>CALSBV010011200.1:20295366-20314807 GCA_943590825.1 Bovichtus diacanthus
ACACACACACACACACACACACACACACACACACACACACACACACACAAACACACACACTCCGGTCCAGTACTTAACTCTATGCCTCGCCCTGACATGCGTTCTCTCGGTCACATTAAAGTGTGTAAATGCATTGCAGCACCCTGCGGTGCTGTTAGTCTTCATAATTGTGTGCTGAGAGGCTCTGGTCAGTTACTTAGCCTAAGAAGCTATTAACCACACTTATCACATTTTCCTCTATATGCAGCACTAATGTAACATCTATTAACTTGAGTCAGATGAGCAGTCTTAATCTGACCCAGGTGGCTGATACCAGGCTTTCTACACAGAGCGCCTGGGTTGGGTACCAAGAGGTCTTTGTACAGATTGCAAATGCAAAAATTCATTACGCTTATTATGAATAGTCAGGTATAAGTACATTGGAATGTACGTCCTTCTGTGTTCTATTAAATGTGGGTTGCATTAATACCTTTTAAGTTGTTCCTTCAGTTTGTCTTTCACTTTCTTGTACTCGCATCGTATGATCACGTCTCTGAAACAAGAGAAGAATCCTCTCCAGAGAGGATATGTTTGTGTTCAGTTGGGGCCTATACATGCATATAGGCCAGCTCCTTATTCATTTCAATTAGGCTCAATGCAATGGACGTCGAGGGGCATGGCACTGCATCAAGCAATCAAATCATCAAAAAAATCAAGTGCTTGGAATGGGCCTTTTTTTTAACTCCATCCTGTTTTCATTGGTTACAGTGTTATGCATGGCTTTCTTTTGAGAAAAGGAAATAATACCATTTCAATGAAGCCTGTTGTAAGTGATAAGAGACAATATTTCAGGTTTATGGTTTGTCTTTGGGGTCGATGATGTTGGATTGAATGTTCCCAATATGACCCCAGGGAGTTTTTCTTATGGAACTCTGGAATTCTTTAGCTATGACTACAACATTTAGCTGAAAAGGTGCTCATGTTAGGTATAGAAATAAAAAAATGTAAAAAGTGGAAAATGTGTAAATGAAAATGTTATGCATTTGATGCATCCAGGTGACAACATGGCATACAGGAAGGTGTGTGACGCCCAGGGTGGCCCAATGGTCGGTGAGGTTCTGCACTGCTCTGGAGGTTTGGATCTTGACTGGGACCTGGACAAGGAGGAGCTTCAGGAACCAGGACCCAGCATGGACCGCATGCAAATGCAACATGTAGACTGCCAGAGATCAGGTATGATTACACTCACACCTTTCTAACCCTTGTACCTGTTAAGATATCTGATCATTTGGTAACATATATTTTTATACCAATACCAATGCTTCTAATAAAATTAATGAAACGTCTTGGGCAGTCTAGCCTCAGAGACTAGTAGATTCCAAATTTAACTTCCACTGGCAGCCAAACATAATTAATACACAGTTGATAATTGCTATTTAATCCAAAATCCTTTGTGAACAAGTAATTGTGATACAACAGTCACTTTACACCTCGTAATGCATGAAGATACATATTGTAGTGTGTCATGCAGCTGATCTCACTTAAAGCAATATGATTTGTTTATGAAGAGGTGATTAGTTTGCTATCCTAACAGAGCAATTACAGCTAAGAATAAATATAAATGAATACTGTCTGATTGAGGTCAGGACAGTCAACATGATGAGTTTGTGAATTATTTATAAAACATTTTGACACATTAATGAGAATCCCACAGCTCCTAACTGTCAAAAAAAAGAGAAGTATTACTCAAATCAGTTGGTTAACGATGCAAAATCAAATTTCTGTTGTGTACGATCGTATAATGACACTTGGCGCTGTGCTGCACCTTGGTATAATAAGGACACACAGCCTTCTCATGCCTGATTCATCATGCATGTGCATGACCTTTTCTGAAGCATGTATGGCTCAAACATGCTTATTATAATAAACAGCTTTCTTTGTGTCATTTATGTTGAAGTTAGTAGATTCTTCCAGCATGCCAAAACACATTTCTGTCTCAAGCTTTTGATGATCTTAAAATGTGTTTTGCACAGAGGTTTTTTTTTTCAGAAACCCTTACACATAATTTGAAACAACCTGTCACTACGGGGGGAAAAAAATACTGCTTTTAATGTGAGAAGTTTGCCACTGCCAGGAGCTCCATAAGAGAGAAACTTTTTAAGTACCCTAAAGCTAGACTTGAGTTCCTCGGCTTTGAAGGACTCTGTTTTGAATTGTGCCTGGAGTTCTGTATGAGTAGTAGTTTTCTATCCTCACAAGTGCCTTCTTAAGCAAAGGGGGCTGATCGTTTCAAAACTCAAAACTAAGCATTATGTTTTTATTCCATATCCTATTTACAGCATTACAGTTTGAGTTTGTTCATAGGAAGTTACCAGAAACTGTCTCTCTGGTAGAAAAGGCCAAAGAGTGTATTTAGACAGTTAGGCTCAATTCTACCCATAACATACTTGATGTGATTCATTTTCAACATAATAGGTGGGTTAGCATTTATTTCTAATTTCTCACTGCTATCACTTTCAGGGTGTTCAGACCCCGGGCCCGACCCTGACCCTGAGCTGATGGAACCCATCCAGCCGTCCGTCTCAGTTTCACCACATGGACGATTTGAACGACTCCAGGAAGATCCAAACTACATCTCTCACTTCACCAGGGCTCCGGGCCATAAAGGCCAACGACGACTCCACTGCTTCCTGCTCAGGTAATTCAAGGACTGCTGACGTAGAATTTGCAGAACTCAAGTCCTAAATTCCCTGCTACAGCTACTGAAGGACCTTTTACGACTTGTATGTGTTTCACTGAGCATTGGTAATAGCTGGTGTCACCAAATCCACCAACATGGACAATTTATTGGATTAACACGTTAGGGACAGGTAGTGCTCAAGAAAAAGGGGGAAATGAACAGTGAAGCTCTTAAAAGCAATCATGTGGAATATTTACCATCATTGCCATCATGTTGCTGTGACCTCGCATTACTCTGTTCATATTCAGCCTTTGATGAAGGAGCGATCAGCTTTGTGATCATCAATAATTCCAACACACTGAATGAGCAAAGCAAAGTTGTTTGAGCAGTTATGCAATTGTGGCTTTGAATTGTGCTTTCATGTGAAACCAAAACCTGTTTTGTTTAAAATAATCCTTTTTCATTATTGATTGCTGAAGCATGATGTTGGCTTGTTGCATTTAGGAAGAGTATAACAATTGTAAAGTACACAAAGTTTAAGATTGTGGAGTACCTTCTAACTTTTTCGAGGTCAGGCTAGTGGCAATACTGCATTTTGGGAGGCCCTGATTTCCATTGTATAATTTGCTCTTTTAAAACCCTTTTTTCAGCTCCCATGCCAGCTGGGACAATCATCCCAGCTGGCATCATCAGCGTTTTAAAGCTTTCACCCAGTGGGTCAAATCTGATACACCTCAAAAGGCACGAGTATTGGGATGGCATCATAACTATGTGGCCAAACCACCAGCCTGACTATTTTTTTTCTTTACTGCTATAATCCTACAGAGAGGCAATCTAAAAAAAAAAACTATTTTCACAACTTGAATAGACATTTTAATTCATGAAGTCACTGCACAGAGAGTCCGAAAATTATTAAATAAAAACATTTAAAAAACGATCGGGCCATTGCATTAAGTGACTTGTTTCCTGGTGATATGCTGCAAATTATTCTCATTTCCTTTGAATCATAATAGATACACGGTACATTGATGATGTTTGATAAGGTGGATGATGGAACGTGTTCTTTTGAAGAAGGTCCTGTCCCTTACCTTAACCAGATAACACACATTATTGTGGCTTTACATATAAATATTGGTAATTTCCCCGAATATAAATGAAATTGGAAGGAGACTTCAAATGCTTTCCTTTTGTCTACTCACTCCTACAACCACATATCGTCTAACCTGAAACTATTTCTCGATCGTGCCTCTTCTTCTTCAGTGTATATTACTATTACCCCGTTCACTGCCATTAAAGGAATGGTCGAGATAGGGTAAGCGTGAGGTCTCAGTACCCCTACAACATTACCAGACACCCATTTCAATCGACACACCTGCCAGGATGGAAAGGTTGCATGCTATCTAGATAAGCACCAGTGCAGGGTGCTTGAAGTCGAGGTCTATATGGTGCCCCTAGGCATTGAGCCACTAGCGCAAATACTCACAGCTGCTATGAAACAATAATAGCAGCCTATCAAATGTCAAACCTCACATTAAGCACTGTCTTACCTTTGATGTATTAGAGGTACGTGGTGGACATGATTAGCGAGTTTCCCCAATTCGAGATGAAATGTTTCTTAAGAAAGGTGACAACATACATTATCCCTTGACCAGAGTTAATTTTTGACCTTAAAAATATTAACTGAGGGGCGATCTTTCAAAGTCTTTCCAGAGCATCTTACTTGCTTTTTTCAGAGCTTATACCTACCTTATACCATCATCCGCTGAGGATTGCTGTTGGATAATAAAAGCTCTAAAATATAAAAGCTAGTAAGTGGACACAGTGTAATCTCTTTAATCGTTTCTGATATTCCTCTTATTCTTCATAGGTACTTCCTGGCAGGGGTGGGGCTTTTTGTCCTGGGTCTCCTGATTGGCTGGTTCACTCACACACCTGCCATCAAACCACCTGCTCCTCCGTCCGACAGCTCAGACCTGCTGGAGGAGCTGCTGAGAGGAATCACAGCCGACAAGATAGACGCTCTTCATAGGTAAGCTACGAACTTGTGCTCATTTTTAAAAAAAAAAAAAAAAAGCAAGACATTTTACTGAAAGAAAGACACTTTTGTTGTGGACACAAAGTGGAAACAAAGGCAGTAAGAATCGTGTGACATAGTGCAGATCCATTCACTCAAAAGCCTGTTTCAACTCACGCTGGCTCCACAGTAAGAGAGATGTGCTAAGTGGTTGCACAGACTTGTTGAATAGAAAACACAGGAATAAAACAAGGCTTAAATATGTAGAATGTGATAACTTGCATCATGGATGGATTGTGCAAACTACTTTATCGGTTCTCATATTCATTACTGAATTAATGTGCCTGGTGGAAAAGACAGGGGCCAGAAGAATCGAAGATTGAGCGTCTAGACAACACATTGTTGTATTTCTTTTACAAATTCCGAAAGCATGAATCATTTTTAATTGATGGAATGAAACAGGTTCATATTGATTCTTTTCTTAGGCTAGAATAATTGTTTGGTAGTACTGCTACCATTGCTTTTTTATTCAAAAGAAGAATTTGAGAGTCATCTTAAGGTGAATGTTTTTTTTTTATTGACATTCATGCAAAAGGTTAAAGCAACAAGCAACGATATTACTTCGGCAAAGAAGGCAAAGCCCTCTTAAAACTGGGCTCTGGAGAGAGCCTTGGCTAAAATGTACAGATATTTTAGGAAGTGTCCAGTCCAGACTGTTCTCATCAGAAAAAAAAAAAGAACATTGGTTGTTTGTATAAAAACTGTATCTCTTGTGACCATGTGAGTAAACACTGTTGTCTCTGAGATGCAAAGGTGGAAGTAGGATGACTTGTAGCTGCAAAACTCTGTATGGATAAATTCCGTGTGGATGGTTGGGCGTACAGGAACACCCACTGACACTGCTGGAGCATCCTGTCTCCTACCAACAGTCAACGTTGGTTTCTAGTAACTGTGACCATTTCCCTTACCTCAACCAAGTTCATCCATGAGCACATTCTTCCCATATCTTAACCAGGTAGTTTTTGTCGATTTAACCATACTTTAAACGCATGGACACACCGTCTTTGACATCAGATAACTCTTTCCACACCTGATCTCCTACCACCAGGAGACAAGATGCAAACTTTCTTGTAACCCTAACCATTATCATTCCTTTTCCTCAACCATATGTTTTCCTTTTACCCTTAACCATGATCCTTTCTTGATCAACTAAATCGTTTTAGTTACCAAAAAACATCACCAAACCACCAACATGGACAAAAACTTTGACTCTGGAGACTATTGTTCGCATCTTGTCTCCTACAAACAGACAACGTTGGTATCTATGAACAATCAGAAAACAGCCATATGATTCAAATGTCTTACAGTTTACCGTAATTGTTTTTGAAATCCCATACTCTCAATGTTGTTCTTTGGGGTGCTAGGTCAGAAAATGCTCAGACGCTTTTGTGGTTTAAATGTAGGCTGGTGGACTTGATCTTGTTCATACTGTGATACAGAAAATGAATAGTAGTGATGAAGTCAGTAAAAGAAGGAAAGACAAACTGTGAGTATAAAAGGATTTAAGGAAGGATTTGATGGAAAAGCACAGCAATGTTGTTATGTTGAGTTGAGTTGAATGGATGTTCACAGGAGGCGACAGAGAGTAAACAGACAGAGGATCATAGTTTGATTACACTTAAGTCTAAGATCACCATTATCAACCCTCTGACTTGTTGCCTTCTAGGCAGGTACTGATCTATTGATATTCAAAGAATAAGGGAAAGACGAGAGAGATAAAGACTCTACACCAGGTAGAAAATCTTTCTTTATTTAACTGATACAAACCTCTGTCAACCCGAACGCTACCTTCTCCAAGCCAAAGGATCACAGGATGCCTGGGTCTATGTGTCTCTGTGAGATAACTGGCTTTGCCACTGAACTGAGACAATCATGTCACCATGGTTTCCCTCTCTGAGTTTTGCACACTTTTCATTATTTATTATTTTAACACCCCCACCCACCCGTCCATAACCGCCAAAGACCCACACCTACTACAACTTAACCATCTGTGAGGATTGTTTCAGTTGATGACAGTTACTAATTGAATAAAAATGTTTATTTTTACCACCTACTCAGTTATTTAATTCATCATTTATTTATCAGTGACCTTTGGTACTGAACTGTAAGATGGATGTAAGGTAGATACAGCCCTTCATTATCTTTTCCCCTTGAACTATTGTGGCCTGTAGTTAACCTTCACTCTACAATAAGCCATATTTTCACAAACTAGATGACTAAATGAGCTAATTAGAGATGAGATCCAACAGAAACATCCAGTCAAGAGATATCAAGCGGTCATGTTATGGTTATGGTCATTGGACCTTATGAACTCTGAACCGAATCGTTGCCTTTGTGCTATGAAACAGTGGAAACACTGCATTTTTTGTCAAAAATATTATATCATGTGATCATAATATAACAATCCAGTCTACATGGCTTAAAATGAAATTGAACTCATTTGCAATAGCTACTTGCATCCACTAACATTATTTAGAATCAGGCTGAAGTAAGTGTATTGATCAGGTTGGAGGATGTGCATACAAAGTGCGAGAATATACAATTTTCTTATACCTATAGTTTGGTTCACAAAATAGTAAATTGTTTCGTTATTATTACTAATCTGTTTTTTTTTTCACACAGTTTTCGTTACTAACAAACCAAAAGGCGTAAACTTAATCCCACATACCCTTAGAATCTCATGTAAAATCCATTTTTCTAGCTAAAATGGTTACCAAATGATTCACATTTAGTAACATGTTCCAAAAACATTTATATATACCCTTAAAGAGATTGATTAAGATAGCTTCTTGAGCAGATGAAGTCTACCAATAATGCTCTTAATCAGTTACTTCTTTGAGAGCTCTTTGTGATATCAGACAACATAAATATACACATAAGAAGCGTTACAGAACAGCATGACTTGAAGTTAGTGAGCAGATGTTTGATTACCCCACGTGTGTCCAGACCAGAATTAAAATGCAATAATTGTAACTTTTTTTTCCCTTGGTCAAGACGAAATGAACTACAGCTTTGAAAGCGCCCTTAGAAACCTGGCTGAGTAGTCTTTTTTTGCTTAGGAAGGTTAGAAAGTAGCAGTCATGATGAGAGCTGGTTGAATTCTCTAAATGCTGAGGAAAGGTCCTTCAATGCTTCCTCTCATATCTCCTTTAGCGTATCATCCTTTACCAAAAGAAATGAGAAAATCCTGTCCCACAGTTCCTTGCGGCAGCAAATTTGGAAGCAACGCACCATTCGGCCGTCAATAACATCTGCCGTTGACGTACTATTGTACACGATGGATAAAATGACAACATCCTGAGGAGATTCTATTTTAGACAGGACTCCTTACTTGAATTGTACAGCATTGAGTTTTTCACTGTAAATAAAGTCACTTAAAAAAAACATCTGCTGTTGCATAGTGTAGGTGCAGATGGATTTTCTTAGCACTGCAGTTGTTATCCTAAGTGTCCTCATGGATTCTCCTTCACATCTTTCCTCAACCTCATGACATTTTCCAACGAGGTCAAGGAAAAGTGGTTAGGAAAAGACATAGAACGTAGTTTGTTGACCATTGGACCGCAGCCCTGCTCTGCTTTGTGTTCACAACACCCAGAAAGGAGTCCGCTTGTATGACTTTTTTCCAGGTAGTCTTTGTGTGATTCCTACCAGTTTCCACCTTTTACTTAAAATTCAAAAAATTCTCTCTGACAGTATTCATTGAAAACCTTGACAGCAGATTCTAAGCCGCATACCATAACTGTATTTTTTTAGCAAACAACTTTATTTAAAAATGTCATCTTTATAGTAACATTAGTAGTTCAGTGATGGATTTATGTATATAGCTTTATGTTCAAATAAAAATAAGTAGGGAATGATATGTGCTTCTATGCATTGGTTTTCATTACCTTTTCAAGACATGAGACTCTCCAAATTGACAAGTTTCCAATGAACAAATAATGATATATCGTCAGTCACTACTCGTCAAGGCTACATTTTGTCCTTAGAAATGTAGTCTATTTAATATATAAATGGGTGAAGTAGACAAATAATGTTATGCAGGGATGCTCCTGGACTAATTATGTCAGAAACTCTTATAATGGGTTGGCTCTTTCATTCAGTTAACAACACATGTTCCTCTGTATTCAAACCTATACGTTTTCTTTCAGCCTGATAATTCTATTATTTACTTTATCAGGCACAGAAAATAAGAGCACAAAATAACTCAGGCGGCTTTCTTTCTGAGTCTAGGAAAAGAGAGGCGAGAGTGAGACGGTGGCTGAGAAAGTAGACACATAAAAGGAGCCATGACGATAGAGAAAGACCTCAGAGAAAAAGAGGGGGACTAAGGAGACAGTGGGAGTCTTTTTTTTTTTTAACAGGTTTTCATAACTAGACAGGGGAAATATCTTGGTGTGAATATATTGCTGTTTGCTTTGTGGGATTCTTAATATGTGACTGATTAAGTGATTGTTGTACCTGCCTGAGTAGCTCTACATTCAATGGATGACACTGGACATGGAATAGAGAGACTCTCTTTAGTGCAGATGGATGACTTCTGCTTGTTCTTAATATTTCAAATGTCCCACTCTTCCTCATTTCTCTGCCAATGGGCCTCCAATGTTTTTTTTCTGCAGCTTGTCACTGTAAAAACTTCATACATCCAATTCTTTTTCAATTTAAACTTCAAAGAGGTGTGTAAAGCAGGCAGAACTACTTAGAGAGAAAGTGGATTAAGTTCAAATCCCGAGAAGAGGGTTTCCCACTGCTAGTATCTTGGCCTGTCTAATACGTATCTCTCCTGCTAATTATACTACTGTAATAAATTCACTCCTTCAGCTATAGGGAAGTGCATCAGAGTATTTTATGACTTTTGTTACAACGTATACCGTACAGTCCCACACATATCTCAAATGTGAACATTTAGTTTGAGAGGTTTTTTTTGAAAGGGTAATCCTTGAGCTGCTCTTTTGAAGCTGTGGGCTGTAGATGCTACTGATTCTGGCTGGATGTTCTCCATTGACAAATCTTTATCTAGCTGATATGGATCTGTCTGCTTGCACCAGGACAACTAGCATCATGGATCACTATCTTGTTGCAGTGTTGCTGCCGTGCATTCTTCGTTTGTTCCTTGATGTTTCCGTTTAAATGAAAACGTTACTCTCTCGATTGCAAATGAAGCTTAACGTGGACCTCGTTTGACCTGAGAAGATGGATTATGGAGCTAAATGTTTGCTATAGATTACGCTTCCTTGCTTAGTTTTTTTTTGCGTATTTAGGGTGTCTATCTTGACATCTTTGAAAGTGGCGAGATGGCTAGCATGGATATCTGCACCACTAATTTAGCTCCTCCTCTGCTTATTTGAAAAAAACGCATATATGTCTTTAATTCCAATAAACTTAACCGAGAACATATGCAAAATATAAGTATTTAAGTCCATTTTTTATCCAGTAGAAAAAGAAAATAATTAAACAGTTGTTTTATTACTATACAACTAAATAGTATTTTGAGACTTTTTTGAAAGCTCCGTGTGTAGAAAAGCTCTGACAGGACAGTGACAGGTAAATGCTGGTGCAGTTTTGGAAGATGAAAGTATTTATGTTCCACAAATACCAAACCCACAATTTTGAGAAACTTGACTGTGTGCATCTAACAAATTGGTGTAAGTGGGCAGATATTAAAGGTTTACAAAATGGACCACAAAGTGTTTATGACAAAAAAACAAAACTTTTTTCACTATATAAAAAGGTCACTGGTTCTTGCTCCTTCACTGAAAAAGCTCTCTGGGGATTTGAAGCGTTCAATATAGCTACATTAATCAAAGAAAACACAGAATAAATAACTAAACACTGCCAGGCCTGGATCCTTAAAGTGGACAACTGTACACACCAGCATGTGCTCTCCAGCTGATTACACCACTTTGTCCAATTTTAAGTGAAACACTGTAATTTATTCTGACATTTCAAAGACTTTCAGATCAGCACCTCTTTGTGGGATTCAATGAAAGAGAAGGAGAAGTTTTTTGCGCAAGAAGACTGAACTACCTGGAAACAGAATGCAGAGAGGGAGCAGCTCAAAGTGGGTTTAACGTAGGAGTGATTGGTCGCTAGAGTCATGTCTCGAGAAAGCCATTGGAAATGTTTATGGAGTTTGAGCTGCTTCAGACTCTAATCAGTGAGGTGGAGCTATGGTACATTCTCACCCTCCGCTTCCAGCCTCATTTCTCACAGAGTCCTACTGGGGATTACAGCTGGGATTATAGTCATGTTTGGCCTTCAAGAAATTCTATTTGCCATTTATAAAAAAAAATTTAAAAAGAAGTTGGCGTTGACCGCATCCAAATTGAGGGTTACGCAATGTACTTTGCTCGATCATGAAGGAAAAGAAAAAATATTTTATTCAATTGTGTTGCTAGATTCCACGCAGGGAAAACAATGTGTGCACATTAGGGCTGTCAGAATGTCACGTTTGTCACGATACAATTGTGTTGGCAAATAGTATGATGATCATTTCACAATCTGAATGATAAAAACATAATTTTAACATTGTTAAAATGTATTTTCTTTTGTATATATATATATATATATATATATACTTAGTATAAATAAGATATTGCTACCTTTAATCTTTAAAGCTACACTCATCAGTCTTTTTCTACTAACAATGGATCCAACTGGTATGGTTAACATGAGAGGGTATTTAGCAGTGACAACCCACAGATAATTATCACCCAACTCTGAAATTCCCCCTCAACTCTACACAACACTTCAGTGTCTTTCAGCTCATTGAGACTTTTTTTGGCAAATTCACATTTTTGGTTCAGTCTTACTGCGCTTATGAATCCATTTCCAGCAGCAGAAGGCAGCCAAAAGTTAGCGACTGGTAAACCTAGTGAAGCATTAAGCAGCTAGAGAGCCATATATTTTCTCAGGAGTTAGTTGAGACCAAAACAGAGCTAAAAGGTTTGGTGAATATGGGAATTCATCATGTAGCCAGGTACATTACTCCAAATGAACGATAATGTAAATCGCCGAACACAGTGGCCTTATGAATGTCATTAGGCAAAAATACATGCATTTTGTGTTTGAAGCAAAAACAGTAAATGCAGGTTAAACAATGTTTACTGTTATATTAAAAGCACATCCAGTTTAGTGGTATAGCAGACTGAATTATGGGTGGCTGGTGGTCCTCAAGACTGACGATGGAAAGATGTAATTGGTGACATTGTGGGCTCAGAAGGCTGCCGACCTGTAAGGGCACCCACCTGTTCACCCCCTTAGTTACGCATTTAACTATAAGCCTTTATATAATCTAAAAGGGTAAATTGTGTAAAAAATTGCCTTAATTTTTCATAGCTGGAGGTTAACGCTTAGTCATTTTGCATGCAGTATGCATACATTGGGACATACTATGTCATCATAACACCGTGTCTTGAACTTTGACCGTTGCAGTCCGTAGCGCAAAATTTGATGTAAAAAGGAAAGGTACACGCGAGTGCACCATTGCGGCTTCTGCCAATGAGCTGTCATCAAGATGCCATCTGCCTATGCTCTCTCTGTGGCTCAGTCGATGTGACATACCTTCACTGCGCAGAAGATCGTGGGTCAGAATAGCCAGAAAAGCAAGCTGGCTTGCATACTGCATATGAGACCGGATGCAATAAGACATCCTGGTATTTTATTGGCATACAGCATTTGACATACTATGTACTAAATAATTTTTTTGCCATGCTAAATAGTATGGTAGTATGGATATTGGAAAGCAATCCATTTTGTTGTTTTTTTGAAACCTGCCACTTATCCCCGACATAGCAACCCAGTAAAAACTCAGTGTGATTGAGGAAGAAGACGTGGACAGAAGAGAATGTAACATAAACAGGAAATAACTCCAAATGTCAATGGTGTTTTTTGTTCAGCACATCCTGTAGATGTACAGTGTGCCTCCTGCAGCTCTGATTCTGAACTGTGTTTACAGGATCTCATCTACCTTCACGTCACTGCCGCTCATTTCACTGATTACTTCGTCTTTTCATTGAAGCAGTGTTAATCAGTGAAATCAGCTGCTTTAGTGATTGCAGTGACTCCATGATAAAACAAGCACTTTTCCACATTTGTGGATAAATTAACATGAGCACGTTAAGTGATAGGAGAAATAAATTGGTACCAGATCACAAATTGCACGCAAACAGAAATCTCAGAAAATAAAGTATTTCTCCTGATATTTTTTTACTTCTAGTCTCCTTTAAGTTGCTATACTTCTCTATTCTCTAACACCCTAAAACAAGTTCTTATTTTATCCATGTTAGGCCTAATTAAAATGTCAAACTCATTAGCTCACCTTTACCAGTAAACACCTTAAGTATAGGCTTTGTTGTGACATTAGCAATTTATCTCAAGGAATCAAATAAAATACAATTCAGCAGTACCAAGGAACAAAATAAAATCTATATGATCAATAAACTAATTTTCACAAAGCAATATATATTAAATCTTTTTTTTTTTACTCTGTTGGAACACTAGTATGCCTCACGCTAGTGTCACTATAAGTTAAGGTTCTGGTATGAGCAAGTCTGGTTATAAACTAATAATAATCATTTATATTAATAAAACTATTAAATATAAAATCATAATTAGAGGTTGATAATAACACACTACAATGAAGTAGGTGCTTTAGTTAAAAAATACATTAAAATGGCTATCAGAGGTAATTAATACAAAATAATTATTAATATTTTATGTATTTTTTTTTACAAGTCATTTAGCAGACGCTGTTATCCAGAGCACCTTACAGTGAAGTAACTACAGGGACAGTCCCCTGGAGCAACTCAGGGTTAAGTGCCTTGCTCTGGAGCTCAACTCACAAACTTCCAGTGATCGACTACCACCACCCTGATTTAATTATTAATTATCATATTTATTAATTATATGAATTAGTATGACTTGACACTAAGTCACCTTAATTGGGGCTCCACCTCTGTCAGAAGCTCTGAGTCAGCGAAAATGATAGCCAGTTAATGTAGTCTCATAAAATATACATCGCTTCCTTTTGTCCTGCAGAATTCACTTAGCTCCTTGCTAACTACTTGTTGCTCCTATTATGAAGGCTAGCTGGCTGTGGAGAGCCGCTGCATGGACTAAACTTGTTTACTTTGGAAGGGTTCTCGTGTCCTCTGCCATTAAAAGGAGAAAGTCCAGTGATCAGAGAGCCATACGATGTTTCGGGCTGCGGTGGCGGGCTTTCCACCGGGCCGATGCTGCGGGGAGCCGTGGTGGCAGTGGGAGGGTCTGTTGAGGGAAGAGACGAGCTTTAATCAACAATTCACTTTGAAATTCTGGTTCAATTGTGGTTGAATTCCGAAACTACAGTGCCATGACCTGATCTCAACTTTAATGACAAAACACTTTGAATTAGCTACCGCTCTGATTTGCGCCCTCCGACTGGCCTCCTCTCCAGGCCAACGTTGGCCAAGGCTCATGGGTATTGTAGTATTTAGACCCATCTGCCATGCGAAAATGACGGACAAAACAGGATTTTTCAGAAACACATTCAAAATTATTGAAACTGGCGGCCATAAAATAAACCGTTACATTATCTGAGATGGGATGATGTATGAAGCGCATGCAGAGAGGAGAGCTGCAGGAGAAGGGCTGTATTCTCAAACTCTCAGATCAAATAAATAAGGATGAGGTCCAGATTGAAACCCACAGAGCTGTATATGGTATGTGCTTTATGGATGTCCTATAATGTGGGACTGGAATCTTGAATGGCTGTTACCATCGCACTTGTTAAAGGCCTAACGCCTAAGGTCAATAAACTTAACAACTAGCACTCTTTTATTTGCTTATATTCATATTTTTTTGACAATCTGTCTTTCTTTTCTGCGGTTATGTTAACCTGGGTATCATATGGCTTTGTATGTGTATACATGCATGCAGATTTATGCATTGCTGCATCTCTGTCCCTGATGCTTGTGTTTGTGTGTGTGAACTTGAAACACAGCCCTTGTCAAAATAACACTGTGACAACATGACAGCCATATCAATAACGCTGTGCTTAGTGTTCCCGATTACATCAGACTGTGAATAGCAATAATATGCTGAAGAGATGAATACAAATCTACCGTATATTAAGTACGACTGCATCCAAACTGATACATTATGCAATTTATGCAACAGTTACATGTAAATTATTCTAATGTTCAATGTCCCAGTGTTTGGTGTTGAAATCTAGAGGAGGCATATTTTATTCTCATGAAGATGATCTCTTGCTGATATAAAGCGATAGTGGGAGTGGGGGGAGGCAGAGACGAGGCGTATACAAGTAGAGGGGAATTAGAGAAACAAATGAAGACGTAAAGGGTGAGCAGGCGTCACAGAGAGAGAGAGAAGCGGGCATCTCAGGACATGCTGCGCAAGCACCATGTTGATGCAGTGTAAACTGCCAGTTTGTTGCAACAGGAGAGGAACTGGTGACAAGGATTATAAATTATGCGGTAGATTATAAATTTTGTGATACGAAAGTTTCTTTTTTCATTTCTGTTCAGTTTTTATTTCCAACCTATTATGCTTACAGGATTAAGTTTACTGGCACCTGAAACACACAGGTTGTACCAAATAGTTAGTCAAATACGTAGTCAGAATTTCGAAACACAATTCTCGTTTATGAAGGGAGTTTGCTCAGTGGCCATGGTCCATCTCATGTATCCGTCAATCTGCTAATAACGTTACAATAACGCTAATAACTTTTGGATACTATTTCCAAGGTCAAAAGTGACCATGGTTGATTTTATATTTGTTAACTGTTTCAAACAGATATCAAAAAGACATTTAGATCCCCATATCACATGCACCCTACTTATACTTCCATGTGTAAGCGTGAGCAGCGCCTTAGCAGAGCAGCAGCTTTAGCCCTCCTTCTGTGTCCACACAGGATGCATTCAGGAACAGTATTGATCGTAGATCACCTGCATTTTGGCAGCGCTCAGAGTCCAACGAACGATCCCTGTAGTTATGTGCATAAAACGGAGGAAAATAGACTTGATGCGTAGAAAAGACTTTCCTTTTGGATCCAGTTTATGTTCATACAGCAAAAGTGAAATGCAAGCCTTTATGCTGCCTAGTATTAATTATCTTACTTTGAGGAAATTATCGTATTATCGTACATCGTTCCCACATCATATTTTTTCTCGTAGAAGCAAGCTGACGTACCTTTTGATGCGTGGAAGGGGGTACATGTTCATCTGTCTGTCTGTAATAGCAGCACGACTGGAAGCCTGTTCATATTCTGCGTGAAAGCAGTAAAGGCCATAAGCTAAGCTAATGCATTCAAAGCTATATCTCATGCAAACTCGTTCATCACCATCACAGCTTACACCAAGCACGATTGGTGCCTGGAGGTTCACGTGAGAAGAGATGCGGAAACAGAACAGACTAAAACCAAGTAGTAATTGAAGCTTCGCAAAATGGTCAAATCATTACATTTTGTCACTTTTGGCATTATTGATCGTTCATCGTACCGAGGGCAAAAGTTATTGTACAAATATGATAATTGTCTGCTTTTATCTGTTGCGTTGCATGTGAGGCGGACACCCAGCTACCTCCTTGTGTCTCGGGACAATCAAGAAAGTAAAGTGTAAATGCGACCAAAGAGCATTTCAAACAGATTGAAAACCGATTGCTCAAATTACCCTAATACGTTGTTTAAGATGTGTTTTACCCACATTTTTAAAAACATGTTGATGCACCCGTCTTTCTAAGCCTCATAAGTATATGTTTACTTCCAGTGTTACTCGTGCTGTAACTAGGTCAGTCGTTCTCCATCAGTGGTATGCCAAATAAATAAGGAATAAATCATCAGAGGGCAACAAGTCAAAACTCATGGTAGGATTGGCCATCTGCATAGTGTCAAGTATGGCTTGTGTATCCCAGCTTGAAGAGACAAGAAAAGAGCAAGCAGCAGCAGGAATAAATAAGAGACTGAGAGAGAGTGTTGATGTTTTTTTTGCTGAGTGTGCATCTCTACTGCTCAGTTAAGGCTGGGCTTCATTTTGAGGATACACACTCCGGTTACAGCACAGTGGGTACCAGTGATATGCTCTGTGTGTGTGCATATATGGGTGTTTGTATGGGGTCACTTTGTTTTACTGATTGCTGGAGTTGATTTCCAATTTGTGTTTAAATCAATATGAATGAAAGGGCCTTACAGTAACACTTTAATTCAGAGAAAAAAATCCTCTTGTACTGTTCTCACTCTCTTTCTCTGTCTCTTGCACTTAAAACATACTCAGAATGTGAAGTCCTTTAGTAGGTCAATCAGTGTAACGGCAGAATAAGCTTCAATCCTGAATCTTTAACATAACTCAATTGTGCAAAAAAAAGTCAAAGCCACGGTGCTTTCATCCATAACTCTGATATTAAATTCATTCCAATTATGTTACTTTACACAGCCTGCCTTTTTGATGGGAATGGGATGGAAACATCTTCATCCTGGCCAAGAAGTTAATGTGTATGCTTAGAAACACCCTTGCCACTGGTGGAAACATCATTACAATCTGCTGGTAGAGATGACATTTAGTGAAAACTCAGTCAGGAAGACTACATTTCTCTGGATGCGGTCCCATTGATGTGTTTAATCTGCCTCTAACTGCGCCAAGTTACTGTTGGCTACTGGTGCTTCCCCTATTAGCAATAAAGCAATACTCAGCTGGAAATACTTTGCCCTGTAGGATTGCAATGTGCCTCTGAAAAGAGTTCAACATGGCCCTTTGTACAGGACGGCTGTAGTTAGCTTGCATTCACACAGTGACAATGCATTCCAATGCTGAGGATCATTGTCTCCGGACATTTCTGAAACCAGTCCTGCGGCACACAGTAGCCACGCTTCTCTTCTGTGCATTCATATGATCAGTATGTTCCAAAATGTGTGTTGCTTCACCAATAAACCACTGAATATGTTACTTCCAGTGGAACAATGAATGAAGCGAAAGCAAGACACAGAAGTAGAGAACGGATCCATGGATTATACTGCAGAAATGTGAGAGTTTCAATGGACGTGCGCCACCAAGAGGCAGAGGCCAGACACACTCCATGGGGTTACCACCTCAACACGGGGCTCGCTCTTCACTTTTCTTTCTTCTGTCTTGATTGAACGTCTCTTCACAGCATTTGCTAATTAAGGACACCACTTCCCCTCATCAGTGCCCAAAGGTAGAATTGTTATCACTCCATGCGAGTACAATCATCCTCATCATCATCATCATCATCATCATCACTCATTAGGAAAGTCATTGCAGTGTTAACAAATGTCATCTCTAAAGGCATTGCAGCCCAGAGGGGACATCACTGTGGGTGGACATCAGGGCTGGTATTGATGTGATTAAAGTAGGTAAACAAGGTGGAAATGTCATGTTCAGAGATGACAGCGTCACTGCTGATGGTAGAGATGTAGAGACAGAGGGTGGAAACATCATCACCAGGAGGCGGCAGTCATCACTGAATGGAAGAGTCGCATCGTGCCTTGTGGAAAAGTAATCAATCAAGGTAGAAAAATAAAAAGATTGGCACTCAAAACAGAAAGCACAATGATAAGTTCAAAGGCCAAATGAAATATTGTTAAAGCGCAATTAAGATAAAAGCAGAATATGATGAAAAAAATATATATGTATAAAAAAAAAAAAAAAACAACACAGCAAAACACTATGAACATAAACATAACATAAAATGATGTCTTCAGGAAAAAGAAACAAGCTTAAGACTGAGAGGCAGCCTAACACATCACCATCACCCTTGGTATTAAGGAGTGTTGTCAGAGCCGTCAGGAGGGCCGGCCCTGATGGATTGAGGCATCATTCAGCCTCATAAGGATTAGGGTCAACATCTCAATAATATCCTATGTAATTTCAATCAATCTTATTTTGCCATGAATTCTTTTAACCATCTAGTTTCTGTCAGAGAGAACTACCTCTTCGAGGGACTTTGTGTGGGATTAGTGTGCTGCCCGCATGGGCAACACAAAGAGTCTACAGCCATGCTATTGGCTTTGTGAATGCATTGTATGTAGGACAGATTCAAATATTTCACTTGATGATGGCAATAGATGTCAAATGTTGGGATCTTCAAAATTAGTACAATTTACCCTACAGGGGAGATGAATGCCTGAAACCAAATTCCATGGCAATCCATCCAGTAGTTGCCACCGATATTCTATAGTGGCTGACATTGCCATCATCGAGCCGTGCCTCTAGAATGCAGGAATTGACAGGTGTCTTGTAAAGTAGCCACATTTTTTGATGAACACTTGCAGTCAGCGCCATATAGATATACTGCGTTTCCATTATGCACTCAGTTTTAATGAGGGATTATTATGGGCATTTCGGTTTTTCCTCCCAAATAAAGTGGTTTATTGTGTGACTGCTCGTTCCTTGCCCCATCACATTTTGGTTGGAGCAATATTACAGTGTACCGCAATTAACTCAAATACAATGTCACCACAATCGATTTAAATATTGGCCAAATAAGAAGACATTTGCAATAGGTCTAAATGTTCCTTTAAATCCGGCTTCATTACACGGAAGAGTTAGCTGCAAGCCCAAAGAAACTGTTATGTTCCTACTATTGAGTGCTGGAAATGGTTGGCTAT
The DNA here is from genome assembly GCA_943590825.1 of Bovichtus diacanthus. Lineage (NCBI taxonomy): Eukaryota > Metazoa > Chordata > Actinopteri > Perciformes > Bovichtidae > Bovichtus > Bovichtus diacanthus. Next base: position 20,314,717 of record CALSBV010011200.1, read on the forward strand.
GTTTATTATTTCTTCTATAGCAGTAACTTGATACAGAATGTGGTATGTTTATTATTTCTTCTATAGCAGTAACTTGATACAGAATGTGGTA
>CALSBV010011200.1:20314817-20325940 GCA_943590825.1 Bovichtus diacanthus
ATGTTTATTATTTCTTCTATAGCAGTAACTTGATACAGAATGTGGTAGTGTATTATGTCAATGAATACTGTATGGGATAAATGCAAGCATATCATCCGGTTATTCATTATCCAGATAGCACAAAAAGACGCTGATTACATCTTAAGGGCATTTGTAGCTCTAACTGTGCTCTGTGATACATAAAGCACAAAAAAAACATCTGCGAAGTGAAGATATTTCCCTCATTTGTTTTTTTATACATGTGGTTTTATATGTTCTTTTTTTTCTGGGTTACACAGTCGAGTTGGATTTAAGCTGTGAAGCTGTATTGCTTTCAGTACAGCGGCAAGCCAAATCCTATTTTGAAGAATGCAGGAGTCAGAATATAACATCCAGTCTCCTGGTGCTTCAAACAGCACTATGAATAATAGTGAACCTGAATGAGATTAACAAAATAACTCAATAAACAAGTGAAATGCATACCACAGTTGAATTCTACCATGTTGAATTCTACCATTCCTTTGAGCATTTACATTATGTTGATTGCTTTGAAGGTATCGCATAACTGCTAGGAGGCTGATAGATGCAGTTGTACCACAGTAGAGATGCGCAAAACATTGTAAAATGATACTCTTCTTATAGCAAAAATAACAGCTGCTGGGTTGAGCTTATTACAATATTTAAATATGTAAACCAGCAGTGCGGGGAAATACTAAACTGCTGCCTCTTTACCAGTTTACTCATCATTTGTCTGTTTTATGTTCAGATAAACAGCCTAAACGTTGTCAATGTTAAATATACACCATATAATGATATGTATAAATAACTTGCATACATACACAATTTTGTGTTCGTTCGAAACTGATTGGAAAAGAGCAGGCACTTTCAAAGAATATTTGGCAGGTGATTGGATGAACCATCTGTCAATCAAACTCTCAAAACATCTTTTCCATAGAAATAAAGAAAAAAAAAAAAACCTTCAGTGCTGTTTAATAATCTCCAATTCTAAAATAACTGATACTATCGCTTTAGGAGCCGCCATTGTTGTCTGTAACGAACAGGGTCCTCTCCGTGATGTGTAAAACACACCTAGAACATGTCCATAGCTGCCTGTAGCTCCTCACAGGATGCCGATTGGTCCCAACCACGGTGGTTTAGACATAAACACATTACTCGAAGCCTAACGAGACAGATTTTTGTGTGATCAGGTTACTCCGCGGTTCTCGCTTGATATTGAGATATTGTGAGAATCCAGCTCCGTGCAAGGTAGGTCGAGGGGTCAGGCTTCCAAATAGATAGAGCACCTACTAAATGACAAATGTAACTGTAATGTAGGTCAAATCTTTCCCTAACCATAGCCACATGCACAGGTATTATAGGAAGCAAGAACTTTAAAAATGTTGGCAGTGGGCATCATTGAATTGTCACTGAATGCATCTGAGGCTTTTCAGAATTGTCCAATGCAAATAGTCTTGTATTACGATGGGGTTGTACACAACCACGAATGCCTTCCTTCTGCTGTCACGCTGCTGTCGCGATCCCTTTTTGGTCTTGAAGAGGTTGAAAAATATGTCATGACATCATGGAAATTCAAGTGCCAGATCTGAAGAACTGGACCTTCAGCTTAGGGCTGTCTGCTCACCAAAGTCCAGTCAAATACGCGTGAGTCCGATACATGTGTCAGTGCCTCAATCAACCAATATAGTAGCGTTTTCTACTGTTAGTAGCTGTCATACCAAAAAGCCTTAGAAGGAATGATCATTCTAAAATGCCAATAAACAAGGAAAAACAACATTAATGTCGAAATCTACCAATACATCTACTCATTATTTGAAGACTTGTGTGAGTGCAAAACTGTTGTGCAACAGAAATGTTTTTGTTCTGATCCAGGGCTCAGATTTGCTCACTGCTCTAACTTCTCTCCGTGGCGCTTTGCTTCACTGTCTTGCACTCACACGCGCAGACACACATACACACGAGCATACCGAACACAAACATCTTGTTGGAGTTTAATGGCTTTTTACAAACTAATACCTGGAGTTTCACACTCTAATACATTTGACTTTGGTTAATTGTATTTTTTGTCTCGAAGTGTGTGAGCATGTGTAGCTCAGTGTGTGTCTGAGTCAGGAGGATAATGACAGAGCAGTGCTATCCCTTGTGAGTGTGAGATACCTGCCTTATTTACATGGCTCTGTATTTGCCTGAATTCTCACCTTGTATGTAAATGAGTTTAGGAGAGAGCCGTTCAAGCCAGGGACTGTAACAGCCAACTGCTCCCTGCAGACAGCTTGAGGCTATATGTCAATGCATGGGACACTACAGTGGTTATTGACTTGTTGGAGATATGGATTGAACACTGTTGGAAGAAATACTCAAATCTTTTAGTTTAGGAAACGGAATATTTCCAACATGTACTCTCATCAAAATATAATTGAAGTGCCAAAAGTCAAAGTTCTCATTCTGCACAATGGCGCATTTCAGAATAGTATGCTGTATATATGATATTATTGGATTATAATTGTTGATGCATTAATGATTAATTCATCACTTTAATGTTGCAGCTGGTAAAAGGGGAGCTTGTTAAAAAAATGTTTTACTATACATAGGGCGGGGTAGCTTGTGAATTTCACCAAGGGATCAATGAAGTTAACCGTAACCTATATTAATACATGATACATTATTTGTTAATTATATTTTGTATTGTTAATCCAAAGCTTTAAATTATTAATTTAACAAATTAGTATAGTGGAGAAGAAAGTATAAAATGTGCTACTGATTTGTAGTAGAAGGATAAAGTAGCAGGAAATGGAAATACTCAAGTAAAGTACAAGTACCTATAAAAGTACAGTATTGAGTAAATGTACTTAGTAACTGGTCAAACTGAAGTATTTAGATTTTTATATTTTGGCAAAAATGACTCCTGAACTTAAAGACAAGTCAATGCTAACATTATGTTATGTTTCATATACTGTATGTCTTCAGAAACACTGTGGATGAGGGATTGTTTAAATTTAGTTTGTGGCAATCTTGGACAGAATGTCTTTCAGATATAGTAAAAGTCACATATACTGTGTTTATATTCTCAGTTTAGCTATGTTATGGGGAAGGGACAACAGGAAGCGAGGAGGATACCAAGGTTAAACCTAGATATTACAAAGAAAACAACCAAGCACATTTAGGAAATCAAATCTTAAATGTTAAAGAAACAGAGAGGTTGCTAAACATCATTAAAAGCTACTTGGATTTTGCAAAATCTCAGTCCCAATAATTCAACTACAGAAACCCCCCAGGGTGCTGCCAGACCACTGCACGCCCCAAAACTGGGCACTGTATGTTCCAATCACTCCTTATTCTTCCTTATAATATCTTAACCTTGAATCAAATTAGAGAATGGTCGAAATGATTGCTGAGGAAAGTTTAATTGTATAGGACATTTCATACCCAAATATAATTCAAAGTGCTTTACTTGATGCATGAAAAACATTAACGTTCAAAATGCACTGTTGAGAGCTGAAGCTAATTCAATGCTGTATCTTACAGTCAAGTCTGTAGTTTCAAAATGTTTTATTTGTGTTTGCCAGGACTACGTTCACTGGTCTGTCATGATGCGGTAGAGGGTAGGGCCCTAACATTGTCCCCACACACTTCGCTCCGCACAGAAATGTTTCGACTAATTTCTATTGGCTGATTAGCCAGCGTGAGAGTAGCTTGACGTCCTGATTAAAAATGGGACAGTCCTGATTGTAAAGCCTCCGTCCTTGTCACCATTAAAAGACTGATTCAAAGTGGGTTTTTTTTTTATCAGAAAAAATAATGTTAGAAGTGATAGCTGTACATGTTGAATGGGTAAGGTTATATAAGGCCCCTCGAGAGGTTTGAGAGCTTTGATCAGTACTTAAACATTTATTTCACTTTCTGTCTCTTAGATGTTGTAAAGAAAAAGGAACAGTTGCAGCCTTTCAAAGAACAGGGAAAGTGACAGATGTCTCCATGAGGAGACTTTGATGACATACACACATGTGCTTCCATACCTCGAGAGACATCTAGCCAGGTTTTGAGATGTTGGTCTCTGAGATTTTTTCTCCCACCTCAAATACATTGGAGGTGAATGGAATTGCATTTGTGATACTCAAAGCATGAACAGGTTTTATAGGAATTATTTCTTTCATAGAAAGCAGTTCTACTAAAACTGTCCAAAGGTAGGTCTTAAAATGCATCCTAAGAATTATGTTTATATACTACTAATGCATTGCAAATCATGTTTTCAAGAGAAACCTATCCCCAGCAATGTTTATTATATTTATTCTAGTGTAGAAAAACGCTACAATACATATGTACTGCACTCAATTCATAGGGAGATGGTAAGGGTGTATGCTGGGTTTACTAAGTGCAGGACATTAACACTAGTTTGCAGCCTGAGTCCTGGGAGGGGTTAGGTTCCGGCAACAGAAGCCCTTTGGTTAAGGTTGAGGAAAGATCATGGTTTTAGTTAAATGTTAAGACAATAAATCCGTCCTTCTCATGCTCAATCCATTTTGAACTGTTCTATACTTGAGTCCATGATCTTTCCTTTAACTTAACTGAGAGCTGAAAGTGCCTAAATATGTAAATTAACAATGCTCTGAAAACAGAGTGCAAGCTGTGTTGCATTTCTTTCAAAACATATATGAACAGAATTTCTAGAGGACATGGTTGTAACAATTGGTAACCCACCACAACTAGCTACATGGCTAATGTTTGCGGCATAGACTGTTTAAAGGAAGTGGAAGCAGTCGCCGTGACGTCACACATTGGTTTGTGGTCATAAAGAGTGACAAAGTCCACATATAGAGAAGGTCGGGGTGGGTGGATGGGCCAAACCAACGCAGGGCTTTAACCAAAGAGTCATGTGTGACACCAAAAGTCAACATTGACTTATTTATTAACATACTGATTTTCACCCTGACCACGATCTTTTCCTAAACCTAACCATGTAGTCGTGTTGCCTAAACCTAAGGAAGTTGTTCAAACATACTTATTTTAAACCGGATGTTGTATGAGGGTACGTTGAACATTACAACATCCCCTTCCACTCGTCATCACGGAATATTCTAGACAGAAAAGGCTAATCACCTTATATGAGCCAGGCTGCGCTAAATTGACCTAAATTGAATTTTGTAGAAACCAGAGGTCTTCTGACTAAAGTTCAGATCCTACATCTGGGAAGCAAACACTAGAAATCCCTGAATCTTTAACATATTTAGAAATGGGCCAAAGTGGCCATGGATGGTTTTTCAAAAAGTCTTTATTTTGAATCATGTTTTTATATTCCCCAGTACTGAAGTAATGGTTGTAACATACAAGCTGAGGACTGTAACATGTTCAACCAGCCGCTAGCTTTCCCAGTTAGCCCCTGAGCTGGATAAGAAGACATAAGTGACTTTCCGCCTGTGATGTTAGTTTAAAACATTGGCTTTTACTGGAAAAATGTCTCTCGTTTCTCAAGGCTTTGAAGGATTTACCACCCAGTCAAGACCACGGCCCAGAAAGAGCCGTTTCATGTATGTTTTTGATGTCCTTGAGTCTGACGTCTCATTCCTACGCAAATAAGATGTACTCATCTCTGCAGTGGGTATTTCATTGCTTATGGGATGCATTTGTGACTCACTAACATGGTCTGATTCACCAGGGTGGGTTTAATGAAACATGCTTTCCTGCACATGCTAACACTCTTCACGGAAAAATCTTTCTACGTTAGGATTTTAACTTCTCTTTAACTGGGTCAAGTGACTGATAATACAGTCTGATTTACAGTTGAAGCTCCAGCGCGAGAGAGTCATACATAACTTGAAAAGTGCAGTCTAGCAATCATCTTGAGCCGTATACAGGTGAAACCTGTGCTATTATATCTATTTTACAGCACATGGCGCTGTATTGATTCCATCCACAACAGGTTTTGTTGTGGGGTTTTTTTGGTTTTGTTTTATGTGTGGTGAATTTGCCTCACACAAAATATTTCTACAAAGGTCCTGCATCAGAATCAAAGCTAGGAGGTCATATTACCACATGCTTTAGCCCTCTAAGCTTGGCAGAACAGCCAACATATTTCCAGACACATCTCTGCATTTGCAGGAGCAAATGTTTTTTCTTCTTCTTGACAAATCACATGGATGAAAAATCCAATCAACTGCCATACCCAATGCCCTCTAATAGGGCTCCAAATCCAGAGGCAATTTGTGTAATATGAATGCTTTTTTTCCCCCAGACCCAGAATCTTCTGTACAAGGTTGTCAAAAGTAATTTCCAGTCAAGCTGCAGTACATGTTGTACTTGTGTAGTAAGAACACAACCTGTACTGTCACAGACGATGTATGTGTGCAGGGCATTATTTATATCATTAATGGAATTCTTGCATTGTTAGCATTAGTGTGTGTGTGTTGGAAAGCAAGCAGCCAAAATCAATGTGTCTTAAATCAAGACATATTGAGGTTCTGTTGGGATTTTCTTTCTTGTGGATGTTGTTCTTGTTAGTTATAGAACATATACTGTAACCTAACTAATGGAGGTGGCAAGGTGGTACAGTGAAGACCTATGCGGCTGAGCACAGCATGGATATCTTTGCCCTGCAGAGATATAAAATATGGATGGTTACTTAACTAAATTATTTAAGCACTCATATTCCTATTAAGCAGATTTTTTTATTTATTGTGCATCATAGTTATTGTAGCCTTTATTATAACATGGAAACAATAATAATAATAATAATATATTTTCTTTATAATATGCTGAGGCAGGACATGCTGCTCAAGTGTTTTTGATGTGCTCCTGTAGCACCACAGCACACACCCTCCAGGAATACAAATAAATAAATACTTTTACTCATTTTAGATGTCTAATCAGGAACACCCTGGTGAAAAGGTGTCCTGATAAAAACCGAGGGAGTCACACTTTTTCAGGATTTGTCTTTGTGTCCCAACAGACCCACTCCAAATCCATATTTGTATACTAGATCTAGGTTTGTGGTATAAATGTGTCACAGGGCATAAGGTTGTATTATGGCCATGGATATGAAGGTAAGATAAGATCTCAATTCAATAAATCACTTCCTGGCAAAGTGAAAACCACTGGAAAGTGATTGTGCATGTGGAAATTAAGTTATGTGTTCTTTAAAAGAACCCTGTGTTCACATTTGTGTAGTGAAATATTAGCCTATTCTTAGAGTGTGTGTATCTGCATTTTTGTGTGTGTGTTTGACAGACAGAAAGGTTTTGTTTAAGGTCAAATGCCATGGCTGATCCAAACAATCTGCAGCAGAGCTGTGGTGCATCAGTGACATGTGTCATATCCTATTTATTATCATAATGTCAGGTTGAAGGAGCATCACTCCAGTCAAAAAGGTCAAAGGTTCACAATCCGCTCTTAATTTAAAGTTTAGAGAGGCTGCACACTGGAAACTTTTTGAAGAAAAATGCACTCACCTGAACAGAGGAGAGAGACATTACCACCAATATGAAAACAATCTCGCATGGTGACTGTGGTGTTAGACTATAAGGATCAAATATGCTGTATTACATCAAACAGCAGTCATTACTAAAGTAAATTGCACTGTGTAATGCCATGAAATCAAGCTAATGAGAGGTAGATAAGTAATATATTGTATTACCATAGAGGGCTCGAAATGCTTTTTATCTGTGTACATGCACTGGTGCACCAAATTTGTTCTACCTGCACCAATATATTGTTTTTTACTGCACCACTGGTGCTGCAGGCGGATACGACGGAAATAAATCAACTGCTGCAAAAGCTTCTTTTTTATGATAGTGATGTGTTATGTCATTTGAGCTGACTTTTCCGTTCATTTAAAAAAAAAAAAAAACTGTACGGTAAAATAAGTCAAACTAATTTTACATGGTCATTGTTGGTCATCCTGAACAGGATTACATTGAAAATGTCAGCACACCTCTGAAGGAAAACAAGTATTCATTTATATATGATGTGCAGTAAACTCTGGCTGTAATGTGATTCTTCTATCATCTTTTTTGGCCATTTCAAGTACCAGTACTGTAACAGCTGGAATAGACGCGCATCAAAAAACCAAGCGGTGTCCGGCTCGTTAAAAGTTTTAGAGCTGAGAATTATGTGCAAAGCTCAAATTTTCCGTACATATGCATGTGGTATTTCGAGCCCTGCCGTATCAGTGCTGCAATTTTGAAGTTGCTCTTTAAACGGTATACTATGTAAGAGAGGATGACTGCTACTCCGACACAGTTCAGCCTCAGTTTCAGAAGCTCTCTGCATATTATTGAGTCATATACCACATAATGTCAAACCCCCCGTAGATACATATCATGGTGTGTCTATATATTAGTTAGTGAAACTTGAAATGTAATTTATTTCAGCAGTCAGTGTGAGTCACTTGTTCAGTTAAGGTAGTCAAGCAAATACTAAATACTAAAGAGCTAAATGTGTATTAATCCACCACGACAAATTGTCCCAAACAAATGCAGTATTTTCTCCTGTTTGAGTAATATTTCATAGAAAAAAATGTAAAAAATGAATTGCGCCTTCCTCATTGAGGAAATGACTGAGCCCTTTCCAAAAAAAACCTTTATATTTTGGGATTGAGTGCCACATACAGGGTAACTGTGAGATGCACTAACACACTTTTTATAGAATTGGTCGATAAGATAACTTAAGGTATATGAGAAAAAAATAGAATAACATCAATCTCATCCTTTAAATGAACCTAAATTGTGTCCTGAATCTATTATGACATAGAACCTAACCGTCTAATATTATACCTTTTTATTTTTGTTTAACTTTATTATAGTTATGATTGTTAGTATTATATATACATATAAGCATTGGTGTTGGCAGTAGTAGTATAAAGGTAGCATTATAATCATTTGCAATGGTGTACATTTATTTATTAATTTGTTGATATTACTAATATTCTTATTTCCATTACTATCATTATTTGTTTGGTTATTTAGTTTCTCTTTTTCCTTCTTTCTTTCTCTTCTTCTTTCCTATGCTCTGTCCCTTAGTTCGCCATCTCCTCCCTGTCATGATCTTGGTTTTTGTGCTTCCTGTTTTATTTTGTAAAGTACATTCCCCTTGTGTTATGTCTAGGACTACTTCCTGTCTTGGTGTTTTCCCTCCTCCTGTGATTGGTTGCCCTTCCCTGATTTGATCCTCCCGTGTATAATCACCCTGCCACCCTTGTCTTTGCTGCCCTCTCCAGCTGTGTCCCATTCATGTGATTAGTGTGTCTGTGTGTATACCTCACTCTCCCATTGTTGCTTGTCAGTTCGTCTTCTATAACTGCTATGTCTTCCGTGTTCCCTGGTGTGGTCCCGTATGCTGTGTTTTCACTTTTTACCTTTTTGTATTTCAGCCAATCATAGCCTGCTCCCTCAGTTTTTGCTTTTTACTTTTTTTTTGTGCTCTGGCTTTGTTTAAATAAAGCTCTCTTTTCATTAACACTAAGCACTAAGCCTGCTTTCTGCGTTTGGGTCCTTCCCTTTACCCCATCCCTGATACTCCCCCTCTCACACATCCCCCTTAAATACTTTCATTCGACTGACAGCGAAAGACACACACACATCTAACATCTCTTGGTTTTCTTGTTCACCAACAACATTTGATATCTGTCTTGTATTACCTGTTTTTGTCTTGCAATATAACATAAATAATATGTATTATTATTATTATTACTATTATTATTATTATTATAATAATAATTATTAGTATTAGTATAAAGACATTATAATACCTAGCAAGTCTGGGCCACCACTCTCGTGCTGTAATTCCCAAAGATCATCATTCACACTGTAAGTTCACGGATACGCTGCTATCTTTAGGTGCCCCACACTTTGCAGCAAGTCTACAACTCCTCAACATTTCACGTGTTAAATAAAAAATGCATGAGTTAAGACCTCATCATGCAGACACTGATGGAAGCATTGGCAAAGGCTTTGATGTTAAGTCCCTTTTGACAGTACGGATAAGCTATCAAGATGTATGAGCCAGCTGACGGTTGTCAGTCGGATGAAGTGCTGATCCTGTGGGAGCATCTCAGCCTCCGGATCCTGCCGCTTCCTTTACTTTTTCTTGGTAATGTGCAGACAAACCAAACAGCATTTTACAGCATCTGCATAGTTTCCACATAATGATGGGCAGGGCTAATGCAATGTTTGGCTTCCAAATTGTCACTGGTAAAACAGACCCAAGAAACAGAATGGATTGCTAGAAATGGAAAAAAAGCACTGCTTGGACATTTAAAAAGCATAATCAAGACGTGAAAGAGTTTCTGATGCAAGTCTCTCCAAATAAACTGACAAATGATATTTTAAAGACATTCCATTAGCAGAAAGCAGTGAATGGAAGACAATTCTATATGCGAGCCAGAAACTGAGCTGTCTAATTCAAAGAAGAACCAGCTTAAATTCCTCAATGTCAATCCAATTAATTTTAAGGAGAATGTACTTCATTCTAATCCAGACTGTCTTTGCCTTGTTGGCAAAAGCCCATAGCTAGCGTGTGTTTAAAAGACCGAGAAAGCAAACAAAGGGAATTTAGATAGAGAGCCCTTCTAATGTCATGTTCAGCATTCTGAGCCAAGTCTGTGTTGATAATCATGCCGTCACAGCGAGCACACACAATGCAATAATGCAGACATAGAATTGAATCTCTTCCACTGCTTCAGACGAGCTTTGTGTGTGCATCAGGGGATAGATTTAGTAGTTTGCGGCGGGTGTCTGGTCTATTCTATTCCCCTCTCTGGCCGTAAAAAGTTTAATTTAAAGAACGTCAAAAGTCTCCGTTGCTCTCTCTGTTCCTGCTGATTTAGCCGAGACACCGCTGTTCTCCTTACGTAACACCCGAAATCTATCATTTCGTACATCGCTGCGCTAAGAGATGACAAGACAGACAAATGTTGATGTTTTGCGAGCTGATGGAAGAGGGTGGTGTTTGTTGCTAAGATGTGACAAGACAGTCAGACATCAACTCAAAAGGTTACACGGCCAATCAGCCTGGAACATGGCTGAGAGCTGCCACGACAACAAATCAGCAGTGTTGATGAGGGCTGGTGCTAGAGGCACTCGACGGGGAGTGTGTGTGTGTGTGTGTGTGTGTGTGTGTGTGTGTGTGTGTGTGTG
>CALSBV010011200.1:20335062-20362314 GCA_943590825.1 Bovichtus diacanthus
CTGGTCATAGTGGGACAGAGACACTGAGTGGACTGGTTATAGTGGGACAGAGACTGAGTCGACTGGTTATAGTGGGACAGAGTCTGAGTGGACTGGTTATAGTGGGAGAGAGGCTAAGCGGACTGGTTATAGTGGGACAGAGACTGAGTGGACTGGTTAGAGTGGGACAGAGGCTAAGTGGTCTGGTTATAGTGGGACAGAGGCTAAGTGGTGAGAATGAATGAGCAAAGTAGAACATAGAGCCGATTGTGGAGGACTTTGCAATGCAAGGCTGACAGAATGCATTATAAACAGTGAGTACAACAATAATACTAATACTAATTAATATAATTGTCTCTCCAGATGACAATGTCAACAACCGCTGTGCTGCCTAGCAACCCAACGTTGTGTGTTTGTGTTCTCAAACTGTGCAGCTCTCTTGTTGCTTCAATATATGTGTTCGTGGCTGTGGAGTTCATATTGTTTATCTCTTTATTGTCTGCCTTGGTGATGCTTAATTATGCTGTTATTTCTATAAGAAGTGCCAGGCATCGTAGAATGTAGCTAAATAATGTTTGTTGCACCCGCCGCGCCATAGCCCTTTTTATTTATTGTTGGTGATTTTTCTGGTTAATTCTAGAAAGACTACTATTTGTAACTGATAGTGTATGCACTGACTGCAAAGTGATGTCCGACAAAAAAGTAAATCTCCCCCCACACACACACACACTTACAGTAGCAAGGTTTACTCAGAGTAACTAACTGACCCAACATTTACTTTTGAATACATTTTTATATAAGTAGTTCAACGTTTACTTGAGTAGAAATTACTTAAAGTAACAATACTTTTACTTGAGTTACAATTTTCTTGTACTTTTTCCTTCCCTTGAATTACATTTCTTCTGAGCGCTATAGAATCTCCGGCCTATTACCATGACTGTGCCTAGTTGCCTCAATGTGCATGCGTGTATGTGCTAGTGTGTTGACCGTGTGAGTGTGTGATAGAGGGAATTAGACAAACCTTTACACAAGGATCAATGATGGTGCAGAGGGAGGATTACAACTTTCATGAAGCTATTAAGCCCATGATACTGAACCATACACGCTCACCAGAAGATGTGGAGCCTGGTAGACAGAGGGATCGCAGAGGATAAGGCACATATGAAGGATCAATGATGTAAACTGTAAAAAGCGGATCTTCTTTTCTATGGTCCTTTTTCCTCCTTATCTAAGGCTAACACACTCATGGATGTGGTGGTATTAAAGATAGAGGTTCACCCCACAGTGGCATCTGTAGACATTAAGCTAGAATTTGATAAGAAAAAAATGGAAATATGTGAGTGTTGACACTGGTACAAATTCTGTCAATTTGTGTTTTGTTTTTTTTATGAGCATGACATACATTGGATAACATGCTAAAGCTGATCCAGCTTATGTTCACAGTTCAGCTTTCACTCAGGGGTAAATAGGTGGATATACAGTCCAAAACAATGAATCAAACTAGCCACTCTCATCAGAACATCTCGGCATGAAACAACTCAAATGAATGAAAAGAAATGAATAAAACCGATATGATGCGAAATGAACACTGCGAGATGTCACTGCCAATTGAACTTAGTACAAAACTACAAATCAATCAAAATGTCTTCTTTTTGGGTTTTCCAAGGTTTTTCTCGATCTATCCTACCACTTGTGTTTCTTTTATTTCTCCCCAAGTGTTACATCAGTGTAACCTCCAACCTCATCCAACATACTGTACGTCCTAGGGCAGAGTGGTTGAACCATACAGTTGGAGGAACCTATATTACAAACCGCACTGAAGCTCTAGAACCATGCTAGTGACCCCGTGAGGTTGTATTGCTTCATATATACCAGAAAAATGTAATTACAATTGTTTGTGAAGAAAGAAAAAGAAAGACAAGTAATATAATTAGTTTTAAATATTGACTGCAAAGGAAAAGCCATGTTGTTATCTATTCTAAAACAAGTTAGGCAGAGCCCTGAAGTTGTGCTAGCATTAGTATTTCCAAGGGAAGGAAAATAATGTCTATCTAACTTAAATTTGTGTTTGTATGATGTAACGAAAGGTTGTCAGCTGGGTAGAGCATGCAGGAGGCAGGTCATGACGCGGATTACAAGCATGTAGCCTCTTTGTAATGTGTTCATAAACAACCGAGTCTCTTGCCGTGACTTAAATTTGTCTGACAATTTTGCAAATGGCCCTTACAGACAGACCTTCCCGAATCTCGTTGTCTCTCCAACTAGACATTTTCATTGCCGTATTCATGTAAATGACAGCTCTTCTTCACCCTCGGATGTTTGTTTTTTTCGGGTTTCACGCCAGCCGCGATAGAAAAGTCATCAATGATAGATTTACACATGGGCTCGATCGGACCTTACACAGACTTTGTACTAGGGAGCTGGCATGGTAACATTTAGATCATTTCAGGGTTGCAATGCATGTGTGAAAGGGGCTTTAGAAAATCCAAACACGCAGATTGGAAAAACTATTAGGTGGATTCCTGCAGAGAAGGTGTGAGCAGTTTAAAATGTCCCTGACCTTCACATTAGCTGGTGGCCTGCTGTTACATTGCATTGAATGGCAGTGTGTATATACCGTAATTTCCGGACTATAAGCCGCTACTTTTTTCCCCACACTTTGAACCTCGCGGTTTATAGAATGACACGGCTAATTTATGGATTTTTCCCGCTTTCACAAGCTTCATGTCGCCAAAAAACTGAGCACCGTCACATAATGTGACGTAAATCGAGCGCGCTCAAACTTCCCATTCATTACGGTAATTAACTTTTTTACGAAATTTCTCGGTGTTTCATTCAGTGTACCAAATGAACCTCTAAAAACATTATGCCAACCTTCAATTGCATTATTAGTTCTTGGAATGTCTTCAGCAGCGGACATTATGAACAGCGGACATTATGAACAGCGGACATTTTAAACAGCGGACATTATGAATGGTCACGATTCTGATTACGGTCATGTTGTCACCCTCATCATGGCAAAGACACGGAGAAAGGCATATGATGCAGCTTTCAAGTTGAAGGCGTTTAAAGGCCTATTTATTTTTGTTCCAAGCCGTGTTTCGTTAAAGCCTGTGTAAAGTTCATTTGTTTCAATGTACCGGTAGGCACCTGCGGCTTTTAGACATGTGCGGCTTATTTATGTACAAAATACATATTTTTTAAAAATTCAGTGGGTGCGGCTGACATTCAGATGCGCTGAATAGTCCAGAAATTACGGTACTTAGCGTGTGTTCTGCTTCTATAGGGTTGATGATAATAACAACATGTTTGTTTTGCTTCTCAAGACTACCATCCGCAGTAAAAAGCTGTGATTTAGCTTATAGCCAGGTGCTGATGTAAACATGATGTTGGACTATCAGTATTAGGTTGACTTGTTTCATTTTGGATTTTTTTCTTTCTATATGTTTTATTTGACATACTACTTTTACACTGCACATCATTTTACTTTTGGTTTTATCACATTTTTTTTTCACATTTGCAGTCCATTTGCGCTGCGCTTTATATGGGTTAAGTGTAAAAATAAGGCTTCAACGTGCACTGTTGACAGATGTAGCATTAGGAGTAACCCAGGTGACCTGATGGAGTACTTCACATAGTTGCTGGTGGACAAAACATAAGCAGCGCCAACGATGATACTATTTGAACCTGGTTGGAACAAAAACTGAACTAACCGCAGACACTCACCTCTTGGACTCACGGGGCTCAATGGTACGCCGTTGCAGTTCAAGGTGTTGAAATCGCAAGTGAATATATACAGTAGGGAAAACACTGCCTTATTTTTGGCATTAAAGATTTGTTTTGGCCTGGTGGGGGTTCCTGTCAGCCTGGCAGGTGTACAATTACAGGGAAAACACTGTGTTAGTAAGTGTTGAGTCAAGTTGTTTGCAGAAATGTTTAGTTAGCTAAGGTTGCCAGAAAGCTGTCCAGTAATTCATGTAATGGCTCGCTTAAATCACGTTTAACATCAGTGAGATCAAGTAAACTAAATTATATTTCCTTAGAGTGTGGATCCATCACCCTTTTGTTGATCAGTACATTTTTATCGATCCATGGAGCAGCCAGATGACCCGCTTTGCTTTGCTAGCGCTATATATTATGTAATGAGAATTATGATTTTGCCCCCCAGCCACCATCTGGTTACTCCTGTACTGTACATTTTAAGGGCTACCTTTAAATAAATCAAAGTGCAGCACAAATTTGCCCTTTTATTTTACTCATGCTCATAATGTGTGCGCAATCATTTGATTTACTAAGGCAACAGCTAATCATGCATTGACCTCTGATCAGCAAGCTCATAAGACTTCAACATGTTGCCTAAAAACGTATTAATGAATTAACAAGCATTCCAAAATGTTTGCAAAGGTAGCCATTAAACTCCACTCGAGTGAAATGAACTGTGCATCTATTAATTCTAAAATTAGAATAATAGCTTTGGTTTGTAAAATTAATGATGTAGGGGTGATTCAACAAACTTCTAAAATGAGAAAGAGACGTACTGACATCACTAAAGATTTCAAAGAGATTCTTTCATAAAAACAAAAGATATGAATCAGAGTTGGTGATGGAGCACTTCATCCACCATAGTCTCTGACAGGTTAAGGATATGCATATGACTGCAAATAATCCCAAAGCAACTGCATCCAAATAGACGTTTTGTAAAACATTGTGTTTACTAGCAACTGGTCAGCCTACATTGAGGATTTAGCTGGGCTTTGTTCAGAGCTGGAGTTTGTGTACGAGTCACGAGATCAGCTGATAAGCTGGTGAGCAAATACCTCCGAACCACAGGCTGGCTGCTTTTTAAACAATAGTGTCCTGTTTTTATTTTTCTGCACTTGTTAAATACAGAATATGCAAGAAGTGGATATGGAGTCTTTGGCATTGTTTAAAAGGCTCAACAATGATAGTAAAGCAATAAGTGAAATAGAGCTAATTAACTTTTCTGACTATTTCTGAAAATATAATAACGTGCTGTGATTTTCATGTAACTGGGTCTATCATAGCAAATTTGTATGGTTATTTAAAAATTTCTGCAGAATGGAATGCTCTGAAAAGCATAGAAGAAAAAAGCATATATATATATATATAGTATATATATATATATATACAATATATATATATATACTATATATATATATATATATACAATATATATATATATGTGTGTGTATATGTACATTCTCCAACTCCCCAGGCCTGAAAACATTCTCCTCCCAGAGGCCCCATGAGGTCTCTACTATCGCCCCGTCCAACCTGCACAAATATCAGCCATGCTTAATTTGCATAGAATAATGCATCAACAATCACTCATGACTGCAATTTAATTTTATGACTGTTGCAGGTACAAAATACGAGTCATGTAATCATTATAGGCACATAGTGAAGCACACATACAGAAAGTGTGTCTGTATATCCATCTCTCGCACACGTAATGCATGCATATAATGCACGCTCTCTCTCACACACACACACACACACACACACACACACACACACACACACACACAAATAGATGAAAGTGAGCCCTTTGCCGATAAGTGCCATAAAGTCTAAATGGCCACAATAAAAGCGAGCACCAATGTCAAAAAATAAAACTCATGCTACACTGGCAAGTAAAGCCTGCATGCAGCCTTCTGTCCACTCACAAGTAGTGCAAGCAGGAGAATATTGCACACATCAACAACTGCAGGTATTAAAGTCTGTCCCTACTTTAAAACATATTCCTCCTGACTTTACAGGGCTCTAACACACACAACATTTGGGAGCAACACACACAAGTCAAGCATGATTTTTTTTTTTCCTCCTTGTGAATTTTATTGCATTTTTTTTATGGCCCCAGGCCTCGTGGACCCTTTTACGTCATCAGGGCCCAATGCTTGAGATTAGACCTTGGATATTTTGTGCGTGCAAATGTATTCCAAGTTAATAACCAGACCGCAAATTATCGCCTGTTCGTGTTTAGGCAGGCTGAGAAAAGGAATGAGTGAAAGATAACAATGGAGAAAGGCAGAAAATGTGTAGAGCGAAAGGAAATATGCAGTGAACTCGAAGGGAAATACAGAGAAAATGGATGAGCAAAGAAGCGAGCAGGGAAAGGGTGAAGAAAATGGCAACTTTGCAAGAAGAATGGAAGGAGATGCACATGAGCGAGAGGCACATGGCCGAGTGAGCGAGGTATTAGAGGTGTGATCTTATTCAACATTCACAGCCATCCTGCTGGGATTTTCCGAAGGGTTAATAATCAATGCCAACACATTGGGCTTGGCCTATTAACACACAGCTAGATATCCACCATGACCGGGTAAATGGAGCGACGGGAAGTGAGAGAGGGGGAGAGATTGATTTTGTTTACACGGAACTGCAACTCTATCTAGCTGGAGAAGAAAAAGCCTGTGTTGAATTGATGATGTTATTCTTAAATAGTCTTCCTTAAATTGGGCAATCAGGCAAGTCAGGCACTGGAAAAAAAAATTGGTGTTGTTCAACCATGGGAGTGTACCCCTTACACAACATTTGTGACCTTTCCTCCATCACAGCTGAAGAAAGTGCACAGATGTGTCTCCTATCACTTTCACGTTTCAGAAAGGCGAGGAAAAAAAGAATGAAATACGCTGCTGTTCAAAGGTGGGGAGATTCTGTGTGGGTGGACTGCATTAATTAATTTTATTTCAAATGTATTAAAACCTGTCTGCTGTTTAAAAACTGTTTTACTGCGCATGTCTAGTCTTTGTGACAACTGAGACAAATGTTAATATCAGATACCGTGTAGTGCCCGACCAGATAGATTGACAATATGATTTTGTATTTCATATGTTTCATGTTTCATGTTTTATTCACTGGTTCACTCTTTTTAATTGATTTAAAGCTTGAAACAAGTTTGCATACTAAGCTTTCTTTTGTTCACAAACACTATTCACATTCAGTGTTTTCACCTAATGTGTCCTTGAGACCTAAAAAAAAACGTGTTGAACACATTTCTTCCTTCATAAAACATTTGTAAAGCTGCTTGTTTTCTATCCATGTTACATTGGCTGGAAGTCATCCTCTTCCCTACCTTTTGCTGGGGCATTTCTGTTTCCTGCATGGCTGACATGCTCGTGTGCGTCGACATGTGTGTGCTGGCAGAGCATGCAAACAAAACTCAGAACTGCTCATCGAAATATTCCACTATAGGGTACCTTTGAAGCTGCGTTGACATATTCATTTTATTGTAAACACAACATGCAAAAAAAAAAAAATTATCCATGTGTGTCACACAATATGTGTGTTTTAAGCTACTAAATGTGTGAATGTATATGATTGTACTCGTCTACCCTTTGGTGCTGGGCAGGCAGTGTACAGTGAGGTTTATCAGAACTTTTTCACTAAAAATAGCTGTATGCTTTGGCTGGAAACCGTGCTTATGAGAGCAGAAATGTGGTCCGAAAAAGAAAAACAATGACCTACATTTGACTAAAAAAGCCTCCACGGCTGCTGCAAAGTCAGGTGATCATTTTCTATGTGTTTATTAAGCAACCCCTTTCACCTTACGCATAGTCATTTGATCCATCATTAATATAAAGGTCTTGATTATTGCAGCTTTAAATTAAACAGCCTCTTCGCAGACAATTTCCTTTGCAAATATTTCTAACTTGCTGCTCATCCTGCAGAGTAAACAAAGCACCGTGTGTAACTTCTTTCTTACAACAGATTCCAACTTCATCCGCAAATGTCACTTGTTAGTGTGCACTGCTTAATCCGTTCAGTGTCACCCATTAATGGAAAAACTGAATGATGTGTCTGGGGATTTAGGATCTGAAGTCAACAAACAACAAACACAACCTTGGGTTATCTAGAGTGCCTTTTTAGTTTTTTCTCTTTTTATTTGCATAAAATGTTCCATAACCTCAGGCAAAACTAGTCAAAAAAGCAATTGTACAGACACTACAAACACTGTTCTATTGGGCTTTGTATATCTGAGCTAAGCATCTACTGTAAACCATTTATACATTTTCTTTGCTACTTCCCTACTGTTGTTGCTCTTTCAACAAAACACAAGTGCATATGATTTATTGGTATATCTTTTTTGAGAAATTAAAATATGACTAGGGAAGATTGCTAAGTAGGATAAACAGTATCTGTTTTGGAGATAAAACCCATATTTTTTCCAAAAAACCACACTCATTAGAGATACGTGTATGTATATGTAGCATAAGGTTGTACATGTTATGTATGTTGTAATCCTACCCATTGTCACTTCATCCAAAAAGCACCGCAGAGACCTGTGTGATGCTGAGTGTCCATTTTACAGGACCTCAGGTCATACACCTCAGTGCAATCTGCAGTGACCTACAGCCACTCTAGGCCTGACATCTTTGATCTGATCTGATAAAACATCCCCACTGGCCCCCACACTCTAAACTCATCACATCAAACTCTCTTCAAAATTCATGGATGGAAATCAGAGGGCAAACACACCACGGAAAACGTAATCTCTCACTGTCTTCTCGTTCTTTTACGTCTTCTCTCATGTCTATGTACATTTGGTCAAATGTGACATTTTAATTCCCACTAAAAGTTAGAATTAGGTGGGATTTTTTTATTTTATTTTTATTTTTTTACCATTGTAGCCAAATTAGTAGTGCACACAAAGACCACAATAAAGAGTTTAGTTCTCTGACTCGTTCCCTCTGTACCAAACCATGAAAACACATGAACCAACTCATTCTGTATATCACATTGCCGTCGCTCTCTTTGATAGACAGCCACAGTTGCCCTCTCATTTCAGCTCTGGTGAGTTCTGCTTGGCCCTTCACAGAGGACTTCCAGCAATGGCACGTTGCATGTTGTTGGGTTGATTTCCCCAAACTTTAACTGTGCATTCACAGGTGTTTAGATGTCAGTTGTCCAATAAAGGTTGTGTTGTGTGTTGGGGATTGGGCTACATAAATCACAAACAATCCAGTGTCTCGCTCCTCTGACGTTTGCTGCTCTGATCACTTATATGTTTGTGCTCGGTCATGATGCAGTTGTGTAACAATTGGGCTTCAGCAGTGTAGTGCCACCGCCCCATATAAAGGGCAGATGAGGTGGTTTGGCACCAGAAAAAAAAGGGATGTTGAAAGAACCAGGACGATAAACGAGAGTAGTGCAAAAAATAAAGTGGCATTTATCAACAAAACATGTACTGAAATAAAGGGCAAAAATAATTTACCGTAATAATAAATGTAATTAAACTGACTCACAGCAAGCCAATTCCTCCCAAACGGTGGTACACGTACCACTTGTGGTACGCAAGAGCCATGCTGAATGCAAAACATTGAACTCTTAAAACTTAAAACCAAACAATTGTCATCAAATTTCATTTTATGTCATACAACTGTTATTTATTACATATAGACATCACATGACAATGTAAAAATGGGTTGTTAATCATTTAAGTATAAAAAAACAAAACAATTGGGTTGGACGTGGCGTCTGTTAGAGCATGAAATAGTAACGTTAGCCTCGGCTAAACACAGACGGATTAGGATTCCTCAATTGTGGATTGAAGCAGAATGAGTGGAATTTTGTAATGGCTGCAAGGTCCAAAAGAAAGAAAACAGTGGAGAGGCAACTGACCACACTGGGGCGTCAGACAAACCTTTCAATGCAGTTGGGCTGCCAAGTCACTTCTAACAAGGAAATGAAAAGACGTTACAAGGCTAGCTACGTCAATCTGGGATTTACGTCACAGGGCCGGAGGAACAGCAAAGGCTGCATATAGTCGAGGCAACTCTTTCATTCTTACATTGTTGGTATTGGTACATGGTCGGAAAAGTTTGTGAACCTCTGCTTTAAATAATGATGTAGTTAAGCCCTGAGCTCCACAGAGGGCTCTGCTCTCATCATTGGAGCTAGGGTTACAACACAATGGTCGAAAACTGGTCTGATACCCAGAGAGTATGAATTCATGAGGCAGAGGGCCGAGGGTAATGTGTAGGAAGATCTATTATTTTGGAACACTTTGTAACGCACAACGCACACAACACATTTTCTGTGATGTGCCTCATTTCATAAAACCTGGCTGTTTTCCCTCATTCTGCCTCTTTTCAGATTGTATCTCCAAGTTGCAGGTGTGAACGCACTCCTTGATACCATAACACCACTTTGACTTGGAAGTTTGTGTCAATTTAACCACGCTATATCGTATTGCTTTTAATCCTCCCTATTTCACGCTAGAGGGAACAGTCAGTAGCTCTTCAAAGTGAATTCAACAGCCTGCAGGAAAAAAACTGAGAATGATTTGAAAATGATTCTTTTGAGATTAGAATGGAAAGATCACCTGCACTTCTATTTTCAGTCAGCCAAGATTCATCCGCCACTCCATCCATCCATCCATCCATACGTATCTTACTTTTTGCCGTTTGTTTCACCTTTATCTTTGTATTCTTTTTTTTTTTTACTTTCTTTGAATTGCCTCCTATCAAGTGCAACATACATCTTCCAGTATTTTATTCAACAATTGAATTGAAATTGTTTTGTGACATTTGAATAAACTGTAATGTAGTGATAGCATGTCGTGGATATTATCTGATCATTAAATTATATCATATATATATATACAGTATATATATAGTATATATACTGTATATATATAGTATATATATACAGTATATATATATATATGACAATGTATTTGGCTCATTTTGACACATCAGAATAGTGATGGTTTTAACATCATCTTCTACACTCTTCTTAGATTAGTTTTAGTCAGATATGTTTCTCATATGTTTATAATGGATTTGGTTTTAGGACCAAGACATCCAGCCACACTTCTTTTATTAGACCATGCAATTCATTTTATTTTAACATTGAAGCCTTTATCTTAAAAGATAATTCTGGTTTATTAGATGTCAGACCATTCCTATAATTTATGCTAACACTAGGTTACACTAAAGTAATTGCTGAGATCCACTGGGCCAATAAACAAGCCGTTATACAATTAGTAGAAGATAGTTTGTAAATAAACCAACCGTTTAGCTTGATAATCTAAGCCATTTTATTTGAAGGCAAAACTGAAGGGGAACACAAAAATGATGATGATGATGATGATGATGATGATGATGATGATGATGATGATGATGATGATGATGATATGCCAAGTACAGTAGGTCTAAATTGGACCTTTTGTAGATTCTCTGTATCCTGTGATGATTGTTTACCGCAGACAGTTTGAGTAATAATTTTACCGTTTGCTCTCCCCTTTTCTTTCAAATAAGTTTGACTTGCCTGGAGGTTTCTTTAAAAGCTCCAGGTTTCTGTGACCTTGTTATTCTGTCAAGCCGCAGTCAGGCATTCAACCAAATGATACACTAGATTCCGTAAATAATGGCAAATACGTGACTATCATTAAGATTAAACAGATGCACATTTCTTAGAAAGTTATCTTTTCCTTATTTGACTTTACTTAATCAACCTTAGTTAACACAAGCATGGGCTGCAGCTCATGAGTCCTCTGAAGATGCACGTACCGTATGTCGGTGTCACAGCAAAGGTCGTCCTACAGTAATGGTCATATCTGCTTCCAAAAATCAAATGTGGACATTTCTAACATCAAAATCCAAGTAAAACGACATAAATTTCACCTTGCACATTTTTTTTTTTGTTAGCTTGGTTGTATCAACAAAGATAAAACAAAGCACCAAAAATGGCAATATCCCAATAAACAAATGTTTAAGATCCAACGAGTTCGGTAATTGATGAGAAATCGTCTGCTTTGGCAAACAAAGGACTGTTACAGAGATACTGGTCCCATATCTTTAAAGCTGGAATCTATCAAGTCCTAGATAAAACTAAACACTAAATGTGCTGCCAGCATGTCAAGCTTTCATGCTGTTGCCATTAATAGTTATTTCTATCATAGCCTGCCTTTACTGACAAGAGTAAAGGCTTTTAGGGCCACAGACGTTCTTCTTTTCTTAAACCCAGTATGACACTTTTCTAAGGAATGGATTTTTTTCATAACAGATTCCAATGAACCTCTTAAGGAATATGTTTCCGTCATTTACGAATTACTGCAAAAAATGTAGAAATGCCTCACATAAAATAAGAAATTCTCCCTCAGTCTCCTTCTCCCTTTCTCTTTTTTCTTGCCCTATATAAAGCACAGGCATTTGCACTTCTATATATGCATACATTCAATGTAGAAGTTGCTTTTAAGAGTATTGGTCTTTGATTGGCACTTCACAAGTGTGATTGGCTCTAAATTCCTTCTAAAGTCATTAAAGACTAATTTCTGCACATCCATTCCAATCCAAAGAAAAGACTCTTCAGGGGCCTCATTGTTGAACTGAATGGAATTCCCTTTAAGCTGTCATGCCACTTAAAGTCATAATGAAAAGGCAATCGCTTTCTCCAATAAGCAGCAGAATTCATGGTCTTTGTGGCTCTTTATACTTTGCGTCAAGTGCCTACTCTTAAACCCGTTGTGTTTCAACACTACGAGTGTTAATTGAGGGCTCTTTTTTATTCCTAGTCCTGTGTCAAATGTCTTTGTTAGTTTTTGTTATATTTTGTCAACATTATCCTGTTTATTTATTTGGTCAAATTTTAGTTGACTAACAGTGTGAGCATTTAGTCTCATCTTAGTCAAAGAAAACCCTAACTATTTGACTCTAGTTTACTCTAGCTGTTAGTTATACTCTTTTTTTAGTCGTCATAATATATTGAACATTTCCATCAATGTAGTTTAGCCAAAACCGATAATTTCTGTCATTTTAAGTCAAACTTATTTCACGTAAGATTGTATAAGATTTATCATTATCTGATGAAAAAACGCAAGTGGAATGATTAACAATGCAGTTTTGCAAATGACTGATCTACTGGTCTGATGGTATCAATGTAAGGAATAAATCCAATTTGCATATTTATTTTGAACCAACAAGGAACCATTATGAGAGCCAACCCGCAAAAGAAGAACTGAGTGTGTGTTTGTGTGTGTGTTAGAGAGAGAGAAAGAGAGAGAGAGAGAGAGAGAGAGAGAGGGGAAGAGAAGGTTTCTGTAAATTATTAATACCTTGCGCTGCTCTGTCACGTTTTGACCCCCGACCCTCTCATAGTGCTCATTGTGTGCTGCCCGTGTAGTCCAGATTTAGCGCATGCAGCGCAGGAACAGCACTGCTGCATTGAAGAAAAGAAACAAACAATATTTTGTCTCTTCTTTTAGGTCAACGAAAATAATGAAGTTGAAGTGATGAAGTTTACATTTTTTGAACTACACTTTAGCTTCGTCTTATTTCATCAACAGTACTGCGTGTCGATGTAGTCGCAGCTTGTGTTTGATGACGGCGCTGTTGCTCGTCATCTGCTTGTGTTAGTCATGGAAAAAATGGTTGTTGACAAAACGTTTTTTGTCATAGTTTTCTTCAACAAAACTAACACAAGTCCATATTTCAAATCACTGTATAATATTAAAGATAACCTACAAGTAGCTGTCACAAACTCTGCAGTTACCTCAAATCTACAGAGCGTTTTATAGTCTTTCAGCTTGTCATTCTGGTTTTATGGCCCACAACTTTTCTGTTTTGGTTCAATCTCACTACTCCCATCAAACTTCTCTCGAGCTGAATCTGTTTTCAGCAAAAAGTTTTGATGAATTCAAATTAAAGTAAAACTGATGTAAAAGGAGATTGAATATTGGAATTCCATTCATCAGGCGGCCAGAAACTGGACTCCTAACAAATATTTGTGACAGTTGCCATATCAACTTAAGCACACAGCACACAGAGCACCAAGAGAAATGGATTAAAAGGCGGCTGTCAGCTTTTATATAGTTGCCCCTCTTTCTATGTTGTGTGAACTATCAATATCCTTGTGGGAACCATATTTCCACTCCAGCACGGTATGGGACATATCAGAGTTCTTATAGGACTTATGTTTTTCCATCTCCCATGTTACGTGAACCATCAGGGGTTCTCGCAACATTACAGGCATGGTTATGGCAGCTTAGGGCCCTGAAGCATTATAAAATTGAATGTAATAATGATCGCAATATCAGCCAAAACAACCTTACAAATGTGTGTAAAATAATTCTTATATGTTTTATAAAGCTTAAACAGCTTGGGGTCAAATTGATTCCAAAGATAACAGGAGGGTTAAACAGTAGTATGTGGTGTGGTTTTGGACATACTAACCATTAATGGACCAGGTAAAACTTGCGTTTTGACTTGCAAGTTCTTTGGACTTTCCCCGTAAAGAGTAGCCATAGGACACAAGTAAAAGAAAACAAAACAAAAGCATCCCAGTGCTGACTAAAGGTTTCTAGGATATAAAGCACCACAGCAATGATGCATTTTAGGAATTTTCAGGATGCCTTCAATGTCATCCATGAATTAGTTTAGATCGGATTTGTGGCCATAATTTGATTCCTTGTAAAAGCTCTCTCCTAAACATTGTCATCAGTGTGGTTTCTGCAAGATGAAGATGAGTTAGGCGTCAAACATCTTTACCACAGACCACAAATCTACATTCCTAAGCGTCTCTTTCTCTTCTCATACCTCCGCAGATACCGCATCTACTGTATGTCAACTGGAAATTTGGTGGTTTGGTTTTTTTTGAGAGTGGTGGTGTTATTAGTCTTTTTCATTGCATAAATCATACATTTCCTGTATTTCTACATGTTCTACATGTGAACCATGTGAATGAGCTTCCTTCCCAAGTGTGGGTTTCTTTGATTGGATCTCTATATGTGTTACAAAGTCAGACTTTCCAGCAGCTTTCCATCCCTACAAACATACCTAATGAACATACTGCACATTTCCACATTGTGTGACTTATAAAGGATTATTTTATGCTGTGTGGGTAGGTGGCCGGTTGTGATGGTTATTTCATTATTCAAGTGGCGTACTCCTTGGTATGACCCTCATTATGTCCAAAATGATTCAACCTAATCATGTCATTTTGGATAAATAAGTAGGTTTCAATCTAACTGTCTCAGCACTGACATTACACTTCATCTAAAGTGATTCATCTTGACACACAATGGCAAACACATTAAATTAAAAACACAGATTTATATATATGTTAAAACATTAAGCTTTATATCTGTGAGACACAGATGATATTACATAAACAATAATACATACTCAGTGGACATGGTGTCTTTACAATGCAATGCCATGCAATGAGTACTACCTTTTAAACCTTGTTATGTTAATTTTTTTAAAACTGCATCAGGGGGTTTTGATTAAAATTGAGGCTGTTGATAATTGATATTAGAGTACCTCATCTTTTAAGGTTAAACCTAGAAATGCTGGACCATAAAACGCAATTTAATACATTCCCTTAAAAAACAAACACACTTTTCACAAGTTTCTTTGAATATTTATGAGTTAGTTTTCCAAATATGTGTCAGCCACATTTCGAAATTCACCTAAACCACTCTTCACATGGCCATAATTTTGTCCACCGTAGAGCAGTTATTTAAAAATAAAACAAGTCACTTTTAAAGCTGCTTCGCCTGTTACTCCCGTTATTTTCCTTTTCCCCAAACAGTCGTGAAGAACACTAAGATCAAATGCCAGGAGTTTTTATTAAAACCAAATTATGAATTGTGTGTTAACTGCATGCCAAATGAATCAGAGCGCACTAGGCCCAATTACCATACACCATATGACCGGTTTCTGACAAGCAATGTAGCATTTCAAATAAAAAAATATAACCGGAGTCAGGCGCAGTCCACATCACTTCCACATCACATAACTACAGACACTTGCTCCGCTGCAGAATGCGTATTGGGGAATCACTGTAACGGAGAGTTGCCGTTATTTTTTCCGGCGGTGGCCCGCCAGGCCTGTTCAGTTGTTGGTCATATCACTAAAGAATTATTTAATTTCATTTATATTATGTGCATACATGCAGAGCAATGCGATATGATCCATTATTACCTGAACGTGATCATTTTGCAATTTAAACCATGAACCTGGAATGCATTGAAGTTGAAAAGCCATTTCACTTTTTCATAGGATTTTGTTCAAAGATAATGTTTGACTCAGATCAGTCAGGGTAGCCTCATTTTCACGGAAAACTATCCCTCAACTAATGTCTTCAGGTTGTATTTCTGTCAAAAACTGAACAAGCCACCTTGTCTTCTGTGCAAATATCCTTGAATGTGACACTAAAAAACCCCCTAAGGTTGTGTCCGCATTTTTGGCCATATGTTATTTTGCTTTTCACAAGACAGGTACAATCTACTGTACAGTATATTGGGTGGTGCTAGTCTAGTGGTCTACAGAGTTGCTCGACTGTCCCTGTAGTTAGTTCACTGTAAGTCCCTCTGGGTAAGAGCATCTGCTAAATGACCTGTAATTTAATATAATATATGTGTAAGCACACACATTTGGACCCAAAGGAAGGCTTAGCCAACAAAATGGATATTATTAAATGACTGGTAAGTAGTACGCTTATGGGCAGTACACTCAGGTCAATGTCACTCTAAAAAAAAAGTCACTCATCAGCTGGCGTCGTCATTTAGCGTTGATGAAGCAAAAATGTTGGTATTTTACCTTTAATGTTATAGTTAATGTCAAACCATAACCAAATTAATTGCCCTGCGAATGGGGAGGCTATACAAGGTTATACAAGAAAAGGCAGGGACGCTGAGGCAGGTGACACATGGAATTGAGAAATTGCTCGCCTTTTCCTCCTTCAATGTGCACACAGAGGAGGCAGACAGAAGCTCACGGGGCTAATGAGCAACAGGTGTGCAGAGCAGGAGAGTGCACTGAGGAAGTGAGGAAGGGATCTCTCTGAACACCAGCACTGCAAACGTACTAATTGCGTGTTCATTTAAGGGACAGGATCCTCTGAAGTCCCAATTTCTCTTTTGCATTTCTCAGCCTCTTCAGATGGGGTCGAGAAATGCACCCTTCATTGCCTAGAATTGAAGGACTCAATCAGTGCAGCTGATAATCAACAGCCATTAATCCATTGTGTGGCGGTCAATTGTTTTATGGAGTTTTTAGTGCCCGTTTAGTTGGTAAAAATAGAAGGAGCATGTTATATTTATCTGAAATTTAGTCGTGGTGGTCATCAATGTTAAACATTGTAGCCTACATGACATGTAATGCAACTGGAGAAGCAAATGAAGAGTGTTTTTTTTAATTTACTGCGGTATGTGCTATTAATTACAGCAGTTATAGAATCAAGTGTTTTTGGACTATTTCAGTTATCTGTTGCACGTGTAAACATCCGATTCTTGTTTCAGAAACCTGGATAAGACCATTACCCAGTTTTGAGAAACCTGGATATGCTTCCTAGATTACCCCGATAGAAACCAGGATACCATGGCACGTAAATACCTCATCCTGCTTTCTGAACATCCTGTTGTTGGTACAGAGCAAAAGGTAGTGGCTCAGATGGAGGAGAAATTAAGTCACACCTGCAGGCAGAAACCTGGATACAATACAATATGAATAGCCAGGTGTTTCATGTTCCATGTGAATGTGATCAAAGATGGGATCAAGCTGAAAGAGCAGGATACTTGTGCACATGTAAATGCAGTCATGAATACATTTGCCAATAACCTGACACTTTATTTGCCACATGTGTTTGTGTTTATGTCACAACTTTTACTGTGAACTCAAATTTCATGAAATGTGTCCTTTTTGTCATCTGAATATTTGATTTTGAAGTTCACGCCTGAACGTATTATTCCACAATTTGGTCTCTGTAAGGCTAGACCGTCTCATTTGGGGAGGAGGTACGGGTCCGTTCTATAAGGTTTTCCACATTTTTAGACTTGAGTAAAATGTAACGGGTTGTCCAGGCTGTCCTGTTTCAAAGACTCCTCCAAATGCAGCCAAGAACTGCAGCCCTTTTTGGAGGAAAACACGTTTTCTTTGGTGCCATAGTGAATGCCCTGTAGACATCTCATTTGGACATGAGGTAAATGTTTTGTTTCCAAGGCCCTTTGAACGTACACCGTTTAACATCCTTTTCCGCCGACATCGTGACTGGACCTTAATACATAGACTTGTCAACATGGCTGGTCACACGGCAAGAGAAAGTATGCTACTGTATGCACTCTACTAAGTTTATTTACCCAAAGAAAGGCAAAGGAAACCCTTGTTCATCGAGTTGTTTAAGACGCAACCTCCAGATGCGGTCTGGCCAATGCGTTTTGCATGATGTACCTTTGGCAATATCGAGATGCAAGTGTTCAGTGTTTTGTCTACTTCTGCTGTTAAGAAGGCTTTTAAACTTCCCGCCAAGGAGAGCAATAAGAATGGCTTTCTTGTTGATGCTCCCTGCGGAATCTTAAGGGATTCATTCTTCATAGACCTTTTAATGTCAGATGTTTTCAAATAACGTTGTGCATTACGGTTCGTGTGCTGTGACAATTCAAAAATAATACCTGCCTTCAACCAGGTCTCTTGTCAAATAAAACAGTTTAATGGCTTGGAGATAATCATTTAACTTGATGACATGTGTTCCTGACTGAGATACAGCTGTTTTGGGGCTTTTCTGAGTTCAGTGAATTTAATTACCCCATGGAAATGGGATTTCTAAAAAGGCAGAGGGTGGGGTTAAATTCATTACTTAGATGAGGTCCCCACACAATTTTTGACTTTTGACAAACCGGGATCATGATGGCTGTACGGAGCTCACACTGCACCGCTTTTTTTTCTTTTCAAAATTTCCTCCTGACTGCCCTTATTAACGCGATTCAGAGAGCAAAATGTAGTATTTTGTTCACGGGTGCCAGAGGTTAATTGTTGTGTGTGTGTGTGTGTGTGTGTGTGTGTGTGTGTGTGTGTGTGTGTCTGTGCGCATTGCTATTCAGCAGTGTATCTGGGCGCAGCAACACTGAACCTGTTTGACATTCAGTGAGAAGCAGCTCTTTAATTGCAGCTTTATTCAAAGTCAGTCCGTCTCTGAATGATGTCTTCATTTATCACTGCTATGTTGGACTCATGACTGCCGCACTATCCTCGAAAATACACACACAGACAGACACACACACACACACACACGCACACACACACAGACACTAAGCCTTTATTTGGATGGTATTGTATGGAACATATTAAAGGGCAGTAGAGTTGACAGATACTCACTTGGTTGGGCACAGATAAAATATTGCGGGTCAACTTTCAAGACATTTGGGTTCTGTGAGGCACAAGGTTTATTTGCACAAAGAGGCTGCTATTACCATACTTTTTGAGTCACTAGTGTTTAGTTACACCTTATAGAAGGCATGGCACCATAACCTGTCTGTCCCCAATAACGTTGCACACCTGCACTCACACACACACACACACACACAGCTGGCAGACAAATGCCACAGCATATGTACAGACACACCTGCAACAAAACACAAACAGTAAGAAGAATGAAATAAACAATTAACTTCATCTTCCCTCTTATAAAGTATCTACCGATACTCACGATCCACTGCCATTTGGAGTTAGCTGTTTTCTGAGGAAGCTCAAACTCTCATTATTAATATGTCAGTAAATTGCCATGACCTGTATGTCTGATTTATTTTTTAACTGCACAGATTTGTGTGGGTGATTCACAGTGATGCATTCTAACTGAGTAAGCCAGTGAAGCGGTAATTGAAAGATACTGTTGTATTATTTTCTCTCTTAAGCCTAGGTGGCAGCGGTTCCTTTTTTAACCCCCAAGTTATCTTTCTTCTGATTCCAAGTGAACCGGACATAAATTGTTCATTCATAATTGAATATAGGGGTTAATCAATACTTTTCTGGTATATTCGCCACACTATAAATACCTACATTTATACACAAATGCTCCACATGACTTTAATTCATTTAACTCCTGTCAGGGTAGCAGTGATTGAACTCTCAGATGATGTACCGTCCTAATGCTTCCCGTCTGTTTTGAACTATATAGCACTGCATAGAGCACTCAGTGATGTGTTGAATCTTCTTTATTGGCAGACTCCATCATCACTAAGATTCCACCTTAACACCAGCCCTGGCACCTGAATAAAGATTTCCTATCATGGAGCCTGAGCACAGGCGCCACGCTCTTAAAATGTGACAAATGCAAATGGGACGAGAGAAATCAAATGTGACTAACGTGTATTGAGACAGAGAAAATCAATTGTCTCCTGAACAAATGGATGAGCTATTAAAAATGATCGTGTGCTGCAGGATCCTCAGCAGCTGCCAGCAGAGGCAACAGCGACTCATATTCCAAGTCTGCTTGGCCCAAGAATGCACACGGAGCTCCCACTAAGGCAATTATATCCACACTCCGCATGAGCAGAACATGTGATTTATCTGCCTGCTCTCATGCTAATAGCCCTTACACATTATCATTATAACAAGCATAAAACATGTACTAAAAACATGGCGACACAAAGAGAAAAAGTGGATTTTTTTTAAATTGGACTTGCAGACCAGAAAGGCATACTTTGCCAAAGTTAATTTGTCTGTTACTCTTTCAAAGGAGATGGTTCAATGATGCTAAAGACAGCTTTGAAGCAATATTACCTTTTTCCAACTACAATAATAGAGAAGCTTTTGACTTGCACAGAAATGTAAGCTTGGAACTTAGGGACCAGACTTTGAACTGTCGCTTTAAATCAAGATGAAGAGACGTTTCTTTTCCTCAACCCATTCGTCAGTGATATTGAGAATAAAGAATTAATTCAAGCTTAGATGCCAGAGACAAGATATGAAACATTAAAAAAAAAAAAAAATGGCTGTTATGAAACAATTACAGCAGGCTGAAGTTTGGATAAACAGTTCTTTATCGTTCTCTGTGGGGTAGAGAGGCTTCAGAGGAGAGGATTCAATCCACTCATCAGATAAAGACAAGCTCAGGGCTTCAAATACAGCCTGTCAACACTTCAAAAATAATCAGAGCATCTCTGCAGGCATGGAAAAGATTAAACAACATGGAAATAACACACATTTCCTTCTTTTTTGAAGTTTCTAAAATGCTTTTTTGAATAATTTTCCCCTCAAATAAATGCAGATGACGTACATGATATCCACGCTAAATCCTATTAGCTAGAAGAAAATGTCATGAGGGGGAGCCTTTTGCCTTAAAACAGGAGCACCGTCTACATGATATTAATGTGATAGTAACCTTCTGAAATGACAGGTTTAGTGGAGTCTGAAACGTGGATCTATTAAAGTTTTAATAAACTACATCACAAAATGGCAACGTGGCCCACTGTGCTGAGTGACCAGTGTCCTTCAGACGAAGTGAGACATCATACATTCCAGTGGGAAATCTTTTCCGCACAAGAAGTAATGAAACAACAAGCAAGAAGGGAAAGCAAAGTATCTGCTAAAAGGCACGCTGAGCCTACACTGCTCTGTTTTCAGGGAACATACATCATGTTGCTATGATAATCCATAAAGTTACAGTAATTGAGATATAGGCAAAATGATAGTTGTAAACCCCAACAGCAAACGGTGATCGTCCAGTCATAGTTCAACAATCCTAACTAGACACAGCAGGTCAGTCAAGCTTTGGCCACATGCCAAAGAACTCTTGGAGCTGTAGCTAAGTCGGAGTAAAACTCGACAAATAGAAATAACCGTTAGTTTGTTTCACCCCTGCAAATACAAAAACAAAAGAGCAAAAGCAGTATATTTGTCTTCTTCAACATACATTCTACATTCTACTACAATTAGCATGACTGGCTAACTAGTTACAGTAGTAACGTAGCATTACTTTGAGGCCAAGAGGTAGCATGTCATTAACTTACAACTACATTATTCTACCGGGTTGCAGGCTATGTTAGATAAAGCCCTGCTCAGGATGGACATCTGTAGTGTGTGGGAGCTGATGGAACACAAGTGCCAGATGCTATTAATCGCAGCAGTTTAGGGTATTGTTAGTAGCCCCATCCTTATCACTTTAGGGTTTTGGGTTTAATATGGCTCAGTATGGCTTTGACAAACTGTTCAATGAGTCCTTTTCTCATGTAAAAGTGATACATGTGTGTTAGAAAGCAGTCTCATTTAAATCTTTAGTTAGATGCCCTGCACCCTAAAGGTGGTCCTTTATTTTCATGTCTAATGATTTATCAAGTGCCTACATTTACCTGGAACGTGTAAGCCTCAGTCTTTTTTGAAACTACCCAACACTGAGTTAGAATGATGACACGTATGTAGCCATAAAATACATATTTAAGACCATTTGTTCCACTTTCTCATATGCATACGAGTCAACTGGAAACATAAAAGAGTCAGCCAGAGTTCCCAACAAACTCACAAACTTTATGATGATATTATAAAATAGAATACCGTTGTCCGTTGTTATTTTAGTTGGCAAAAACACTGACTTACTTTCCCCAGCTGGCCCCTTAAGATACATAAGCCTAATACAAAAAAAGGATAAGATAACATGATAACATACTAATGGCCACAAGAGAACTAGCAATAGCATTAAAGCAGTTATGGAAAGTTATTACGAAACATTTGCTGAAGAACTGTACTGAAAGTCCCTACACGGACATGATCCACACACAGGTTTACACTTGTAGTGACTTATTAGACCTCTTCTCTGGACTGTGGCTTTGTACAGACTGATCAACATCTTTTTTTACTCTTCTGTAGCTTTCTAGCGCCTATTAGGACTTCCGCCTCAAAAATGGACTTTCTCACAGCAGACATTTTGCCGTGTAGTAGAAGCACATGTTTCATCCCAGTAAGTTCTGATAGCATGACAGTGAGCCACCATGCACAATAGCAGGACATGGAAATGAAACTGAAGCATTTTAATGGAGTTCAGCATGATGTAAGTCACATATTCACTATTCTTTTAGCTCTTCTTTAACCTTTGCATCTAGTGGCTATTTAGTTGACGCTTCACTAAAGTCGTTACTTCATCTGTCTGCTGTTTTGATAAGGGTGGTGTTGCTGTTGGAGCTGAGAGAAACTGCAGAGGGATTGTTGATTATCTGTGGATCTCTCTACCAGCGACTCCCTTTATAACGCAGTCAGATGATTTATTGTCCGTATGAAGATATTGATTGGTGGAACTTTAAAGGAGTAAAGATTTTTTCTACCTCTGATACTTTATGGTGATACTTCCCGCTACTTTTTTTGTATTT
This sequence comes from Bovichtus diacanthus, assembly GCA_943590825.1. Taxonomy (NCBI): domain Eukaryota; kingdom Metazoa; phylum Chordata; class Actinopteri; order Perciformes; family Bovichtidae; genus Bovichtus; species Bovichtus diacanthus. The sequence goes on from CALSBV010011200.1 coordinate 20,358,143, forward strand.
ACCATCGTTGTATTTCTACTTGTACGTATTCAAAAGACCTGCGTGAATACCATGTACTTTGAGAAAAGAAGGGGTAGGATGTTTTCACATACTGCATGGCATCAGGGTAACATGTTTGTCGAAAAAAGACGGAGACATAAAGACATGCACATAATCACACAGTTGTGTGGATCACCACACGCATGCAAACACAGACACACTCAAAGTCACTTGAGACGTGAGGCGTCGGCAGAGTTGGGCATGTCTCCCAAACCACAGGGAGTCCTTCCAACAGCTTGGCTTGTAGATGAAGGTCTCTGCGAGCACACGCATACGGGAACGCACACACTCGCGCACACGCATGAAAACACAGCAGCACACACACACGCTGCCTCCTGCTGCTGCTCCTGGCGAGCTATGAGACGTGGCCCGATGACTAGAGAATAGCAGAATTGTGTGTTTGGGCCATCTGCTGCTGAGACTGATATAGATGTCACACACACACTAGACACATATACTACAGGCAAGAGCACATTTTTCAGATGCACATGTAAAAAGATTTGGGTGATTATTAGCCATTTATAGCCCACAGTTAAATATTGTGTGAAATATGCTGCTGTGTTTACATAAATGATGCTTGGCGCTCAAATGTCAAATTTGTGATGGACAATGGTTCCCTGATGTCACATTTCTTTATGTAAAAGACGTCTAACACAGCCTGACTTGACATCAGCTCCATACGTAACACAGATATCAATCCTCTCATCTCACTCTATGAAAGTGTATTTTCAAAATTGAAATAAAATCACCTAGCCGCAGAGAAAGAAAGACACGACTAAACATAGATGGAAATGGAAAATTAAAGAAAGACAAGTGATAAAACATCTTCTCTGCTATTTCTTGCTTTTATGGCCTCATTAGTTGGAAATGGTGTGTATTTTGAATAGTAGGCCCACAATTGTGTGCTGTTTTCAGTTTTTTTTCCACAAAGAAAATTGCATTCTTTGATTTTATGTAGCTTGATATCTGAGAAACATACCTTTTACTGAGATATCTTCTCAGGCTCAGGTATTGTAATGCAGTGCTGAATGGCATATTTGTTCTTTCAGACAAAAGTCTGAAATACCAGTCAGTCCATGGAAACGTCTTTATTGCTGAACTTTTGAGTCCAGTCCTCTCAGAGTCAGAACAATAAAGAGAGTAAACATCAAGCACCAAACAAACCGGCAGAGGAGACTCAAATAAGGCCTGGATCAAATTTTATTGACATGTCTTTCATGCAATTAGGAAAACGGAATTGACAGCAGCTCCTGTGAGGAGCTGAGTGTGTGTGTGAGAAAGGAGCTGAGTGTGTGTGAGAAAGAAAAAGAGGTTCATGTTGAGCTCTCACCAAACTCGAGCAAAACTAATAAAAAAAAAAGTAAAGCTATTGCTACTTTTATGAAGATCAATTAGCAGAAGAGTTACCATTCTCGTCTTCAGTGTTTTGCTGTGCCGAATAGACTTCTCTTTATCTGAAGCAATCTTTTATAGAACTTTTTTCATTCTAAAGAACAGAATTTTTCTTCATCTGGTCTTTCATTAAAAGCCTTGAGATGTGCATCAATTTTGCTGTGGTTATGAATTTCATCGTATCTGTAAAATATAGGAGGGCAACTCCCTCTACTTTTGTTTTCACATATAAAATAGATTATGTGACAATATCTTCAATTTCTTTTAGGCAATCTTTGAAGTGGAAAAAAACAATACCACATACACAATTGTTTTATCAGCATATCCTAGAGAACGACTGTATGTGGTAAAGCAGTTGATTCAGTGACATTAACATAATATTGCCATTTCAGGGTCAGACTCATATGTAACATATGACAGATACATGGTGGTGGTAATGAGGTCCGGACATGGACTTCACAATAGCTATCAACATACTATAAAACAGGCTCCCAAGGTCACATTGTAAGAATCCTGGGTTTCTGCAGTTATTTTTTAATTTTGTTGAGGATTTCAGGAAATACCAGGATCTCAGTTCCTTGCATTCAACATCAGTAGAAAGTCAATACAAATCTGTAGGATCTCAGTGAAAATCTGTGTTATTTTGAGTCATAAATAAGTCATAGTGTTGTATTGTGTGATATAATGAGCACTGTTCTCTGTCTGCTGCTTGCAGGTCTTTCTCCAGCCTGTCAGATGACAGCGAGGAAGCCGTAGCCAGGTACCTCTACAGGCAGTGGGTGGGACTTGGCTTGACTGATGTCCATCTGTCCAATCACACAGTTCTGCTCAGCCTGCCTGGTTCCACACCCAACACCATCACTGACAGGTCTAGTCACCAGTGTTTCCTGCCAAACGGGATCCCCTGTGACCAGCGTGGACCAAAGGATCTGCCGAAGCAGCAGTTCGCCTACGCAGCCTACTCTGCTGTTGGAAGTCTGCAGGTACTGTACCATCGCCGTGACATTTCCTAAACCAAGGTTTACAGTCCTGACTGCTGCACTCTTCTCCTGCTCTTCCTGCCCCTCATCACCGTTATACTGTCAGATTGTCTAAGTCTCCAAGCCCCTTTACCACCGAAGGGCCATCAGTAAAGGTCATAGCCAGAGGTTGTGTGTTTAAATGTTACGGCTCGACTGACCACAGTTCAGGGACCAAAGGTGTCTCAGTGCTGTTATTTTCAGCAAGACGGGCAAGAGAGAGGTTATGTTTTCTGCTGGGTTTGATTATCTGTTTGCAGGATTACGGAAAAACTGCTTGCCCGATTTTCATGAACTTTTCATGGAACATGGTGGAATTTTGCAAACGGATCCTGAGGCAGGTACACATTAATGTTTTACTTCTCTTAACATTGCGGGATAGGGCATTTTGTGCTTCATTCATGTGGAATGCGGAACCATATTTCACCCATCTGAATCGAGGCGTATATTTGGTGTAAATGAGTCAGCATTCACAACCAATGTTCTTCTACTGCAAAAAATAATTATTATCATCCTTTCTTTGGCCCTCTTCTTACACATTTTTCAATATAGAAACTCCATTCAAATATTAAAACGTTCAGCTCAATATGGACGTGCGCGCTATTACTTTCATCATTCATGACTTTCATAGTTTCAGAAATATTCCACCTATTCCGACACAAATTCTCTATTGAAATGAATAGAGGAAATGTTCAGAATTGTAAAATGTTCAAACAACTTCGACTCTTACTCATTCATACTTTCAGCTAGAAACTGCATTCAAACTTTTAAATGTTTCACATCTTTCATTCATTAAAGGCATAATTCAACTATTAAATCCCTTTAAAATGTTTTGAAATATTCAAACCTGATTGAACCTTGGTAAAAAATTCTCCGATTTATACGATAGTGTGTGTTGGACGGCTCATTGAGAGTTAGAACGGATGACATCACAGCTAGAGTGGAGAGGAGCTGTAAAATGTTCTGTAAGAAATATCTTAAACCTGCTGCCAATCCCACAATTTTCACTTCTTTACATCCCTTTAAGGTACGGACATAGGGTGCATCCCAAGTCTCTTAAATTGCAAAAAAGAAGATGTGTTTTTAGAGAAATGAGACGTCCTTCCCTGTGAAGCGTTAAGTGAAGCGACGCCTGTTGATGTCAACGGCAGCTGATCACAGCTGGATCAGCTGTCAGTCGGCTTTAACAGCTCTAGAGCAACTTTTCACGGAGTCCCTGTCTGCACACGGGTGTGTTGTGCTAATACTAAAAAGAGAAGCAGCATCAGCCTGTTACTTGGTTAACAAACACCTGCACATAAATAACAAGCCTGCATTCTGTCTTTATACTGTGTACTGTGTCCTGCTTAGAGGCACAGGGACAGTTTCCACGGGCAGAATGTCTTTTTTTAATTATTTATTTATTTTGCGTCTGTATTTATTGATACTCTTATTTTCGCATAATCCAGAATATGAAATGTTTCAGGGAAAATTTAGATTATATAACTAACCTGACGCTCAGGACTAATCAGCCTCACAATTGACTAAATGGAAATAACGATAAAGATCAGCTCAGTCCGATCAGCTGTAGCATCCAATCAATAACTGATATCCAATAACGGGGCGTGTCAGTTGGTAAAAAACTCCCCTGAAGGCCGCTCTCGTGTATCCTCGCTCCTCCATCCTCAGAGATCACTCCTCGCTCCTCCATCCTCGCTCCTCCATCCTCGCTCCTCCATCCTC
>CALSBV010011200.1:20373053-20387746 GCA_943590825.1 Bovichtus diacanthus
GGGGGGGGGGGGGGGGGGGGGGGGGGGGGGGGGGGGGGGGGGGGGGTAGAACGAGAAACATAGAGGGAGAGAGAGAGAGAGAGAGAGACCCCAAAAAGTACTTTGACTTTCCACAACAACTTCTAGGTCACTTTAATTTGGGATATATGATGAACTCAGTCAGCCGCTCAGTCACACACGTGCGTACACACGTAAACACACGCATACACCCCAAAACACACACACATAGAGTAATGGAAACATACACCCGGTCAAAGTAATTCCCAAGCTTTTACAATGGCTCCATTAGGAATGATTACATGCAAACTGACAATTCATAAAATTATTATTAGTGTTAAAAGGTAAAAAAAAAACACTTAATTGCAGAATTTGTCTTGTTTATATAAAGAGCAAGAACAAGCAGAACTTTAAAAATGTAGAGTATTAGTAGAGCTAAAGATACATAGGAAGGGGAATGACATGCAGCAAAGAGCTGCACGTTGGATTTGAACCTGGGATGTAAGAACTCATACACAGCTCTCCTGCTCCACCAGCTGAGCTAGCAGGGCACCCATTTTGTTTTTTAAACTATTTTTGTACGTTCATTTAACAAACAAGAGAGGAAACACACAAGAGACATATTTTAAAAGGAATAGTCAAAATCAAAGCAACAGAGGCCAAGATATCCTGACTAAAAACACTGAATCCTACATTTCCCATAAAGCAACTCCATATTGTCTGTTTGTAACATCCTTCCAAACTGGTAAACATCCACGTCTTTCAAACTCCACACCCACAACTTTGGGATGAAGCTTTTTGAAGCGTGTTTCATCTTTGAGCTCATGCAGAGATATCCCCTGGGACATCATGCGGTTTATTTTCTCAGACTTTAAAATGCTTTTCCAGAGCCACAGATTACATTGTACAACGGTTTTCACCACCCGTTTCAACTGTTATCAGCCCATTGAATGGCAGTTATCAGTTGTTATCATTACCATTCTAATGCCTCAGACAGGGACAAAATGGGCAAACGGTACCTTAAGGTTGCTAAGTAAAACGTAATGGTCGCAGTTTTAAACACGTGCTTAACATTGTTAATTCAAACAAAATCAGTTTATTGCCAAGTAGGATTTCACGTACAAGGAATTTGCTTTGGTGTATAATGGTGCATACAGAAGCACAGTTAGAGAAATTAAAATGGAAAAATAAGAGCAAATATTGAAGAATTTTATAAAATAAAATGAAACTGTGTACAAGAAACATAAATATCCCTAAAAGAATATCCCGAAAAAAGAAAATACAATACAATAAAAATACGACACATTACTGTGAAAAAATATGAACATTTTATCGGAATTAAAAGTGGAAGAGCTGTGCAGTTTTAAAGAGGTAGTATTGTGCAGAAATGTGCAACATTGTCAGAGGAATGTGCAAAGGTTCACTATACGGAATATGAGGAAGAGTTTGTATTGTACAGGCATATAGTCACAAAGGTGTGCGTTAATATAACGCATACGTTACGTCATAAACATCAGAGGATCAATACAACTTGGTTATGATAAGGAAAAGATCATGGTTTGGTTTCAAATAAACATGGTTGTTATGTAACATAACTTAAAATAAGGCACCGGCTTTACTTTCGGTTTGACTTGGGACACCAACAGCAGTCTCCTGGGTAAAAGTGTGTTTGTTTGACCCATTTATCATCCCCTCCAACCACCCTACTCTACCCTACTTTTTATACTACGACATCTGACTTCCTCCTTTGCTCCAGTTATAATGACTACGGACACTAGAGGTTTGCATCGTCCATTCTTGTATTCCTATAGGTGATCGCCCATGTGAATAGATGATAACGGCCTTCTGACCACCAACCAGTAGGTGGAGCAGGCCCCTCCTAACCAATATATATGAGCCCGTTAACCACTGATAACGCCCTTGATATCATCTGAAGCGGGTGGTTTTCACAGGCTGTCTACTACTTCCCTTAAATAGTAAACTGACCTTTATCTCAATAACTGGTGGAATGCCTCTTTAGTATTGTCTTAACATGGAAAGCCAACAATGAGCCTTGTCAAATAAAATAAAGTACCAAATTGGCGAAGTTAAAAGCAAATATCTGGTCTAACTAAATGTAAAACGAATTTGACAAAGCAATCCATGTTATCTCTCAGGAGGGTTCTGACACTCTACACTTCGGGGGCACATCTTGGTCAGTATTCAGAAGGTATTGAGGTTCAATACCCTGCCCTTATGCAGAATAAGCTCATACACAGAGCACTCATATAAACATATAAGTTTCCTGTCATCCAGTATTACCCACAAACTCTTGGGAAAACATTTAATTAAAGGGCATTTAATGATTTTAGTAACTGCTGACACCCCCCCCCCCCTCTTCCTCTGTGCTGTTTCTCCACACCAGGGAGAGGTGGTGGATGTGCAGTATGCCAGCGTGGACGACCTCAGGAGAGCCAAAGACAGCCTGAACCTCACCAACCAGATTGCTGTGGTCAAGCTTGGCCAAGCACCGCTACTCTACAAGGTACGATCAAATCAAATCTCTGCAAAGCGCTACGGCTCTGCTCTGCTGATAAGGGAATCACATGCATGTGATTTAATGCTGTACTTGAGATCTATCTGATACTATAATCCTGCAGCAAGAAAAACTATTCGCCAAGACAGAGGAATTAGATCTTTCGATATGTAAAAAATAAGTGCAAGGTATGACTCGAAAAAAGATTTTCCTATAATGAGGGGGTTTAAAACTGAATTTCCAAATTGATCTTGGGTATTTTAATACACTTGCATCCAGATATAGCTCACTGGCCTTTAAGGAAACGAAATAAAGATTGCTACACATGGGTTTTTATACTGGCTGGTCATGCATCATTTATTCTTCAGATTTTTTTTTCCAGAAATGTATCAGACCTGACTCCTGTATCCGCAAAAATATGTCTGAATCCATCTTCCTTAATAAGAAATTACATTCACAAGGCAATGATTGATTGTTCCTGCTTGGATGTGTTCCACATTCAGCTCAAAGCAGTTTTCTTATCAATTAGAAGATGACAGGGAAAATATAAATTCCAATCCAGTCAATTAAAACGTAAATATCTACTTACATGTTAATTGCTGATACATTTAGCTTGAGTTTCAATTAAATTAAAAGTAATTTAATTATACAAACCTGAATACAAACTTCATGTGGACTAGATGCAAAATTGAGTCATTGAAATGTATACTAAAAGTAGCTTCTGGCACAGTTGTGTCCATGTATGTCAGTTGACTCGATAATGTAAACATACAAGTCAAATTAGGTGTGATACTGTCCAATAATTATATTGAATTATTGACAATGAATTATACCATGTTATATTATATTAATAACCTCTTACTCCGGAGGAAGCAAAGGCCAGTGCAAAACCTCTTTTTACCAGAAAGTATGAAAGGTTCACCTCTATTGCTTAGCAAACTAACAAATGGTGGTGATTAAATAAACGTCTCAAATTTGGGTCAAAAGACATGTTTATTTTCTGATATTAAAATTATATGAGTGGCAAAAAATGATATTTCACTTCTTACCATAAGCACTTCAGGCTACAACAATTATCTTAAAATGTTCAGCCTGTGTGTATCAAACTTCAAAGATGAACTAGTAAATGTAGTAAACTTTTCTAGTTAACTTTTAGCAGTTACAACAGATCTACTTCCATTACAGCTGAACTAACTCCATCCGCTGACAAACACAGAATGAGGTTGGAAATTCAGGAAAAAGCCATTAAATGAACATGAAGATGTGAACGTTTTGTCAAACTTGTAAGCACTAACAATGTTCTAAGGAGCCAACTTAGAAGTAAATAAGTCCTTTCCTGAAAGGGAAGAATGAAAGACATTTATCACTTGCTCACTTATTGACATGGAGCTCTGAACTGATTCACCGGGCTGTGTAGTAACAACAACAACAACGTTTTTGAAAAATTTGCACTTCTCTATTTATTATTTTATGCATTTGTTTTATGTACATCATTAAGACTCTGCCTAAGAGATCTGATCCCAGGGCTCCTAGCACTCAGATATCCTCTTGACTGCTCTTCGCCAATTGAAGAGTAGTCAAGAGTGTTTTTTTGAGTGAAAATGAATTTGATACATGGCTTTAATCTTAAGTTAATGAGTAGCAGTAAAAGATTTATCCTTTCAATCGTCAGAACACATTCTTGACCGAGGAAATAAGCTTTCTACCGTATCACAGAGTCTTCATCGGCGGATGGGGGTTGCATGGAGAGGGTTATGTTCACATGAGAGGCATCCCGAGTTCTTTTAGGACTTCTCATCCATGTTGGCTTAAAAGTTGAGCATCAGAGTCTATTTTTGGATTGTGGCCAGGACCCCTTGGCGTGACGTTTGAACGCACTGGGTAACCTGTATGCATAATTTTTCAACATGCAGGGCAACACAGGGTTAGGGTTACTGTACGTACATAAGTTAAGTACCTTACGTTACTACTTGGTTAGGTTAGGACAACAAAACTAATTGGGTCTGCTGAGGGAAAGAAAATGAAGGTTTGAGGTAAAATAAGTACGGTTGTTATGTAACTTAAGTTAAGTAAGTAAGTTTACTACGTTAGGTAGTGACGTTACTATGTTATGTATGTGCGGTAAATTAAGATAAGATAAGATGAGATAGAACTTTATTTATCCCGAGGGAAATTGTTGTGCAACAGTTGCAATACACAGTAGGAGACATTATAAGATTCAAAAATGTACAAATAGTGCAAAATGTTTTATACAATATATATATATGTAGAAACATTTTAAAATAAGATGAGCTGAGATGGGGTAAGGTGCAATATTTGGCAAAATAACAACATAAAAAAAAATGAGAATTACCAAACCAAATATGTAACTTAGAATTTTTAAGATTTGTTTCACTCGGAACACAAAGGGCGTTTGTTTTTTTAACCCCACTGACCTCCTCCCCACGTGAAGTGTTTCGCTCTTTATATTCATCTGACTTCCTCCGTTGTGGTTGCTGCGGCCACTAGAGCCAGCACTGCACGTCCAGAGCTGACGCTCGAGGGTTTTTACCTGCGAGCTTTCTGTGGAACCTACAACACTGTCACCAGTCAGTGGATGTACTTTCTGATGAAAATGGAAAACTCTGGGAAAAGCTTCTACGAGGACCTTGGGCTGGGACTGTCAATTTTCCCATTTATTTCAAGTCCAAAATTTCACTTTTAGTAGTTAAATAAATGCAGGCCCTAAATGTACAGAGAAAGCTGTTTCCTTTGCTTCATTCATTGAACATTACTCTACTTGTGAATGTGAGGTTAGTGAGAAATGACAGGCTAATGAGCCATAACAGGAGTAAATGGAGGTTACCAAAAAAAGGAGAGGGAATGTTTAAAGAGGGGTCAGCATACTGCATTTACATTTCTACAGTTAGAGTTTTAAAAAGCCATTAAATCAGACTGCACCTCCTGCCACATGGGAGCCTGCTAGCAACAGGCCACTGACCCATTTTTCCTGCTCGCGCACAGTTTGTGACAAATTTGATCATGTGTGCTTCATAATGTCTCTGTGTGTCAGCAGCTGAGAGAAATGATCGCCCTTTACATAGAAATGGGGGGGGATGATTGATGAGCCTTGTACTCTCACTAATGATTGTGTGACGGTGACTGCAGGCCCAATGTTACACATACAGCTAGATTCATATGTGACACACAAACATGGTACACACGTTTTGACCATGTTAGCTGAAGTAATTTGGTTCCATTAGTACCAACTAATTAGATAATCACAACATTATTTCAGCATATTGTCATATTGGTATTTAGAATACATGTATTGTTTTCCCGATGACTAATGGTTTTACACACATTTCACGTATGTCTGTTATTATTTCATGCATTTCCATGAGAATGTCGGTCATGTGCATGTGTGTCTTCTTTAATCGTGTTCCTATGAAACTAAGGGCATTTACACACTGGGAGAGTGACGAATAAACGACACGGAAATGCGAAATACTCACCTGCGATTATTTCGCGTCAAAACTAGTCACACCAGCAGCAATGCAAATTTGCAACATCTGCAAAACTTATTGAATAAAAGGTTCATAGTAGATTTGCGGCAGCAGATTCTTAAAAAAATTTTTAAAAAAAGATGTATTTAACATCATTCTCTATTTTATTGGGTTTCCTTTTAGCTAAATGCTCTGAGTTCATTTGAGTTCCCTCTGGGAGTGTATATGTCTCGGGATTCTTGGGAAGATAAAAACACAAGGACTGGATCTGGTATCCGCTGCCTTTTTCAAGGTTGATGGGATTAATAAAGTTTGCCGTCTTGGTTTACTGGTCCGAACTACGGAGCCACCGTGTTGTTTTATAATCTTATAATCCTAAAGTATAGGCGCAACTCATAACCCAACAGTGTATGTTTTGAAGTGACGTCTGTGTCATCTGACGTCTGATTGGTTGCTGCCTTTATTCGCGGTGCGGAAAGAAATCGGCCTCGCTCTGAAAAAAACATGACGTTGCTTGCTTGTTTTCATGACAAAAACAACAGTTCAAAAAAAATATCGACCTACAAATTAATTGCATGAAAAAAACGCCCCCGGTAAGTGAAGGCCTTCAGTATGAAACAGCATGAGTTTTCCCATGTGAATGTGTGTGTGTGTGCAATAGTGTTTGCATGCCTTACAAAGAGAGTGTGTGCGTGTGTGTGTGTGCGTGTGTGCGTGCGTGCATGCGTGTGTGTGTGTGTTGCACTTGCATGATGTTCTCTGCATTAGCATTTTGTAAGTGGGTGATTTTTGATGTGCATATAAGTGACTGCTGTGTGTGTGTGTGTGTGTGTGTGTGTGTGTGTGTGCAGTGTCCTAGTTTTCCAGTGAAGGACAGAGTTGTGATGAGAGGAGAATGACCGTGGTTGGTGTCACATATTCAATAAAATAGTCATCCACTCCCATAAAAAACAAGGACGCTACATTTCCCATGGACAACAATGAAATACTGCTGTGCACTGTGGCAGCTGCAGCACACTTCCTCCCACCCAGCAACTATTCTCTTTTTGCCAGTAATATGGGACAAATAAACACCAACGCAGTCTAATCTTTGATCATCATGAGGAGGAAAACCAGCCATATAAAGAAACACTGACTTCAAAAAGATCATATACGTATAAGAAGTATTTATAAAGGTACATTCTTCTCACCACAGAAATGTCCCCACTTTCACACTAATATTCATTTACTACAAAGACACACACAGTGCGGTAAACTGACACTGCATTTTTCTACCCAAAAATGTATAAAAAAAATAGAAATACCCCTACTGCCCACTGTATGACACTTTCATTTTTTTAGAGTAAGGAGACAATCACACAGAGAAGCGTCACTGAAAATGTGACCCTTGCAAAACTTGTGTTGGAGGAGATTTTATGTAATGATAGCAATATACTGTATATTGCGATACAGTATTTTATTTTCTGGAAAATCAATAGAGAAACTGTTTATGGATAAACATAACCAGATGAAAATGTGTGATTTAGAAAATACCTAAAAGAAAAATCAATGTACTTCATCAAATTGATGCCAAATTTATATAATAATCCATTAGTGGCAAAAAGCAGTCCTGCTCATTGGTTTGCAACATTGCAAAAGGCCAAAGCACATTAAAGGTTCAATGTGTAACTCTGAGCCTCTTGCTCCAAATAAATAGGGGGCAATATTTCACCTTTACTGCTGGCTCCATACAATCTAAATTCATCAACCATCAAAACCATCAGTTATTAAAAAATAACTATGTGTGTCATATTTATTGTATTTCTACAGCTATATATCTCTCTCTTCTAGTGTTGATATATTACTGTGTATTTCTTCAGTTCTGTGTAAGCCTGTCTGTCTGTATTTTCACATTGCCCAACCTTATGTACTGATGATTGACATAAAGTATTTTGTTTTATTAAGGATAGGGTCTGGGGTAAAAAGGTCTACCCTCTCTACATCCATTATTTCACTCTTCACACTGACATCCAGAGCAGAAATCCTTTGTGTGAATCTGTTCCCCGCAATGCAAGTAGTCCTAAAACTTTAGATATTATGATAATTACAGTAGTAGCGGGTATAAGCAATAAATACTGCCAGTACAATATGATGATCTCAGGTACAATAAGTCAAATTCACAAAGCTTTTCTGAGAGGTATTATTGAAGAAAATCAGATTGAATATCCTTTCTTTTATTTAAAGAAATAAAGAAAAGTTTTTTAACGCTGCACTAAGAGACCAAGCCACAGAGACCACTCTTCCACCAAATTAGCTCTGGTTCTTGAACTTGTTCTTTTCAGGATTGTTGGAACCAGCCTGCATTTCCACCAGTTTTGAGCGGAACCATTGTAATCAGGAGCGCGCCATTAGCGGAGGATGTTGCAAAATGCACAACGGAAGTCAACAGTAGTAGCAAGATGGTGGATGTTGTTATTACAGATATTTGTTTTTGTTCAAGAAACAAGCATGGACCACAAGAAGATGTAGAAGACTTACGTGCAAGACTCCCTCTCTTTCCAACCTGTGTAATATGACTCGCGCACTGATTTTCACGTAGCACTTCAGGTTAAGGAAAGCCTGTTTGTTGTTTACCCAACCTTACCTGCCCATTAGCAAATGAAGGAGGCATTCCAAAGTGAGCAACTCTGTGATGAACACAGTGAAGCATCTGCAGACTAAAGAGCCGGATATTTCCCTTTGGATTTGTTAGAGATATACTCTATGTGTAAATTAACAGTTTTTTGCCAACAAGTGTGCCTTAACACCTTCACACGTGAGAATATAATGCCGAAGTGAAAATGGTTTTCAATCATTTTGGTGTGTTACTGTGTGTAGTTGCTGTCTTTTTCCACTCAATTAAAGCATTGCAAGTGCCAAATGTTTGTGTACAAACATTGTTTGCACGTTTGTGTGTCCAGCTGTCCCTACTGTCGGAGCTGGGCTTTGGAGGTGTTCTGCTTTACATTGACCCATGTGACACTCCCCCTGGCCGCCACACCTGGCATCAAGCCTTCAGAGTAACCCTCAACCCCGGAGGAAACCCTGCCATTGGTAAGTGTATTTTCTATTTGTAAAATCCATTTCAACGTACCTGTTCAAGTTTGTTAAAACAGGTAAAATAGCAAAATGTGTTGCCTGGATTGGTCATTCTTTATACTACAACTATAAACAACTATATACTTTTTTTTTGCTAACACACTGACAAAACCAGGAGTTACATAATTGTATGTAATTGTTGTTGCATATCATCACCCATCTCTCTCCCCCCATTTCCACTGAGCCTCTACACTGTCGTCTGTAAAATAAAGGTGAACAAAAAGCCCTCAGCCCACAACAAAGGGGCAACGCTTGAAACACAGTTCTCATTGTGATTTCATCAGGACTAAATGTCCTGCATTGGCTAACCTGACACCTCACACACCTCAGCACCTCCAACAGAACACATTCATTAACAAATCTATAAAAGCATGTGTACACAAGATTAGCAAAAAATCCTATGGCCCTGCAGTATTCTGTTCATTTGTCTGAGCATATATTTTCCCAGTATTTATAACTGTCCTGTTATTATATATGTTTCTTACAAAAAAAAAACTACATATAACATTGTAGCACACACAGTATAATATATATAATAAAACTGGTGGAAATCGGGTCTTTTACAATCAACAACATATATTAATAGGCATGTTACGAATAAAATAGGCTACATCATTTTTATTATCACCTGTAAATAAAGCTCAGCTCAGTTCAATTACATTTCTCTTTGGAATCTGGTCAATGTCTAAAATGTACTCACTTTTCTCACTTGGCCTCAGGCAGAGGACGTTATATCTCTCGGTATCTCTGTGACTCTTTTCTACTGTATTTAAATCACCCTCCCAAGATGGGTGACCTCTCCGACCCTAAGTCTTGTCCCTACTTCCTGTTTTTCTGCCCGGTCTGGCCAATAGGGATGTATCATTACCACTGAAGTATCTTTAGTCCGTGTAAGAGTCCCAGTACCACAGTGGCAAGACCCAGTAGAGCCCCACCAGATGTCTGGACTGCTGTGTGAGCATGTGTAAGAGTGTGAGGACGTGTATGTTGGGGGATGTGTTTAAGTGGAAGAGAGAGAGACAGATGCTTGCTGTCTGCTCTCTCACCAATCGCAAAGCTCTCAGGTCCCCTGTGCTAATACAGCTCAGAAGAACAGAAGATGTGAAAGGACACCTCATTACTCATATCTACCATACTTTACAGAGACTGTTTTTATTTCTGAGAAATGTTCTATAAATGAATAAGAAGAAATGGGTTCCACCCATTCAAGGAATACTTATCCCCAAAATCATTTGTATTCTCGCACGGATGAGTAGCGCGCCTGCGCGAGACTGTTTGTGCAGAAGTGTTTTAATAGTAAGGTTTTAGTCGAAAGGCATGTGTTTGGAAAGTAGTGAGCATCAACTGAATAAAGGACACTGGGATTTTACTGCAAGAGTTCTGTGTGTTTGTGAACGGATGTTTTGATGTAGTTTTGCTGTTGTTACATGCGGCGCCCATTTACTTCAGTTCATTCCAGACTTTTCTCGATTTTTGATCCTTCGTTCACTGTGGAGGCATGCGAGAAAAGAGACAATAAGGTGTGACTAATTGATATACAAACAATCATTTTGAGGGTGAAATTATCCTCTAAGCCTGTGAACTTTTATCAATCTGCAATTCCTGTTAGGGTTCAATAAAGAGGTGCGTTCGTCGCGTGTCAAAGCTTTTCTTTTTTTTCCACCAAAGCAGAGAATTTTCCTGATAAGACTTTATTGATCCCCAGAGGGGGGATTCACATGTTACAGCAGCACAAGATGCAAAATATGAACTTAGACTATAAAAATGAAATTAATTCAAAGTAGAATTTAGAATCTGTAAGATTTTCATGAAATAGACATTTAATGTATTCATAGTCAGTAATACTTTTTATTATTGCCAGTGGCACCCTTCCTGCACGGATTCAGATTGCCGAGCTAACCATAATGGATTCACAGGACGCAATGCATGCAGGGAGTCCAGCACAATGTAATCGCCTTGATATCAGCCTCACTCTCTTTACAGCATATCAGAGAGATTTCTTGTCTGTGCTATAAAAAGATTCACCAGTTGCTCTTTTGTTCTATATCTGACAACTAGCAGCTCAACCAGTGTTTAGCCACACTTGCTATTACCACGGTGACCACAGAGTTAACAAATCAACTAGGAGTGAAATCTTAAGGACTACAGCTTCAAAAATCGGTATACATTATTAACAATACAGTACCCTAACCTCAGAATGTGCAATCACAGAATATATTCCCACTTCATGAATTTAAAAGTCAGGAAAGGTTTTGCATGCAGCTCAATTTCTTATGCATTCAATAGAAGCCACAAACAGTTTATTTTTTCAATATACAGTAAAAGTCAGTTATACTCTAATCTGCTGTCTTCAGCTCTATCACGCCAATTTGACCGTCGCAGATGGTAAATCTACGCCGTGTCGTGTCGCAGTACAAATGTAGATTATTTGGTTTAAAAAAGCTGTTTGTAAATCTGTTCCTGCATTGCAAATGATACTGTCTACCATCCTCAAAACATACGATGCTTTCATCGAGACCCAACAAAACTGATTGCTTCAATGTATGTCAATGCAGCTGGAGTCATTTTTATGTCCTGCCTGTAACTTGTCAGCCATTCAATTGAATAATACATGTGGTAGTATCGGTTCATTCGTTTCAGGCTGAGATAATTAGATTTCTAATTATGCAGCCGTTTAATTCAGATATTATTCAGAAAGTAATAGCTGAAGAAGTATGTTGCATTCATATCTGAACATAATTTATGATCATTTTTGTTGCTTGTATGAAAACTCCAGCTTATAGATAGAAAAATGCTGAAATTATCTTTCTCTGGTCCTTTTTTTTGACAAAGGACCAGTATTAGATTTCTTTTATTCGTTTTTTTCGTTTTTTTTTTTTTCATTGATTTTTCCAGCAAGATTCATTATCTTTCGAGTCATTTCACAATTCTCAGATTTATATTCCCTTCTACATTACATGCAGATTTCTCCCTAGTGTCAGAATGGTATGCCTATGAGAAATAGAACCAAAACTGCCACATCTGTCATCTGGCTTAATGAGAATGAAATCTCTTGTTGAAGCCCTTTAAATCCTGGAATCTCCCCATCATGTACAATTGCTGTTTTGTCATAGAGTGTAAGTATTTGTACAGTGTACAAGTCTCAGTGCTGACTGACTGTCATTACAGTAATTTCAATTAGTATTGACATGACTGAACTGCAGTGTCTGTGAAAGGATGTACAACATATCCACTCCCAACACTGTGCAGGTTCGAAGGCAAGGTACATTTGCATTGATGTTACGGTATGCATTTTATAAAACTAATACATTATTTAGTTAAATACAACATATTCAATAACAGTAATAATAATACGGCTGTGATTTCCTACTAAATATCTCTCTTCATTCTATTTCAAAGAAAAAGTTTCCACATCCGTAAAAAATAAAGTACATGTGAAGTCTGCATGTGCTATATACGTATAACATTTGACATATGAGAGATGTTGAAACGTGCTATACACACAACATGTGACATAATTCATGAACCACATGCAAATGTGAATGTATTACTCGTAACATTGTGATGTGCCACATCAAGCAAGAATGAGAACATGGCATACCTTACCTTACATACATACCACCCTTGATCTAGTTATGACCAATAGTCAGCTTTGAATGAGTCTTAAATGACTCAAGATGAAACTTGGTTCCATTGGTCAGTAAAGTAAGATAATTCCATTCAAAATTCAGCCATTTTCTTCAGGAAGATGTGCTTAATGGTCCTCTACTACAAACATACTACATTTTTTTACTTTGATGATGCTGTTTAAATGTTTTTATATTTCATTACTTACTCATCTATTGTTATTTTCAGCCCGGTACTACTTGCATTTGCACTTTACCTAATTATCCACTTAATTTTAGTGTTCACGTTCACCGTTCTGCTGTGACCATGTAAATGTCCCCGCTGTGGGACTAATAAAGGATTTCTGATTCTGATTCTGATAAAGCCTGGCTTATCAGACAGACGAGCTGTTTTGTATGTTAGAAAGAGTATCATTGCATTTCCTGGTGGCAAGAAGACGTGAATTCAACATTTTAGGGGGTGGGGCTGTAATACATACTGGGGTTCAAAACAATCCCCCACAATTTAGTGAAATGTAGGCCATTTTTCCACCCTTCATGTGCACTTTACGTTGCGGGAACTGAGGCATTTCCCACTGTTCTGTGTGACTGTTACAAAAGCTGTTGTATTGCACCTGTTTTGCTTAAGTTGAAAAGATTTTTTCCTTTCAGGCCCTCAGTGTTTTAAGAGCTTTAAAACATACCACTTCTCAGTGATGTCAACAGCACCTCGCTTTTCAAATGGAAATATAAGACACAGGAAGCTGTCAGGTTTGCTCCCCAGTGGAAATGCTGCCAGTGGAAGAGCTGTTTAGAGTAAATGTAATCCCACTGTTTGCCAGGGCTCTGTATAACATTCCCCAGACTTTCCCCACCTCTCAGTTTACTGTTTGGACTTTGTTGTCTTCCTCTCTCCACCCTCTCCTCCTCCTTCCTCCGCTTGTTAATTTGACTCTTCCTTGTAGCGTTGTATCACTGCTGTGTTGTCGTACGCTGCCTGCTGAGACAGCCACAGCAAATCAAAGCCTCTGTACATCGATCCCAATTCTCTCATGTAGTATGTAATGTATGAATATGTATGTCAGCGTGTAGGTGTGTGTTGTGTGTGTGCGTTCAACTACAAAAAAAAGCGACAGTGTTTTTGCACACATAAAAAACTCAGTAGGATGGAAGAAGTGTGTCTTTATGTTTTATGGATGACTATGTGCATATATTTCTGTTTGTTTTACATGTATTTCTTATATGCTTTTGAATGTCAAGTGTAGCGCTGCATGAATGAAAATATAAAAGAAAAAGAAGTTGTCCGCAGATTCCTGCAGAGCCCACAGTGTTTGGTCAGATATCATCGGCAGGTGTTCGCTGTCAGGTTTACTCCTTGTTGCTCCAGCATTCATCTAGTGTGATATGCACCATGCTGCTGTAGCATTCATTTGTTCTTGGAAGATATGCACCAGCTAGGATATTCTAGCTTGTCCTGTAACCGTCTCGACACTTGCTGTAAAACTAACCCAGTGGCAACTGAAAAGCCTATGCAACTTGAAGACACAATAAAAATGATTGGCTTATAAATCATTAATGACTGTAACTTTGTTTGGTTTGATTGGGTGTATAAAAGCTTGGTCAGCAGTTTAATTTGGAGAGAACAGATGAATAGGTTGATTTGAGGAACACATTTGTCCTGGGGGAAGCACACATAGGCAATGTGAAATGTGAGGGAAACATACACTTGTGAATAAGGAACACACACACCTGGATCAGACTTCATGTTATCGGCCTAAACATGGTCCAGTTCAAGTTATATTCCACACATAAAGTAATAGGAACGAGGATGGGATGGATTGTGGGCATAAAACAGCTGTTTCATATAGTGTCAGCCCATTGAATGGTCATCATCATCCATGTATCTGTCTGTCTGTCTGTGTATCTGTCTGTCTGTCTGTCTATCTATCTATCTATCTATCTATCTATCTATCT
>CALSBV010011200.1:20387756-20408675 GCA_943590825.1 Bovichtus diacanthus
TCTGTCTGTCTGTCTGTCTGTCTGTCTGTCTGTCTGTCTGTCTGTAGCCACAACCCATATCTATAAGGCTGAGAACCACTGATAACACCCATCCAATGGGCTGATAACATCCAAAGCAGGTGAAT
The DNA here is from genome assembly GCA_943590825.1 of Bovichtus diacanthus. Lineage (NCBI taxonomy): Eukaryota > Metazoa > Chordata > Actinopteri > Perciformes > Bovichtidae > Bovichtus > Bovichtus diacanthus. Next base: position 20,387,882 of record CALSBV010011200.1, read on the forward strand.
AAAAGGATCAAGACTTACGAAGACCATGGTTCACGTCCTGCATGTAGTTTAGGCAAATAAAACGCTTTGGGTAAGGTTAGGGAAAGGTTGGTTCAATATTGAAAGAAGGCAGTCTTGGTCATTACCTTTTTAGCTCGTGATCAGTCTACCAGTTGTGACCAGTAAAATGTAAAAGAAAATGTATTGTTTGATTGGAGTCCTGAAGAAGTGAAATTATTCTATAATCACAATAATCACAAGACAAAAAGAAACACAAGAAACACCAGACTGTCAATGTCAACTGTTGCCTTTCTCCAATTAGATTTCATTGAATGACCATCTTAAACTACAAAGGGGGAACAAATAGAGCACTTAAAAAAGCAAGAATCTGTGTTGGTGTGAGCGTGTTTGTACAGGTACTGGTGAGAAAATGAAATATGATCGAGGAAGTCTACTTTAGGTAATACACCCACAAGTTTGAGGGTCAAATGATCGATACGAAAAACAATTCTCACTTTCTGTAAACATGAAGATTCTTTGCAGTGCTTCTCTCTATTGATCCCCACGGTATCTATAGTATATTCTTGTTTTGAGTATTGAAAGAGTATAAAGGATCAATACCAAGAGAATTATCTCAATTTCTGGTAACTTGAACTTTCTTCTTAGTGCTGTACTCTCTGCTGCTGCTGTTTGTATGTGTGCAGCAATCCCTTTGCTACTAAGAATTCAAACAGAGATATTTACCATTACATACTCGTGTTATAACATACTTGTGATTAAGTAATTAAACGAAACATGCCTGATGTTTGGCAAGTTCTGTGCATACTCTAAATATGTGTCATAGCTGCTTCACATTTTGTATATTGTTTTGTTTATTATTTTTATGTCACAGTTATATCCCTTCTTTCTATATCATTCCATTGGTCTATTATTCAGTTTGTAAATGTGCTTATCTTTATATATCTCTATATGTAGTTTTGCTACTCAGAGTCTGATTGGATGCTAAACTGCACTTACTGTGCAATCTTATCTTAATATTTCAATGGTTGTTAAAATACTAAAATATATTCAGAAGTAGCATAATAACGGTGCATCATCCAAACCATTGACCCCAGTTTACCCTTCTATGATGCTGGACTTTGCAACTCTGGAAAGGTATCACAGCAGCAACACTTTCTTTGTCAATTTTGAGGTGAACAGTTCAACAATCTCACAATGTTCCTTCTACGATGTAATCTACCAGGAAAGTGTGGCTGCAAATATTTGATAAATCAATTCCTTGTCGAATGATGTTGCTTCGTGATGGAGCCAAAGTTGAGCCATGTTCAACTTTGGTTGCTGGATGATTTGTTGTATTGAGATGAAGGACAAAGTGCTGTTGTGAATGCAGCCTTATTCAGATCTGAGCTGTAAAACTTCAACTAGTTGCAGAAAATGTTGATAGTCTTGACAACTAGACAGTGAAGTAATAATATATTGAATAATTCTATTCAGATATAAAGAGGGATAGGGAGCCTTAGGGTGCAGCATCGTAAGTGGAGCAGATGCTGATCTTGGACATGTTTCTGTCCATCATAACAATGGGGCAACCTGCCTGAAAGACACGCCATGTTCCAGACCCATGATCGAGCAGATCACAAGAGGGGAAAGGAAACTGTGTTCTCCTTTTGTGGAAAGAGAGAAAAATAATTGTTTCTGGCACATTTTACTTATCAGGGGTCTTGTGTTTTTTGCCAAGTTGTTGCCCCTGGTAGTGAGGCAATTTCCTCCGTCCTTTGAATGGAACGGCCATGTGTGTAGCGGCTTGTGTTTCACTTATTTATTTCCATAACCCCTTGCTGTGCTCCACAAATGAGAACTGCTGTCCATCAGCTTGTGGTTGCTCTCTGTAAGTGGTCTCTTTGATATTATACACCACGGGTTATGTGTATGGCTGCCATCGCATAATTAGTGTAACCTTTAACATGCAGCACCTCTTTCTCCGCACTCCTGAATCCAAACAGAGAATGTTCACAACTTTTTCCCCATGTTCATTGATGAACTGGTTGACAGGTGGATCTTTTCACTGCGTCTTTTGGGTTATTTAGAAACCTCTGCTGGATTCAAATGAACCCAATGAATTGAACATGTAGTCATTAGCATATTGATTTAAATAAAAAGGTTGCAACAAGACATCTATGTTTCCCCTTTAAATGGACAAAAATAGCCATGGTTATGTGAATAGAGGAGTATATCTGATATCATTTGCTCTGGTAAAGGAAGAACACCAAAGCTGATTCTGTGGTGAATCAACTCTGTTTCCTAGACTTACTTTATATACTAGTACATTTTTTGCCAATTAGATTTTGGTGAAAATGTCATTTCTTTATAGATTATTTTTAATGTCAACAGATTTTTCTCCCACTCCAGAAAGTTTTACCTCCTGGTACCACACGAAAGAAATGGAAGGGACAAATGGTCCGACAGCCTGTTATCTGTCATTATGCATAATAATTAGTCATGTGCTTCTGTTCATTGCACAGAGATTGTGTATTTTCAGAACAATGGGCAGTGGTTTTCGGGACAATGGGCAGCCGCCGTGGGGTTTGCATTCTGCATACTAAATCACTTATTGGTAGGTTAGGAAAAGGTCATGGTTTTGGCGGCGCTATCATCAGAAAAAGGAAGTTGATATTGGACGAAAACCTCGATTTAGCTTCAATGGCCGTTTTTCTTTTTCTAATTCCATTGCCAATGTTTATTTGCATACGGTAACTATGATATAGCATTGGAAAGACGTAACAGCAAGTCATGGTTAAGATATCTCTAGGGTTAGGAAACTAAAACCAATGTGTTGGTTAAATATTGTGCCTCAAGTAATGTTGACTACTTCACTAAATAACCATGCTGATAAAAATAAATTCAGGTGGTTGCTTTTTCAAATTAGTGGTGTATCATTTTATGAAAGCAAAGTGAAAGGGGCGGCTTGTATTGATGAACCTTCAGAGAATTATCACCTGATTCCCTCGGCTTTACAGAGCTTTATAGTTTGTTTCAGCTCTCGACTGCTTTGGTTCACTCTCGCCACTCTCATAGCATTGTTTTCGTCCGCAGCTGGCAGCTTTTTAACTAAAAAGCTCCTAAAATCCACTGTTTACTACCTGCTCAGCACAAGACAGGAGACAGACACAGTAAGCGACTGGCTGATGAACAGAGTGGAACATTTAGCAGCTGAAGAGACGGATATTTCTCACAGGAGTTGGTATATGTGAAAAACAGAGCTGAAGGAGATTGTGTTTGTTTCCACCTGATGAATGTAAATCCAAAGAAATAAGTTATAAACATTCAAAATTCAACAACTACTGGATGTATACCTTAAAACGAAAGCATGTCAATGTTGTGTTCCCAACAAGTTGGCAAAAAATATGTTGTAGCCCATATGAGATTTTAAAGGTTCGGTGCCAATGTTTTAGCTTAATACAAAATCTGCGCATGGCAACTACAGTTATGATGAAGGTTAAGGAAAGATCGTGGTTATGGTTAATTAAATGCTCATTTGAATTGCAGGTCTATGATGAGACCTGGACCCCAGTCACCTGCATAAAGTCAGATTCACCATACACCCATCCACCACCTTAACCTCCACACCCTTACTTTCTGCCTCGCCACATAAAGGGCACACTGCTTCCTCCATATTTGCACTGAACGGTGGCATTGTCGTAAATTGTGAGGTGCAGAATCATCCTGCTTTGGGTAATTATGTTCCATGAAATTGATGTTTGAACTCCTATGATTCACTTCTGTTTTTTTTTTAGTAAGTTATGATCGTATGTTGCTTGGAGAGTGGAGGGTTTGGTTTGCATCATCCATGGGGGAAATGTTTTATTGCAGGCTGCTTGAATATTGAAAGTTTTTCAAGTGGTAATACCCAATCAACAACACACTCAAAGTGACATGAATAGCAGTAAGCAGTGTATCAAGTCAAACTTTACATCAAATTGTTCCAAATCGAAGGCAATTTATTCATGATCACAATTGGAGTTAGCCCGCACAGTTGTCAGCCTGCTCAAAGTAAGGCTACCCAGTATGAACTGAAACTATCACACAACGCCTGACTTCTATCTTGTTTCAAGGTGAAAACAAACTTTTAGTGAGTTCTCATTGGGAATTAGCTCACACAGTTTTCAGGGGGAAAGTACTTTCTCTGTTCATTTTGCTGAGAGTTGGACTTTGCTGGATTCATTACAGTTAATTGGCTGTTTAGTGGGACACTACTGAACAGTTGAGTGTGGGAGCTGCAGCTGTAGCATTAGCATCAGTGCAGGCTGAATTATGCATGGAGGTTAAAGCTTCTGAAAGCTTCTCCTTATGATTTATTAATGTCTGCTTGCAGATAGGGATGGATTAGGTCTGCGGCAGGGATACCAAACGATGACACATTCACAATGGTCACGGTGGAGTTATGTTATGAAACCGGATGGAAATCAAAGCCAGAATGATGATATTATGCCGTCGACTTCCAACATTTGTGAAACAGTGGGTGCTCACGGAATTTAAAGTTTCATACATTGTGTATGAGACAGACTTAAAAACTGCGGGAAGACAAGTGCCTCACCTTGAGCAGCTCTGTTGAGCCCAGCTGAAAATTACTGCTTCATGGTATGGCACGGCTTCATGCAGTGGCGTATCCAGATCTGTTTGACTGAGGTAATGAGCTATATAGAATGAAAAGCAACACAGAAAAAATCTAATTCCAATATAATTTCCAACAAATTGTATCACAGCTAAAATAATAACAGATGTTTGTACCGCTCACTGTTGAATGACCTCTTTCTGTAGCCCTGCATGACACTTGGAAACACCAAAATAGATCAATAAAAACACAACAGCCGTGTTCTTGTGTAACATCAGCTACTTGGATCGTGTAGCGTGATTGTGTTCGGTGATAGTGTTACCGCTCACGTTTTCGGGACACCCCGAACACAGTAAACACTAGTTAGAACAACTGTATCGCTCCATTGAACACACACATCTGCAAAACAAAATGTTTTAGACACCCTCAGTGTTCAGTTCAGAAAATACTGCGTTAAATATTTCATGGTAGAGTCCAGATAGCTAAACTAAATGCTAACTGCTGGATTGGTTTGCAGTCAGGCTGGCAAGCTAACGTTAGTACTGTGCAGTTTGCCTACGTTTAGCTGCTGCTAAGTGTTAGTTGAAGTTTTCAGACCTTCAGAGGGAAAGTCAACATGCCTAAACATTAAATGACAATACCTCTCTGTCAATAGATGACAGCTTTTGTCCACGGCCTCCCCAGGCCACCCCCTAAAGTCTATATCTGATCTAAATCTGATAACTGGATGTGAATAATCTGCATGCATACTCTGATAATGGGAAAACATTTGAAGGTGGCATTTGGGATTGTTAAAACAAATGTGTGTTTAATTTCCGTGATTACAGCATCCTTCAAATTATCATATGAAAATGTTTTTATTGGTAGAAAACATTTGGTCTTTTTTCACACAAACACCAAAGTTAGAAGTGTTCTGTGAATTATAGAACAATTGCAGATATTCAAGAGCACCATAATCTGATCCTCCAAATCTCTCGGAAATGTGTGGGATGTTTCACAATTTAAAAAAAATGTAAGAAATAGTTTCTGTATTATGTTTACAAAAGGTAGAATAAATCGCAATATCTGTAAGCTTAGCTATAAGACAATTAGCATGGTGTATTTAACGTAAAATACAGGCTTTCTGTAGTCTCCAAGCCCAAATACCCCTGACAATGAAATCAGTAGGTATTAATACAGGCAAAGTAAAAGTTTTCCACTAAGTACCTACTAAACTTGTATTAACTGTGTGAATATAAGAGAGTAAGAACAGAGTAAGACAGAGGTATTTTAAAGGTATTTCTAGCGGCGTATCCTACGTAGCTCGAATGGAAGAGCAAGGCACCTGAGCTAAAAATATAAACTATAATCTGTGTTTTTAATCATGCTGCAAGTACACATCGTGTACAGCCCTCAGCTCACTGAGCCACCAGGATCCCCCTCACATCCTCAGACTCTGTGCTATAATCCTCTCGTACTGTCACAACAGCTAAATCTGCCACCTGTGTCATACACGATCCTATTATCTTCCCTTTACAATCTAAACACCACTGGAGGTGTCTGACATCATGTTGGAAAGATAGACAGGTACGTCCTGTTTGAAATTCCTGTCACACTAGCTTCGCTGAACTTTGCCTTCCAGCCTATTTCACAGCTGATCCATCATGCATTTCAAGTGTGTCTGTTTAACCCACTAAAGGACACAGTTGGTCTTCATTACACTACTTCCTGACTCCCAAAATGCTTTGCTCTCCACTTTTTTGCCATGATTCTGGTGTGTTAGGGGATTGTGTGTGGGTGTGGGTGGTTGGGGATGTTGGATGTGCAGCGGAGCTTCAAATTGTCTCTCCTTGCCTCATGTCGAGAGCCGCAGTTTTCTGAGGTAATAGACATGCAAATAACACAGGGTATGTGCTTATATTTCCAGGTGCCGTTGTGTCTCGACACTCGGTCAATAACATTATGGAAATGTGGCATGGATTCTTTGGGTCTCACTGTTTGAGTTGGATAACAAGGCAGCCCAATGAGCCTGTTAGCACGACGACAGTGACAGAATGAGGTGTTTGTATTGTCACACACTGTATCACAGCATACGGCAGGAGGCCTAGGCGGAGAGGGATAAAGATGTGCTGCTGAAGTAAGGCAGCGAGCGAGGTAGAAAGTACAAGTGATCAAAGTTCTACACTCCTTTTCCCTGTTTACTCCATTCACCAAAGGAAACGTGTGCAAACGCATTTTCTCACTTTGTTTTTTCCCTGTCAAAGTTTCCGTTTGTCGAGTTTAATTGCTTATCAAAATCAACATCACAATGCGGTTTGAATACACTGCATGCTTCCATAATTGAGTTCCCCAGTTTATTTCTCGCTCAAGCATGCTTTAAAGCAGCATCGCAGGCTCACTTGAAGGGATGGTGTAAATGGTGTTTACAGAGCCCAGCCTGTGCCCTTCTTCAGATGTAACAGGGTGACAAATTGAGATGTGGGTTATGTGGAGCATGTTTGCTTAATTGTGTTGGCATAATTATTGCCATTCTCAAGACAATTTCTCTGCCCGAAGAGGGTTTTTTGTGTGCCATTCTGAAGTGCATGTGTGTAAAAATAGAGTCCAGTGGGAAATTTGAACATCTGTGTCTCACTGCCTCAAAATGCCCAGGAGAGAGCTGGAAATAGATGGTTTGCCTATAAGGAATCTGCTTCAGCAGGTAGAATATCAAAAGAAGAAAAAATGATATAACATATGGTTAACCTGGCAATTACTTATACTTTTGTGTAGTTGCAGCTTGCACTCATTACACTTGAATAAAACTGTTCTTCGTAATTATGTTGTCCTTCATGGGAGAACGCATTTGATGAAGAAAAAAAAGAAAGAAAAAAAAGAGAGAAAAGGTTCCCTTTAGGGCACCATCAGATGTTCTCAGACCCAGCCGGTTGCAGTCTGGTAAAATGTTTTTTTGGAAAAAATTTTCCCAAGAGGATACACAGTGCCAGAGCAAGAACTTTAAGGATGATGCAGGCCGTAAATATAACATATATTATGTATTACTCTACAAATAAGATGTGCTCAGGTAAATGTGTTGAGGGAAGAAGGATTATGGAAGAAGGAGCAAACCTCCCTAACAATAACACAAGCCTGGAAGGTATCTTTTTCTGTACGTATGTATGACTGTCCTTCAAGTTTCTAAACGACCGTTCAATCGATCAAGTTCTTGCTTGGTAGGTGCATTGCTGAGGGCCCAAGGCAGTAGTGAAGTTGTTTGGATGAGCTGTTCTCGAGAAAGCTGCTAGCATCAATACTGGAGGCCAAACAATCGACTGAACGGGCACTGCACTCGTGTATAGAAACTCTGCACAATTTATCACCTTCAGTCCTGCTGTGTGGTGTCATTTATTTGTATAGCTTTATTTTTCTAAAACTGTCTATTAACTGCTGTGACATCATAGAATGTATTTAATATTTATTTTATAGAAGCAATAAAAAGCAGAACGTGTGAGTGTCCTTAAGATAGTGAAGTAAAAACCTGATATGGCACATTTGTAGAAAATATGCAAATACAGAATACATTGGATGTGTGTACAAAGTTTAATGTCAGTATATTTTTGCCAGTAGTGTATGAAATCCAATGAGAAAACTTTATGAAAAAGTTATGACAATCTTCCATGAGCCCTTCTCATACTAAGCAACACCATTTGCCATTGTAAAAAAACATGTTTCCACCTGTAATGTGGTCTTTGTTCATCATATATTTAGGAACTACAACTGCTTGGGAAAAGTTACATAAAGATTGGAGCCATGGTTGAATGAAAATGTTGACCGTCAGTGGGAAACTGGAGTCACTTGTGTCCAAGTTACAAGCTTTGTTGACATCATCGTCCGCCCCGACGTCCCAACATGACCTTTTTTGGCAGACCAGATTCATAATACACATCTCCTCTAGATTACAGCTTTGATTCTCTCCCCAGTTGGGCTGGGCCTGGCTGTCATTTCTCATATGTTCATGGCATATGAACATTCGGTCAGAGATCCTCTCACACATGTCTGTTACTGCATTAAAAATACTTTAATTGATATAATGTACATATATATATATATATATATATATATATATCTTTATTTATTTATTACAGTGATTCTGTACAGTGCCATGTTCATGTAGGGTTGGGCCTGATATTTTTTGGCCTGATCATACAGTAGCTCTAGTGTATATCTGCTTTTCTGGTATTTGTGGCTTTTATTAAGTATTTGAAAATATGATACATGAACATTCTAAACACCTGCTTACATATCTGCATCCACACAGACTTTTAGAGCAAAGATCACATCAACAAGAACATAGACTGAGAGGTAATGCATGTTAATGACAAAGGAATGTGTAATGTTACACTATAGACAACAATGTTGTAGGCAATTTATGGAGTTTGTGGGTTTGTATTGTTATCAACTGTTGAGCAAATCTCAAGATTTGTGTCAATCTCACAAACTCACACTACATCGAGTTATAAAAACAAGTTTTATAGGCCAGGTCAACATAGATAAATTCCAGGTTATTTTTCCCCAGTGATAAATAGAGAATAGCAATTGGACAGAATGACACAAGCAGATATGACATGAATACATGAACAATGGATTGGATTTTGTACTTGATGTTCTCTGAATTTCTCTCTGGAGCTGTTGTTCTCCTTTTTCCCTTTCAGCAGCCTATTACAAGTCTGTTTTTCCTTTATGGGGTTTAGTCTTCTCTCAACACAAAGTAAGCCAGATTGAATGGCAATAAGCATTCAGGCAGAATTAGTAACCAAACCCTCTATCTTCACTGCAGTTGCCTCTTCTGGCCAATTAAGCTGTATTCCATTCTATGCCTTTATCTTTTCTGGCCCTTGCTCCCTGCAGCTCATTTAGGATGAGAAAGACACTTAGGTCTGGCCAAATACAAAAGTGTTTTCCTATCCTCTCCTTTCCGTGTGTGTTCATGTTGGTCATTCTCCAACGTGGTCATTATGATTCTTGGCTTTGATACCAGAGGCCCACATCAGACTACCCACACTGGAATATTTTTGAGCAAAAATGGTTAAGAAAAATGAGTCTCATTGTGTTGCAATACATTCAGTAGTTGTAAAACTATTTCACTTAAAACCACAAATGTCAACCTCATGTTGGCACTCGAGGACACATCTGGGTAGATTTTGAGATACTTTACAGGAAAGTGACCTTACCTGCTCGTGGTGTTCGAAAATATTCAGGGGATCACCACAGTAATAAGGGTTAATCCTCTGTGGGTCATGAATATCTGTTAACAAATGTTGTTGCAGTCCATCCAATAGTTATTGAGATATTTTGGGACCAAAGTGATGGACATTAGCAAATGACAAACAGACCAACTAATATGTTTCCACCCCTAGAGCCATGATACTAGCATGGCTAAAAGTGTTGTATAGTTAGTTATATTGTTGTCGTAGTTGTGTAAAGATTAACAAAAGAGGGCCTGAGAGAGAAGTTCAAACTCTAGTTTGTCATCACGTCGGAAAAGGGCTGGGGTTAGAGTGTTTCAAACAACAATCCTGCAAGCACTTTGTTCGCAGAAAATTGATGCTCGTAAGTAAATCTCTCAGCCAGCAAAGGTAGGGCGCTAACTTGCTAACATAAAGACTACATTTGTGCAGCAAAAGCTGTTTTGGTGGGGTTTCCACAGGGTGTACCATCCCATCTTGCTGGTTCCACAGGACCAGCAGCAGATGGTCGAGGCCTCAGACTCTCTAATGTGTGGTCCTGGTGCAGGCAGGGTGGCTGGCCCATTGTTCATGTGCTGCAACATCACATGTACCAAACATTGCTGTAACAAACACTTTCTGAATCGTGGCTGACGTCTTTGTCACACTGATAACGCCGTGTGTGGGAATCTTCTGGGAATTCTCAATCTGGATTTAGAGATCATTGTCGTTGAAATGTGACCATTACTTGTACGGACTTCAGGTACAAATGGACTGCAGGTGTGGGTCGCTGGGTGTGGTAGGTAATCCTACAGATGTGATAATTCAAGATCAAAAAGCAGTTGGCTCCTTCTATAATATCCCAACAGTGAAATTGTATCCTCAGTTTAATCCTCATATTTCTTACCTGTATTCTGAGACGGCTGTGTTCTAGGGAAATGTGTTTGATGATGAAATAATACCCCCTCTGATTGGTTGTGAAAGTCGGTAGTTCCTTTTCTCGCAAAAAAATAAATAAAAATTGTACCTAATTCATAGAAGGTTTTTGCTCTATTTTGACACCATGTCAATACCATTTTATGAACTGTTAGTCAGGTGGATTGAAAGCCATATTCAATTAAATAAATCAACCTGAGTTATCAATTGTAATGGACAAGCACTGAACTAAAGGCTGTCTGTCAGTCTCATGCTAGAGCAGCTCCTCATGACTCTGAAAAGAGTTTGTAGAAAAAATAAAAGGTAGGTTGAATACGGGATCAAAGGTCTCAGATTTTATCCTTTGTTCAGTCACACACACTCACACTGAAGCATCCTTGGGTAGGACACTTAACCTCACACCACAACCAGACTACAGAATGAGACTTTTCCCTCTTGGGGTTGAACAAAGTCTGTCAAATCAAACAGTGTGTGTTTATCCCCTCTCTGACTCATTTCCCCTGTCTGTCAGTGTCATTATTTCGTTTTATCTCCCTCTACCCCTCTCTCTCTCTCTGTAAGCAGCTTTAGAAGCGCCACTCTGAGTTGAAACCACTAGCCGAGCATGTCTTCCCTCAGGCTTACACACCAACTGCAGTGGGTCAAACTCTTTAACTGTGAGCCTGTCTATATGGCAAGACAGTCCATACAGTAGCCACTCGTCTTTGCTGCAGGAATTAGAGCCCACTCCCTAATTGCAATGCAGTGGTGCTCTCTTGTGAAATCGCATTAAACCACTGCTTGCTTTGTTTGTGATTTAATTCACGGTAAAATGCAAATTCATGGTTTAGAGAGACTTAACCTTCTACATCAATGACAACCAAATAGTCGTAATAATTTGTCTCCTTATTTGTGGAGTTTGTATGTGTTTTTATACAGGTCTGTAGTTTGAATTATAAATAGGAGTAGTGAATACATTTTGAAGTGGTCAGAAGAGACTAGAAAAAACATCCTCTTGTTCAGATAGAAAAGTCTTGCTGAATAACATCCTTGTTTCTCCAATGATGTAACATTAAAGGATTTAAACAAACAAATGTCATTAATTCTCCGCGGTTTTGAGGGATTTTAAATTTCGTTTTTTGGAGCCCCATGATCCTGTACTTAATTTTACAGTATGGAAAGCAGAAAAGTTACCAAACACATTTTGTTCCTTACATCTGTAGTGGTATCTAGCCAGATGATGAAAATGACATTAAAAGTCCAATGTGTAATGCTTGGCCACATGTACCAAACTAATAGGGGACAACATTTTACCTCATGTTTTTCAGTCGTTCGACTACTGGGTCCATACAATCCAAATCAGTTAGAAAAACAGAAACATAAAAAAAATCTGCTACCTAACAGCAGAGCATGAGTATACAAAGTTCAACCAAACTGCTGAAAAAAGCTGCTTAAAATAATGCTATCATTAAATCTTCACGTGTGGTGACCATAGTAGCAAGAAAACAGCCACATAACCATATACAGCATAGACACACTTTTGAATGTTTTTCGGCACGGTTTGTGTTGTCATTGTGTCATTCATTATCAGCCAACGTTAGATGATACCAGTCTAAAACAAACCGTTGCGAGTCCAGCATCAAACCTCATCTCTTTACTCGCCAATGTTTACTCTTGTTTTGCTTCTTTTTATATCACTGAATAACTTTGCAGCTGAACATGGTTTCTTGCCGGGAGCTGGTGGTTGGGGTGGTGATAAAGGTCGCTTCAGCCATCTTTGTGTTTACTGTGCCACTAACCCGGGGGTTGTAGCTGTGGTCTTATAAGACAGGACGGGCTGGAACTAGCTTGTTAGCATGCTAACCTCAGTAGATATCTCTGCAACACAATAAATAGATGTCTTCGAGATAATGTCAACACTGTTACCTCTTCACATTCTGTTGATGATCATTTTTTTTTTTATGTTTTAAACAAAAGGTCTGGCCATATCATAGAGCCACGCTTCTTTTCCGACACATTGTTCTCTTCGGGTAAATAACTACTAGAACTTCTTTCTACTGAAGTATAGTATAGAAATAGTCCCTATGAAATCTGTTTCCTTGTGTTTCGACAGTCCTCAGACCCTGATCAAGATGCCATGTCCAACCAAAGACATAATGGAAACTAATAACTAACTTTACCTACAATTGAATCACAAAAGATGACACCATGAACCAAATCCTTTAGTATGCTGTTTATACTGTATATAAGAGCATGAATCTATAATCTAAGATGAATCTCATCTTGTTTATGAACTGTGGCAAAGATTCATAATGTATGGAATACTAGCAAATGTGTTTTTGCTGGATACTAACCATTGAGCATACATTTCATACATACTGTATGTTTATTCAGAATGTGTTTAAAATGACAGTCAGCATGCAGGGCCAGCACCGATTCATTTCTGATGTATACTGCAAAAGGCAAGATTTTTGGCATTAAGAACAGTATTCCCACACATGTTCCTCCATATTACCATGGAAATTGTGTCAGGCTAATTCTGCTTTAGTCTGGCTTCTCTTGAGGCTCCACTCTGCACATCATGCTGCCAAGGCTATTATATATAGGCCATATTCACACACTGGAAGTAATTGCACGGGGCATGACCTGTGTCCACATGTATGTACTCTGTGCCTATGTGTACAGCTGTGTGTAACTCTGGTGTGTTACTGCTTTCTCTTCATTTCCTGGTGAGAAGAAGTCATTTCTGAGCCACAACCTCTTTATTAACATCTCTGCAGTCTGAATAATGCACGCTGCTGGCATCTGATGACTTCTCTCTGGCTTCATACCTCGTTTTCTTTTCTCATGTAAATAAAAAGGAGACCTTTGGCACGTTGCTTCTATTTTACTCTTTTCAATATATGCATTTAGAGATACTGTAGCGTTTTTCTTACTCTATTTTTATAAGGGTTGCTCTTACACACATTGGCCATTGAGGTAATTTCTCTCTAAATGAATTGATTTGGATTGTTTTTTACTTTTATATATCTTCCCTGTCCTAAAACATAAGTCGGTCCTTTGAGGAACTAAGGCATGTAGTAAATAAATGAGACAACTTGTGTAGCCCAGTAAACCCTAACTATGGCAAAAGGAACCCGATAAAATATATAGCACAGTGGTATAAAGGTTAAGGTTTAAGAGAGAGACTATGAACATACATTATTCAGTCCATTCTTTATTTTTCCTGCGTTGGAAATTTGGCTTGCAGCACTGCAAAAATGATCATCATCACCAAAAAAGAATCATCCATTAGTTATATATTGTCAGAAAATGAAACACACAATAGCAGTGAAAAAACAATAACTGAAATTAGATACAACAGATAGAACCAAAAGAAGGAAAAAACTTAATCCAATAATTAACAAACAGGAAACAAACAAATTGCTCGAGCGTAAATTAAGTGGCTTTACTGCACGTACTGAAAGGAAATGTTTGAATATTTTGTACATGTCTGTGGTGAGTCTAAACCTCAAACTCTTTATGATTTAAGGGAGTGACTGCTTTCCCATAATCTACTTGATATTGTTATCTTGCTAAATTGGATTTTGTTTCTTTGTTACACAGACCCAATGAATGCTCTATTAAAAAAAAGTGTGTTGACATTTGTATACTCAACAACTTACTGAGCATTGGATCGATGGCAGATTTGAGCAAATAGATGGGGATAGATTTAGTTTAGGTTTGAAAGTCTTTAGCACATTCTTTGAATTTCAGTCACATCAACATTCAAAAGGTTGAAAGTCTGCAGTGACATGAGTTCATTTAAATTGAATTGGTGCGATCAGCAGATTCTCTAAAGGAGGCAAAATAAATCGTCAGAAATCTTTCTGCGTCAAGTTCATCTTTGGTGAACTTTGACACATTGATTTTGTGCTGCTGACCAATAGCAAACAGTCTTAACATTGCTGCCTTGCCTTTATCTTTTCCTTCCGCTCTGCCTCGTCACCCACTATCTCAAAAAGTCTGGAGTGGCTTTGGATAAGACTTTTCTGAAAGGTTGGACACTTTTTCCTGCTAAGCAAAAAAGGGATTTAATGTTGCTATATTTTTAAGTAATATAAGTACATTTACAAAAGTGTGAGTTCATGAAAGGAAATGGGCATGACAGTGATCAGAAAGAAGATGCCGTATTGATGCACTGGAGGGTTTGGGTAACAGGAATATATTAAACATGTAAAGAAATATTACAACAACATTCCAATTATCAAAAAAGTGACTGTGAATGAACCAGTACGGACCCCATGAGCCCAATTTTGAGTGGCTCATGGGTCGAGTGAGAAGATGATGACCTTTTCTAGTATTTGCTTTATAATTTAATAATATTTTCCTAATGCTTCCCTGACTCTTGATCTCGTCCTGTAATGCAACAACCAGAGAAAGGGAAATACATGTTTGGTGTTTAGCTTTGTCCTTGGTAAAACCTTGACCTTATTAAAATGTTCCTCATCATCTATGCATAGCGTAATCTCAATGATACATTTACGGAGAAACTTACTGCTCTGCTGCATCCTCTTGCTTGACATAAACACCAATAGGGCAATCAGTGAGGCCTGCAAAAGTCACACATGTTTGTCACACATATTTGTGTTGCACTGAAGAAAAGATGGTCCTGAAGCATGTTTTCAATCATGTTTTTTATTTAAAACTCACTGCAAGAATAGTTTGTGACATTTTCTTTATTACTAGAAAAGATTGCCCTGACTTTACTGCGAGGTTGTAAATAAAAAATGTTTCAAAATGAATGAAGCTGTTGGTGAAGTGGTGCCCTCGACAATCACAGATGAGGATACACAATGTCTTTATAATACTGGGTAGAAAAACCCAGTATTATTTATTATTTTTAAGATACCAATCGCCACATTTTTGAGAACTTCATGTTTGAAACACGATTTTGTCGAAAACACAAATCCAAGTAGTAATGGATAAGAGTTCCCATTAAGTAGTTAATAACCATTCCATTTAAACATTAAGTGCCATTTGGCATGCTGTCTGAATCATGATGAGCCAAACACCAGGCTAGCACTATCATTTCTGAAGTGTCCATAGTTCGTATGCATGGTAAGAGTCACATGGGAGTCTATGGATTTGGAAGGTTTGAGAGGACACACAGTGTTCTTCACCCCAACATGTCTGTAGTCATGTCTCTCTTTGTACCACTTGTCTCTCTTCTTCTTCCTCTCTTCATCTTTCTCTGTTTTTTGGCAGACGCTGACAGTAAGTACACCAGGGTGTTAAGAGTGTCATTAAGCTTTCATTAAAACACCATCATCATTAGAGAAGGATTAGTTATTCCCTGGATCCACCACTTCAGCAGCTCAGGAATATCAAAACACAATCAAAGTCTATTAAAACAACAATGTTGCCGGCCCACTGAGGAGCAACATTTGGCTTCCACCAGCTACCTTTTTATCTAATTTTTTTTCGTAAGAGACTTTGGCTGTAGATATACCTGGAACTGTCAATAACGTGCCAAAAACATGTTGGCACTGACCCTGTTAGCATGTAAAAACTCAGAGTAAACTGCATATACACACTCATTTACACACAAAGACTACACACACTTTAGATTTAGCAGAAAACCTTTTTTCAGACGTTTAATTCCTCTAGATTGTGAAGTATTATTGTTTTCTTCACGTATTCCTGAATGTGGAGCGCTATACTAACTTCAGGTAACTTTAAAGATACATGTGTGCTTAGCCCCTTTTTGCACTCAGGGAAGAGTTTACTAAGTTTTTTGACCTAACAAACAAAATCTTTGTTCTTCTATTTTAAAACTAAGCTTTGGTAGAGATGCCAAAAACGTTTTTGGATACAGCACTTTGCTTTGAGGAATATACATTTTAAGATACTTGCCTAGTTGAGCAGTCGAAGACATCTTGTTTCTGCAAATGTATTTGATGCTTTCTCAACAGGAGTTTTATAAATTGTTGATGCTGCCTTGCTAAGCAGCACTTTGTTGCACTTATGGTAATGAACATTGACATTGACTGGAGCTAAAAGTAACAACAGTTTTTACTGTGGTTACATGCAGAATGGGAACTGGTCCTCATTCAGAACCAGGTTTCAGGGGCATCTCTACTTAACATTGACGAGACAAAGTATCAATATGTGGGACTGACTCAGTTAATTTTTCAATACTTGTTTGTACAGTGTGTGTGTCTTTTTGCACCATAAGGAACCAATTGCCCAGTACTAACCATTAATTAATATTTGTTGTGGGGGCTGATCGTCACAGAATGATATGAGCGAACAACATAAAATAAGACACACAAGATAAAATAAGACACAGGAAACTCTCCTAAACCACCGATTACTTCATTTTGTTCTATGTGGTTCAATAAAATGACTCAAAACAGCTTGCTTTCCCTTATTCATCACAGAGGAGAAACACTAAGCTAGGGTCAGACATGAATAAAGCTGCTCTCATCATTAAACTATGAGAGATAGAGGTGTTTGAAAATTATATTGATGGAAAAAGATCAGTGCCAGAAATTCTAATTATTTAATGTGTCACACTCTTCTTGAAGGAGGCCACTTCCCGACGAGGAAAATGTATTATTTGAATAAATGATTTTAAATATGTAATTTGTAAGACTCAATTTGAGAATAAATGCAATGGCTAAAAATCAGATATGTCGTTTGTATTGAATTTAACTTTTAACTTGAAACTTAAATTCAGACTTTTTTCTTTTTTATAGTAAAGTCGAATTTATGACTATCTACCTTTCTGTTCCATTTGGTAGGAAACCAGAACACTCGACCTTGGCTCTCCTTTCACCAGTCCTGCCAAGTCCCATCTTTTCCGAATGCCCGCTGACTGACTGAATTTCTGACTGATGAATGCTTTATTCCAATTTGTATAGTTGAGGGACAGAATAACTTGGGCAGATACACCTCTGGATAAAGAAAGACTTTTAATCCCCAAGAAACTTTAAGGCATACAAAAATACCCTCTCCAAACCATTCAATTTCAAGCGGTCGCATTCACTGGAAATTTATGTCAAAAAAAAATTCAGTTAATTTACTTATTCAACTATCGATATTCATCTATACAATAGGCACAAACAGTCAATTTTCCTGCAAATAACACAAACACACCTTTTATAGTGACACTTTCTAAATAAAGTGGACGCCAAGGAAAGCAAACATGTAGCTGCCTTCTGGTAGTCGTTTACACAGTAAATTTGCTTGATAGGAATTCACAACTAATGTCTGAGATTGTGGAATAACATGTCAGAAACAATGCCATTGCCAGCCCCTTTGAGGCAAGCGCTGACATAATGAAGATCCAACTGCATGTGATTGGATTTAGACGAAAGCCATAAAAAGAATTTTGCACTGACTAGACCGAGCTGCCAAAGGCAAAAGCAAGAACGGAAGAAATGACTACAGACCAGATGAAGCAAAAAAACATGAATAATTCGGAAATGAAAAGACAAAACAGATTTAATTTTCGCATTGTGTCTTCTCTCTTCTGTTAATCTGTTTTTCTCCTTGCGTCTCCATCCCTGTCTCTCCTTTATTCCTGTCTGCTGGCGTGAGCTTAGCAAAGTGTGTAATAGTGAGGTCAGATATTCACGAGATGACAGGAGAGGACCCTCCTGCAGTGCTTATTAGCTGTAATGCATTCCTCTCCTCTGCTTTGATCACTGTGGGAGACCGTGTGATGCTTCCTGCCATCTCATTTGTTTCATGTCTAAAATGTTCTTTCTCTATCATCCGTCTTTCATAGCCTCTTTCTCATTCTTGCTTAGAAATATCCACATGCACATTCATTGACACATACAGAGTGGACTAAAAGCCTGACTGAGCCAAGTTAAGTATGTATCTGTCTAATATGTTATGTATGTCATGTTATATTGTACATTTGATGTTATTTATGACTTTTAGAGTGGTAGCACACGTCTCTTTTTAGCCATGTCAGTGGCATGGCTCTTGGTGTGGCAATGTTGGAAGGTAACAGCAATGAAGGGATTGCCAGGCTATTTGGTGCAGATACCCATGGAACCCAGAGAATGAATCTTAATGACTTTCTAGTCCTCTTTCACCATCAGCAGGTCAAAAGTGTTACTACTACACAGAATTTGCTTCAGACGTTCATCATTCCCGGATGATAAATCCTTCTGACTTTGGTCAGCCTGAGTTTTCCTTTTGTGCCACCATGAGGTTGATGTTTGTGGTTTTGAGTAAAATTCCTCAGCAACTATTAAGATTGACATGGAATTTGGTGCAGGCATTCGTGCCCCCCTCAGGATGAATTGTAATGCTTTGATCCTAATTTTTTCATCAAGTCGAAATTTTTAATTCTTCCAATACTTTGGTTTATGACCAGATACCTGCAAAACAATGACATTAGTGCTAATTAGAAACTGTTAACACACAAACCTAACATGATTAACATTACTTATTTAGCATTAGCATAGATGCCTCACAGCATGGCTGTAGATTCCTTGTCTTGTACAGTTACAAATTATGGCACAAAGCCATTCCGAAGCTTATTGCTCATAGCCCATGGCAAATGACTGCTAACATGAATAAGGCGTGTACTATTTTTTTTTTTTATATCTATACTATAATGTGTAGACTTTTGTATTCTTGATGTGAGATGATATCAAATAATGTTCATGTTTTTCATTTATTTCTTGTTTCAGGGGCAAAAACACTGCTCAGTAAAAAAAAAAAAAATGCTGAATTTATGTGAATGATATGGAAATACTTTAATTGGCTTTACATTTAACCAGTAATGAATTTCAACCACAACAATTTAGTATTTATAAAACTTTCACAGAGCTTTGAATAGCTATTTTAAGTATCAACTGGTATCCTATGGTTTATATGATATTCTTTGGTTGATAGGGTGTATTACAGTACATGTTATATTATATTACCATCTTCAGTGCATAAACCTCTGGGGTTAACGTTGCTGTCCCAGTATCAATCTTGAAACTGGTATCAGCTGTAGCACACTGTGACTCACTGATGCCTTTAAGCATTGCATCATCGTTTTTACAATG
The DNA here is from genome assembly GCA_943590825.1 of Bovichtus diacanthus. Taxonomy (NCBI): domain Eukaryota; kingdom Metazoa; phylum Chordata; class Actinopteri; order Perciformes; family Bovichtidae; genus Bovichtus; species Bovichtus diacanthus. The sequence continues at coordinate 20,407,627 of CALSBV010011200.1, forward strand.
ACTTATCCCGGAAGAACATGCTTTTTAACATTAAAGTACATTTCTTGAATAACATAAATATGTATATAGTCGTTTTAGTTAGCCATTTGTCTTGCACTCTACGCCGCAATATCAATAGAATGATTAGAACCACATACTGAACAGGCCAGGGATTAATGAATATCCACACCACAAATGAACAGCTCAGTTATTGAGTTTCTTGAACCTTGTTGGCATTGAAATTACCGCGTGACAACATTATTACATTCCACTGTAAGTCAATCAATAATGAAATAGTACACTGCTGAAACATCCATCATAATTTGTCATTCAGTTAGTCTCTGATTGAACATATTTCATGAAACAAGAAAATATTCAGCCAGAAGGGTGAGATTTTCCCACTTCTTCTCAGCTTCCCACTTTCCTTTGAAGAATTTTACAGAAATGAGTCGTGGCATTTTGAAAAAAAAAGTCTTAATATGACACAATGCTGCTTGATAGGTGGAACATTCTCATCCCATCGGCAGACTTTTTTCATTTTGTTTTAAGAAAACTTGTTCTCAGAGCTGATGACCATACAGTATTTGGCTGTGTCTATTCATGTAATGGAATGTGGCGTGTTGTAGTTGTTCCTAGATTTGAGCAAAACAGCTTAATTTAGCTCAGAACAAGTTGTTAAATTATCACATCTTTTGGCAGTATTACTTAACAGCCCTACAATTCAATTTGTTGGGAAGCTTTAACACACTTTGCAGACTGTTGCAGAATAAATAAATGATTAGATTAAAAATAACTGCACCTGAGTGTAGGAATAACTAATGCACACTTACTCATGCAAAAGGAGAGTAAATATATATCTAAAATCCTAAAAGACTGGAAATGTTCTTGTCAGTGTTGAGACACTTGAAACTAACTACCCTTCAAGTGAAATACTTGTAATTGCTGCATCAATTTTCTTTTACACACAGGCACACACACACACACACACACACACACACACACACACACACACACACACACACACACACACACACACACACACACACACACACACACACACACACACACAC
>CALSBV010011200.1:20408685-20446208 GCA_943590825.1 Bovichtus diacanthus
CACACACACACACACACACACACACACACACACACACACACACACACCAGAAACCAACATCTGGGTCATTGTGCTGTCTGTCTGTATTTGGGGAATGTTCCTGAACCAGGTTTACATTTGCAGAACTCTTAAACCTCTTTTCATTATTTTAAGTAGGTAGAAATTTCATTTTTAGTAATTCACATAGACCTGAACAAATTCTTATAATTGGCCAAATCATTTCTTAATGTGCCAAGCTCTTTTTGTTTTTCATCCATTTAAAATGATTCAGTCTTTTACCTTGTAACCTTTGAATAATTTAAGACTTTCACCATCATTAAAACATCTAATGGCCAAGAAAATTAAATTGTTCCATCCATAAAGTTCCAGCTCATTAGAAACCATATTTGAGGTACAAACCTAACAAACAAAAAGTAGTTTAAAAGATGCGACAATGGACATCCCTATAGATTGTTACATTTGAGCAAAGTTTCATTATCCAAACTACTGTACTTTAAAAGGAAGGCTAATGATATTCTTTATTTATCTAATTTTCAACAAATCCAATGAGAATATATTTTGAAAAGAATGAATTGTATTACAAAGCATTATCTGTGTATCCAAAGTATGATATGTTATTCCTATGTGCCATAAAGCTCCATTGTTGCTGCACTGTGTGACATGTTCTTTCACGACCACAAACACACACTGTAGTTTATTGTATCTCAATACCACATGTCATACACCATCCTGCTGCCAGAAATGCTCACTAGAGAACCACGTGTATTAATCCAGTGCTGAAAATAGTACCTTTCAAATGCTTTATTTTCTCTTGTTTGAGTAACGTTTCCTAAAAAGTACAGAGCCCAGCTGTTTTAAGAAATGAAACTACATATATATATATTCTGACTCACATCTTCAACAGGAACATATGGGAACAATTTTTTTAATGGGATTTGTTGACGATAAGAAAAATATAGAAAATGCTGGCTTTATCTACAGAGGAAAAATGAGAAGAAAAAAAATCTGGTGATCGTTTTTCTAAGTCTGATTAAGAACAGTTGAAAAAAAAAGACTTTGCCAGGATAATCTTTCTTAGTTCTTTCTTTTTTTTTTGTCTGTGAAACAGATGGGGGGGTGGGGGCGTGGGGGGGGGGGGGGGGTTGCAGCACTACCCCATGTAATAGTCCTAATAGGACTAAAAGCATTCATGTTCTCTTTCAGGTGAGTTTTATTTCTCAATGCACTCCTATAACAAGGTACATATAGAGTGTTAGCATCTTTTACCTTGTGTTTAGAGTGAATTGAGAAATTAAAGATTATCTGGAAGAAAACATGAATGCTTTTAGTCCTATTTAAATCATGAGATTGTGGTGCACTTCAGCCTCTTTGGCCAAAATGAGTATTAAAACAACAAACACTTTCTTTTTACCTGACTAAACTTGTTCTCCACTGTTTCAAACATTTTTTTTTTTTTTTTTATCTGAAAGTGAAAAAAAGATCTGAAACCAAAACACTAAAATCGGCAAATGAAAAAGACAAGAACTCAAAAATCAAAATAAATAATTTATTGAAAAAGAATTATAGAACTGAAAAAATAACCTGAAAAAAATGTTTATACCGGTACACTTCATTTTGGTTTGAATAGATTACTGTATTTTCAAAGTTCAAGATCAAAAGTTGAACTTTCAGTTTAAATTTTTTTTTTCATGGTTTGGAGGTCATCAAATCAAATCAAATATATTTATATAGCCCAATATCACAAATTACACATTTGTCTCAGGGGGCTTTACAGACTGTACAGGATACGACCCCCTCTGTCCTTAGACCCTCGTTGAGAATAAACAACATAATAAAATTCCAACATAGACAATCCATGTTACAAAAGAAAGTCAGAGCGGATACATGGGTATACAAAGTACACTGCCATATCTGTTTGCGTCTCAGCTCAACAGTCAGCACTGGTTCCAGCATGAAGGAAATCTGTAATAGCTTTAGACAACAATCTTTTTCCAAAAAAATCAATCATACTGTAACCACACAGGTGGCATATCAGAAAACACATAAAGGTCATTTTTGCTAGACTTTGTCAAGTCTGAGAAGATAACTCAGCTTGGGTTTGAAAACTATCAAATTATAAGAAAGCCTGTGTTACAAACTGAGATTGTGGAGTTGGAAAGAAGAGGGCATTTACCAGACAGGGAGGCTCTAATGAAACTGCAATGCACTGTAAGACCCAGTGCTTTTGGAGCTTGATTTGGGAATAAAAGCCCCCCAATTTTATGGAAGTGTAATACCAACTTCAGTCCAAAATGTGAAACTGCTCCCCACAGTACAAGTGCTTGCAAGACAAATGCAAATCTTTGCTCAATGTTTGCATAGATGGCCAGTTTCGTCCATTAAAGATGAAGTACTAATATCATGCAATCAGTGTTTGCCAGTAAACAAAGCACAAGTAGACTTCCCTGATGCTCCTCTTCTGAATGACTTCAAGTGATAAATGTGAATTCATTACATGTAAGAACCTTGTCAAGAGAGAATTTATGTAGAAAGGGAGAAGATGAAAACAAAAAACAAAGGTTCAACATCAAAGACAAATATTCTCAACCATCTTTTAATGAAGGGTTTAGAGATAGTTCTGGAGTATGTGGTAACAAAGTGCCGTGAAACGCTAAGTGCTACTATGTAGGGTCCTCTACCTCCTTATTGTGTCTGCACCACAACATTGATGCGCTCAGAAAAATATTCAGAATGAAAGCTCTTACTGGTTCCAGAATTTTTTTATTTATTTTATGAGCAAGTCTGGTTATGAACACATATTAATGATATTTAATATCAATGCAACTATTAATATTAATAAAATCATAAATAGGAGTTGATAATAATATCTCAATACAGTGAAGTAGGTGCAGTGGCCCAACATGCATTAAAATGGAAGGAGTTATTGATTATTACAAATAATTATTAATTCTATGAATTAGTATGACTTAATTAACATAAAGTCACCTCTAGGGGCACCGACTTTGTACAAAGTAAAATGATAGCCTGTTCATAGAGTCTCATAAAATAGCCTCATAAAATACAATAAATTATGAATTAGAGACACTGATAAATAATTTAATTAATAACTATAAACAAAAGTATCATATCAATAGGTAGTAAAGGTCGAAAGAGTTCAGAATTATTTCTTAGTAGAGGTTAGCACAGACCTGGGCATAACACGGCCCGCGGGCCACATACGGCCCTTTGGCTGACGTTGACCGGCCCCCGTAGAGATAAATGGAAATGAAAAAATAAGCGTATTGTAGCATCCGGCAGGACATTGACAGAATGGGTGAGAAGTTATCAGTAAACGTCGCGTTATTACTGAGCTGCAACTGGTTACTGCTGGCCCTAACCACGCCAAAAAACAAAAAACAAAAACAAAAAACAAAAAACAAAACAGACATTCCGTTTTAACCTGGCTATCGGCTGCTCTCCACTGCAGCCGCTCTGACACGCGCACACTCACAGGTCTCGTGTCCCTCGCCCCCTGCCTGACTCAGTTCTGAAACACATTCAATGTTGCACGAACAGTAGGAAAGTACAGAACATCTGAACAGTACATCATTTAACTTGAACATAACAGCAGAGTTGTTACAGTATTTTCTAATTTTACTTAATGCGTGGACTAAAACTTCATTGCTTATATTTTTTATTTGTATTTTTAAGCATACCTAATGACGCGATACGACGTGTCGTAAATCATTGTATGACGAGACGAGTCTGATTGACGTTACCTGATAGTTCCCGACATTATCTTGTCACAAGATAGCCCTCAAAATGTCTGGTCACGCCAAAAAAAGAAAGGTCGATGCCGAATGCAGAGTTTTCAACAAAACATGGACTGATAAGTATTTATTTACTATAGTCAGAGGTAAAGCTGTGTGTTTAGTTTGCGGAGAGCAGATTGCCGTTTTTAAGGATTACAATATGAATCGACATTACGAGACGAAACGCGCGGGAAAATACAAAGACTTGACCGATGCTGAACGGGCACGGACATCAGAAGCTTTGCTAGCTAAGCTGCAGAGGCAACAAGGCTTTTTTACTGAGCTTCACACATCCAGTGAGGCAGCAACCAAGACCAGCTTTGTGATATCCCACAAAATCGCTAAAAACAGCAAGTCACTCTCGGAGGGGGAGTTCATTAAAGAGTGCTTGGTGGACTCTGCGGCGCTAATAAGCCCCGAGAAAAAAGAAGCATTTGAGCAAGTCCCGCTGTCCAGACGAACCGTGACGAGAAGGATCGAGGACATCGCGGGAATTTGGAGCTTCAGCTGCAAAGTGAGGTGGCAAATTTTGACTTTTTCTCCTTAGCTTTGGACGAGAGCTGTGATGTCCGTGACACAGCCCAATTACTTGTATTTTTACGTGGGATAACGAAAGACTTCAAGATTACGGAGGAGCTGGCAGCAATGCGGTCGATGAAAGGGACGACGACGGGGAGCGATGTGTTTACGGAGGTAAATGCATGCATGGACGAGCTGGGACTGAGATGGGACAGACTGGCAGGTGTCACAACCGATGGTTGTCCAAATCTGACGGGGAAAAATGTTGGACTTTTGAAACGGATGCAAGATAAAGTGACTGAAATCGACGCAGATCAGAAATTGGTATTTTTACATTGTATTCTACATCAGAATGTGTTGTGCAAGTCAGTGCTAAAAGTGAACCATGTTACTGATGTTGTAACTAAAATAGTAAACTTCATCAGGGCACGGGCATTAAATCACAGACAGTTTGTCGCACTTTTGGAGGAGCATGAGTCGGTCACAACTGTCCGATGGCTCAGCCTGGGCAAAGTGCTGAAAAGAGTTTGGGACCTGAAAGCAGAGATTCGGGTGTTCTGTGAGAAGAAAGGCAAAGACATCCCAGAGCTCTCAGATAAGGACTGGATGGCAGATTTTGCATTTGCTGTGGATGTGACTGCACTGATGAATGAACTGAACACCAAAATGCAAGACAAGGGCCTTTTTGTTCATGAACTGCACAGCCTGGTGAAGGCTTTCATGAGAAAGATGCAGTTTCTTTCAAGCCAACTGGAGAGCAACACTCTCACTCACATGCAAACCCTGAAAGAAGTCACACCATCAGCTGATCACCTCCGCAGGTACTCATCCATGTTAGGAGCACTGCATGGTGAGTTTTCAAGGCGATTTGAAGATTTCAAAACAATTGAGGATGAAATGCGCATGGTCTTCTCTCCCTTCACCTGCATTGTGGATAATGCACCCAGTGACGTTCAGCTGGAGCTCATTGACCTGCAGTCCGATGTGGTACTGGCAGAGCACTTTAAGTCAGAATCAGTGCTGGACTTTTACGCCTCTCTCAAAAAGGAGACCTTTCCAAACATGAGGAGTCATGCTCAGAAGATGTTGGTTCTCTTTGGATCTACATACATATGTGAACAAACATTTTCATTGATAAAGTTGAACAAATCCAGGTATAGATCCTCTCTCACTGATGAGCTGATGAACTGTCAGCTGTGCTTCGCATAGCCACCTCAGATATTCAGCCTGACTTTGATACACTTGTTAAAGCCCAACAGAGATTAGATTTCTCTCACTGAAACAGCAAATTAGATGGTTAGACTGCTTAATATTTGGAGTACAAAGACAATATTGGTGTCTTTAGAAAGCTAAGGATCTCCTCTTTCCAGCAATACTGTATATTAAACTAAAATGTGTTTTGGGGTCAATGTGACGTGTAGAGATATGAGCAAGTCACAAATGTTAAACATTCTTATTTTGTGTACCATTGTTTTGGAAAATGTGACTGAATAAATGACATTTCTTGCAAGGCAACCTCACTTTTTCATTGCTTAGTAATCATAGCATTTACTCTTACCAGTCACAGCTTGTCAAAACAATTCAATTTACCACTTTTTACAAAGAAACAATTAATGTTATGTAGAATTGAGTTCAGGCCATTGGCCCGGCCCTCCATAATATTTTCTGTTTCTCATGTGGCCCCATGGGAAAACTAATTGCCCACCCCTGGGTTAGCAGTACTCGCTCTTGTACAACATTATGTTTTCCTTGTTTCCAGTTGCGTGTGTTATTCAGGTATACTCACCTTTGTCTCTCGTTTCCGTTATTTCCCTTCCTGCCCTGCCTGTGTGATTGTCTGCCCCGCCCTGATTGTTTTCACCTGTCCCTCGTTATCGCCCTCCTTTCATTGTGTCTTTAGTCAGCGTGATCCCTTCCTTTGTAGCAACTGAATGGTTCATTTTCTGTTCCAGTGAGTATTCCAGCCTAAAGTCCTACTGTAATCCTTCTGTTCTTTCACACCCATTTCAGTACTTTGACTCCAGATACTTGCCGAGTGTTTTTTGGATACCTTTACCTTAAGTAAAAACATTAATTCTGCCTGGTATGTTTTCCAGGCAGGCATTTGAATCCATTGTCTGTTAGTACCAACGAGGAGCAATGGCGGCTGCTGCACTCTACTATAGCCCGGCCCTGACTATCTACAGGAGGCAGCAGACCTCCAATCCCATGTGGCGTATATGGCTAGCATTTATTGTAGCTGTGTTAACTAATATTTGTCACATTGATGTTAATATTAAGAGTTAAGACCCTCACACCAGAAAGTAGCACAGTGAAATCCATTCATTCATCTTCGTGGAATAGGCAGAGCTAGATGCATAAATGAAGGCTATTTACAGTGCTACTTGATGAACAAGCTAGGAACATGCTCTCCAAATTTTTTTATTTTCTCTGTACTGGGCCCTTTCCCTCTGGTATTTTGTTCTCAGGATTGTACATCATGCCTTTCAGTAAGTTACAGAACAGGAACAACAAACCCCTTTGAACTAGGTAGCTTGCTAGCTTGCTAACTGTAAGCTTGCTAGCTGGGCTGCTAACAATAAATTCACACAATCCATTACAGAGGCGTGTACCATCGACTGCTGTCTCATAACTGTCTGCAAACAAATGCTCTGTTGTTGAGCACTTTATGCTCTAGCAGAATGCCGCTACACAGCTAACGAGCTTGACACCATGAGTTTGTATGTCAAAATTAATTCACTTTAAACTCCACAAAAACAACTTGCTAATCCACTGATCGCACATATTCATTCCGTTTCAATTAATTGATTTACCTTGTTGCTTCGTAGTTATTCATGAATGACTTATTAGCAATTTATTAATTAGGCCTTTCATTTATTTCTCAGTGTTACCCTTTTTTTCCTAGCCATGCTATCACACTTCTCCTCCACCAGATTTAAGACTTTTTTTTGTCCCCAAGGGGATTTCCTTTCCAGAAACGACAAAATACACAATGACAGACAACAGTACACACTTGTTTAAGGCAGCAATGGCTGTGGGGATCAGGCTACTCCCCCACTTGCTCTACTTTTCTTACCGTAGCTCTGTGTCTTTCTTCCCCTCTAACCTACCATGTCTCAACTCTTTTGTACTTTGCTTCCTCTCTGCTCATCTTCTCTCAACCTTCTACTCTCTTCACATCATCAACTATTCACATTTTGCCTTAATCCCTCTCCTCTCCTCTAACCCCGCATCTTTTTCACAGATCATGTCCAACCATCTCCTGACCTTCCTTTTCGTCTTTACTTTTTACCTCATTTCCCCTACTCAATTTCTTCTCTCCTCGTCTCTTCCTATCGCCCTCTCCCCCTTGTCTTGTTTCCCTTGTCGTTCATGGATTATTAATCCTCTTGTGGAGTTGGAATGCCGCCATTACACTCTACACCAGCCACAGAAGGCTATTGACTAGAAGTTCAGTTCAAAGAAACCACAAGGGGAATTTTTTTCAAGAGTTGCTGAACTTGTCCTCATACCTAAGGTTAGAGTATAGATTATTCACAAACTTGGACAAAGTATGGATCAGCTGCAAGAGCAGCAGAAAAGTAACAATATGCTTAAGTTAATGGGGTACACAAGATGCAACTTGCTGAGGAATTGATATATTAGGAACAAAGGATGCGTGCCTTTTGTAAGGATTGATGTATTTGTCGGTTATGGATGATTGCAGCTTCCATTTCTATGTGAAGATATTGTAATATGAAAATGCAACAGAACACTTTCCAAGTCAGAAATGTCTGTAATTGTCAATCCTTGCAATGAGATCATATTAAAGACATTCCCTGAAAACATTGGGCAGCGTAATAATAGTCTTAATATATTGGGATGCTATGAAATATAATATTGTGGAACAAATGAACACTGTTGGAAAATGAACTGTAATATGTCTCAATTAAACTACTCATATTTCATCTGTAAACATGGATACCAGCTGTAGCTTTCATCTTAGTTCAAAAATACCAAAAAATATTGCAAAATTACCCTTTTGTGTATTTCTGTTCTCAATTGCCTGTTGATGCCCTTCTGCACAGAGAACGCATTTCTTCCTGGGATGGGATCACACCAGCCTAGACACCAAATCGGGCCAGGGGCGTAAAGTGGGGCTGTTAGGTAGGGGAGACAATGGCCCCTTGCCCTCCCTTGCTTGGACCGTGGCCATTTTCACACTTGGCCTTGATTTTATACTCAAATACACATCTGTAACGTTTTGTGACTGCAGACAGACGGAAAACCTCCTATGTGGTAGTTGTGTCATCAAAGCAATCTGATAACAATACCAGGGTTGCTGTCGTGGCTGGTTTAAAATAAATAAAAATTAATAATAATAATCAAAATGAAAAATGTCACATAATGGGACTTTTGCCATGCTTGGCAGTAAAATGACAACACATGTTGTTATAAATAATTGCTGACAGTCCACAAAGGTGCACAGCTGGACGCAGGTAGTTTACAGAGATAGCAAGTTTAACTGATTTAAAAAAAATAACCGCATTTGGTTTGCTACAGCTTTTGTCAATGTGTAATTATGACTGTAAACTAGATTTATCTCAGCCTCAGTGGGTCTGGAGTAGTCTCTCTCCAGTCAACTGACACACTTTTTACAATGGCTAAGACTGATATCAGAGTGGCTCTTCTCAAACGTGGGGCTTGCATTTTCAATATCTATTCATACTGGCTCATCGCCATCTTTTCGTTGGAGGAGTAAAACTAACATCTTTTGACGTCACAATCATGCCTGCAAAATGTTAGCGTTTTCATTCCACTTAATACATGACACTTACTTTTTACTTGGCGTACCACTATATTGGGCAGTTGCAAAATAAACAGATTTCATCTTAGCTGATACCTTATGAGCCACCACAGGAATTACAACCATCTGATTGCCAAGTCAGCCTCACAATCTGGACTTAACCTCCCGTAACAGATACTCACATTGTTGATATGATTTAACAGGAAACGTAACTAATGAGGGTTTTAATCACCTATCGGCTCCTTTAACGGAGTATAAAACATTTTCTCTTTTCAGCTTTAGCTTTCTTTCATTCTACATTTTGCTGTTTTCAGCAGGTCATTGTCGGTCTATAAAAGTGTTGGCCTTTTTGGCTTTCTGACATGACGTTCATTTCAACTATGATGTGGTAAAACCCTACTTATGTTGTTAACCACACACTTCTAAATAATATATTATAATGCAGAACATATTTGTTTTACAATTTTTGTGTACAATGAGGCTACTCTCATGTAAGATCTCTCAAGAATCATTCAACTCTTCCTTTCATTCCTCTTCCTTTATTGTCTATTTTAATTTAAAAAGTCTCTTAAAATCGAGTCATGGAAGAGGGCACTAATTGGTCTCCTCTGTATGTTTTATCTATGTATGTGTTCTTGCCAACATGTTTATAATGCTCCTTTTTAGTACTGTTTTTTTTTTTCTTTCTATCAGCTAACTTTATGCTGTACAAGTAACATGACTTTTGACACTTTGGACCTTGATTAAATCACAAGAAAATGACACCAGGATGCAACTAAATAGCCACATACGTATAACAATATGATTTAACAACATGAGTTAGAGTTGAATTAGTACTGAAAAAGTGTGTTTGATTCGATCATATAAATTATTTCAACAAACTAATTATTTTTCTTTATTTCTGTAGTCCTTTTACTAATCAACTGTTAGAATATACCATCTGGTGGTATATTCCATGTGTTCCTGTCAGACAATGTTTTCCATAAAGAAGCATAGATCCATTCTTTAAACTAATTGTTGTTTTACTGTGATTGGTTTTCAGTGCTATGAGAGCAGTGATGTGATTGGCTGAGAGAACATTACATTCTCTTTTTGAGGGCAAATCAAACAGTGAAGCCATCTCTGTTGGCCTGAGCTATGCACATATTGGCTGAATGGTTCCACATGTAGAAAACTTCAGCTCTATTAGCAGTCAGTCCACTACATACAGAGGATGGAGGAGAGAAGGGCAAGGGAACGACAAAGACGACTAGGACACAATAACAATGTGACACACACACACACACACACTCATTCATCCTGGATGAATTAAACGTAGGACAAACAATATATCTGGCAGCCAACAACACAGAGATAAATGTTCAGTCAGGCTCCACCGTGTGTTTGTTATAATGTAAGTCATTTCTATTGTGGAAAGAGAAGGGTAATAAGCATAGTTCTTCATTCTCATCCCATCGGATTGAGTTAAAAGCTGATGCCAGTGACAAACTGTCACGTCAACTGTCTATTACTAAATCCCCCACTTGCATTATAACATGACCATAACATGTATGTGCAGGAGATCTTATTTCACAGTAATTATAAAGGACAAAAAATAAAGTATTGTTATTATGTATATCTGATGCTAGGATATCTGCTGTTTTAAAGTGTGTAATCAATCAACTAAATACATCTTAACAACAAACTGCTCCATTAGGCCTTGCTGTAGCTGATAGGTCTTCTCAACTGTATTTTTCATATATTCCTTTAAGTTGCTTAAAGGGACAGTTGCATACAAAAAATACATATGTCTCTTCTACCTGTAGTGCTATTTATCAATGTAGATTGTTTTGGTGTGAGGTGCAGAGTGTTGGATAAATCGACCATGGAGATGTCCGTCTTCTCTCCAATATAATGGAACTGGATGGCACTCGGCTTGTGCTGCTCAAACCACAAAAAGAAATGTATTTGAAAAGCTCAACAGCAATGTCTCGTTCCAGAAATCATGACCCGGTTACACAAAATTATCCTCAGACCTTGTTGTGAGCAGGTTCATGTCAGAGCTATTTTCTTTCTACTGAACTACAACCGACAACCGTTTCACCACGCAGAAGAAAGCGTGCATCTACCCAGCTAGCTAACATTACAGCTCAGCCAAGGAGGACACTATAATGTTTACATCTCACTAGCATGAGCCTCTAGTCCATGAGTAAATGCATGCTTCCTTTTGCGTGAAGATATGGTAGGAAGGAAATAGTTCCTGCATGAAACTGCTCACAACAAGGTCTGTGGATTATCTTTAGTAACAAGGCCATCTAGTTATATTATATTCAAGAGAAAGCAGACATCTCTACGGCCGATATTACTAACACTCGGCAACAAACACAAAAACACTTACATCTAGATTGACAAGTAATTTAAGGTGAAAATGTACCTCTACAGTTCTGATTTCATTTTGTGTACAGTCATGTTACTCAGACTGTATTGTGTATATATTACTCAGAAAAAGAAAATTCAATTATATCCATTCATTGTATTTACAGGGTTTCACAGGTACATAAAATTGGCTACCATAACAATGAAAAGAGACACTATGCCTGTTTAATGTTGCAAAGGAAACCGATGGGGGCCAAAAAACAGAACCATGCAGAATTCCATATATTACCAGGAAATGGGGGAATTGAAATTACAGTGGGACAACAGAAAACTGTCAGTTACAGAAGTGCATGGCTATCTCTTTTTCTGTGACTCTTCTGCTTTCACTCTGGTTTTCACCTTGATATCTTCTGATTTTCTTCCTGTATTTTTGTATTTTTTTTCTAGCTGAGGGGTCAAAAGGGGCTGGAAGAAGTCTTACATCGCTGTTGGTTCAGCCCATCTCTGCCTTCCTGGCAAAGACATTACTGTCCTCTTCATCCACGGGGCAGGGAGACTCCTGTATTCCTCTAGCAATGCCTTCCAACACAGGTAAATACACATAATATGGTACAGAATTATTTTTATTCAAACAAAATATATAGTATTACAAACAATACCATATGCAACAACATAATTATTTGAGAAAAGTGTCAAAGATAAACAAGTCAAATATAAAGGTCACACGTGAAATTCCTCCACAAATGTTTAATGTCTTAACCTCATCACTTGTTTGCCCAGAAATAATATAATAATTATTAAATATTCATAACCAAAAAAAGTTTACTTGTTCTTTGGTTTAAGCCTATAGTTCTGTAGTTTCATTTGTACAGTGTTACAGCGAGTATAAGGAATATTTCTGTCCATATGTGCTTCATGGACTTGAAGAAGACTAAACATCAAGTTCTCTAAGGTGTCTTGTGGCAGCACTAGGGAGGTACAGGGGACAGGGTGCCTTTTGTACCACCAGAATGAGAGCTGTATCTCCATCTTCTTGGGAGTAAGTCAAGTGTGTTCTTATTGGTATTTGGACTCCACCAAGATTGTGTCCTGTTTGTGATTTTAATGGCTGACATCCTTATGAAGAGTTAAAAATATACAGTTTAGTGACTCTCAGCTTTAAGCTCATAAAAAATCAAGATGCTACCTCAAGTACAGGTGTGCAAGGTTTTGTGCATGATTGAGGAACAGCAAGGCTGAAATAAAGATGTGTGCTGTGTTTTAAGTAATACAAGTACTATACAAGACTATTGAGATGAAAAAGAAACTGTCCCTGAAGAGAAGGCTCTTCATTTTCCAGTCAATCTAAATTTTAACCCTCCCTTACGGTCATGATTTTCAGTAGTTGTATTGTGAGTTCAAACAGCTGAAACGAGCTTCCACCACCAGGTGGCTGGGCTCACCTTTAAAGCTGATGTTTAGGAGCTCAGATTTCCGGGAAGAGATTGGAGTAAAACTGCTGTTCCTTCACGTTGTAAGGAGCCAGTTGAGTTCATTCTGGTTAGCATATCTCCAGGATGCATGTAAATGCATATCTCCTCCCTGTTGGACATTCCTAGAATAAATCCACAGGGAGGAGATATGCTTATGTATCTAGACATACTAAGCCTAACGCCTCGGGATAACCCAGGAAGAGCTGGAGGACGCAGCTCAGTAGAGGAATGTGTGGACTTTGCTTAGCCCGCTGCCACCACATCTGGACAGAGACAGAGAGTGATTCTATTTGTGTCAGCATGGAGAGTTTATTCTAGAAGAAGTGTTAGGCATGATAGCTGTCTTGATTATATTATTATCTGTCCTACAGATGCCCTGCTTCAATCCAATTACAAGCTCTGTAGGGATCCCTTTCAATCATGTTGAGTGCAGTACCAGGACATGTCACTGTTGTGTGTCTATAATAACACTAAAGATGCCCCTCTTATCTTTGATTCTGGCTAGAGTTTGAATAATCAGTCAATTAAACTATCGACAGAAAAATTATCGGCAAGTATTTTGATAATCCATTCATCGATTTTTACAAGTGAGTCTACTTTTCAAACTGAATATCTTCGGGTTTTTGACTGTCGGATGAAACAAGTCATTTGTAGGTGTCGGCTTGGTCTTGAAATTTTCTTGCCATTTTTTAAGCTTCTGTGATATTTTATTTACCAAACAAATAATCGATTAATCAAGAAAATAATCGGCAGATTGATTGATAATAAAATTAATCGTTAATTGCAGCCCTAATTCAGACAGACAGCCTTCAGTGGAAATAGAAGTAGTTATGTCACGTGTGTTAATTGACATATCTGATTCATTGAAATCTTTTGACAGGCTCACTGCACATTGATCCATGTTTTGCTCATTTGTAAGCATTACTGAAAGTACACAAACAAACAGAATAAATTGTTACCACAAATAAAGTTTGAATTGAAGGTTAAGACTTCACCTATATCTGCCTGAGCTGTTACTTATAAAACACTTGTTGGAAACTGTCCTTCCAAGAAAAATGACAGCAGCAGACATTTCTTACCTTGCACGGCAGCTTGATTCTCGCATTATCACACGAAGTTCACTCAAAAGTTCATCTTGTCTGGCTTCAAGGCATTTGTCTACACCAGTGGTTTAGACCAATCAGCCTCCTGTGAGCTGCTACTGACAGCTACGGGCGTGGTAAAGGTGTGTGAGGCGACTGTTCAATAACAATAGCGGCTCCTAAAGATGTTAGCGTAGATGCTGGCATGCTGAGTATTTTTTGTTTTCGCTCTTCGTCCGAATGGCTTCGGCAAGAGTTTGATTTAACAAACTCGCTCTGCTGGTACTGAAGCAAATGGGAAGGATCTGATTCGTTAAAGTTGGCCCGTGAAAGGCGGTGATGGACAGATGGTTCATCCAATCCTCTCCCAAATGTTTTTTTGAAAGTGCCTTCCCTTTTCCAAAAAGTTTCAAATGACAGCTTCTCAGATGGTTCTGTGTAGAAAACCATCCAGGACATCAGGTAAGACATTTTAGCAAATGCCCAAAAATGATGTGTGTTTAAGTGACCATAGGAAGTATGAGTCTTGCCCAAGGGAAGCAAAAAACAACATTTTGTTATATGACTACAAAGTCAGCAGAGAGAGGACGTCGGGGTAGATGGGTCAACAAAATGTCTGACTATGACGTGATAGACCACTGCTCACTTCCACTTTCCAACTGACATTTAACATCGGTTCATATTTATCATGACCATGGCCATCCCCTAACCTTAAAGGTATAGTCATGTATCTCTGACAATAACCAAATTGTTTTGGGCATTAAACCTCACCAAACCTTTAACCAAGTGGAATCAGATCAGATCATAGTTTTTAACTGTTATTTGTAACGGTCTTGGAAGGCACAAACAAATGAGGCTGTTCTGCCAGTAGGGATCAGAAAACTCTTATGTGTCGTACAAGAAGGGGATTACAAACAACATATTTTTCCACCGAATTTGGAGGACTTGATAGAAAATTGTACTAAGTAATAGTAACATTAATTGAGTAATTATAGTTGCTGTGGGTAATATTATCCTCCTGGATTTTCTTTTGTAATGTCTCTTATGTGTCTGGATGCTGCTTTAGAGGCTTCTCCACTTTTCCAAGCCACAAAGTAAAAGCTCTGGGCAACTTTAATCCAGAGTGTCTTATTATTGAGCTTCAAAAGCCCATATGATTTGACCTTCAGTGCAGATAAAGAAATAGCGAGAGGAACAAATGTAAGAAGGCATGCAGAGATATCATTTAGTCTATATGTTCTAGTTGTACCTGTCACCCAGCAGGATGGTTCGTGACTTGTGTAGAATGTTACTCTCACTCCATTATTTCAAGTCTCTCCTAACACAGTGCAATCCAAAAAAATAAGTCCCCAAGAAAGATTAGCATGCAAAGGAACTATATATAGAACTGCCGTCTACACTTAATTTATTACATTACCTTTTTTTTTTTTATTGTAGTTGTATGCTGTCCTTGCTCTTATTGTTTTGTGCTTTTTAATTACTTGAACTATTTTTATTGCGGTACAGTTTTGATTACTGTCGTGTTCAAAATCTTCGAGAAAAGCAGTAAGGACTTCTGGTCGAATGAGGTTATATTAAAGTTGTTTTATTTAGTATAAAGTTGTGATGAGAGTATATCTCGGCCGAGATTTTTGAAAGTCGCGGTCCACAGTCCACAAAGCAGAGCGATGTAGTTAGCTGTCTCTCGCTTGTTTCAGAACCCCCAATTCAAGTTTCGTGCACAGTGATATACATTCTTTGTTAGAGGCGCTGCCTCTCACTCATTGGTTAGTTAATGCAAACTATGTAACATGATCTTCTTTGTTGGATTCTGGTTGGTGCACAGGCGTGTCCACGCCTCTTGGCAACACGAGTCACAATCATGCTGTTGTAAACCTGAGTTGTAGCTTTGTCTTGTAACCTCCCTATTTACACAAGACTATGCGTACCTTTTTATACAACAGTTTCCACTAGTACTTTTCTTATCATTTGGTTACATGAGTTCACACA
Source organism: Bovichtus diacanthus (assembly GCA_943590825.1). Classification (NCBI taxonomy): domain Eukaryota; kingdom Metazoa; phylum Chordata; class Actinopteri; order Perciformes; family Bovichtidae; genus Bovichtus; species Bovichtus diacanthus. The sequence continues at coordinate 20,424,680 of CALSBV010011200.1, forward strand.
TAAAATATATATAAAAAAAGAATATAAAATATAAAAGATATATGAGACTAAAAACATTTCCTTCAGTGTATTAACTTATAATGCGCATTTCTGTAAACCTTTCAATGTCTGCATATTTCAGACGTTTTTAGTAACAGCAGCATTTCATTCACAATTTTAGGTATGAGCAAACTTATTAATAATGGTTCTTCAGTGAGCATATGTAAAACTAGCTAGATGTAATAATCACACTTCAACATTACCTTGAAATATAACTTGTCTTTTAGGTGTACCTCATGGTCGGGTCATCACAAATTAGATGCCGTTGTTAATTAACCTATAGTGAATGAGGTGAGAGAAGCTCTAGGAGCCACTGACACCTTCCTTCACACAAAATGAGAATGAATAGATAGATAGAAGGATTAAAATAGATACTTTCTTATGATTGTGGTTTCCACATTCCTCCTTGAAGGCAAAGAAAGGCACTATAAAATATAAGGGAATTAGGGCAGGACATTACAGACCCTCAGGGCAAAGATGGCCATAAAATGCTGGTGAAAAAATGACTGTGTAAAAGCACTCCTAGAAAAAATCAGCAAGTGCAGCAGTGTCTTTACCAGCAAAGTAATTTCTCTCACATTTAAAGGAAGACGTGTCTGCTTTTAAGCAACCCACACACAAATAAGCAGAAAAAGTCCGAAAGAAATATATAGAGGGAGAGTTTAATTTATTTTGCCGAAAAGAGATGAATAGATGATAAGAGGGCAGCAGGAATATTTCACCATCATTCAAACAAGAGGGTGCTGGGTGTGAATATTAAAAAAAGAGAATGTGAGATACAGGTGAAGAAGTTGATGAATGCTTTTTTAAATGGCTTGTTGAACCACATTTTAAGAAGCATATTTTCTCACTTAGTGACTCTAGTGGTATCAAAATGTGTTGATGGTTTTAGTTTTATGGTCTCAGGTTTTTGAGATACGTGGCCTTGAGATTTCTGCCACCACACCAATACAATGGAGGAATTTAGTTTAGAAGTAGTTAAGAGTGTGAGCATGTTAGCGTTTCCTAATTAGCACTAAACACAAAGTAAATGCTTAATGGACTGCATTTATTTAGCACTTTTTTAGTCTAGTGACCATTCAAAGTGCACCAATGGGCAATTTGGGGTTCATTACACAGTAAATACTAACATGGTGTTTATTCTAAATAGGAATTAGTGAACCTAACATTAGTTATTAACACTATAATTTACTTAAAAGTTAACCAACTCAATGTACTTGAGGTGGGCTAATTTAGAAAAAATACATTGTTGGATATGGTGCTTTTTTTCATTTAGACATGTGCAGATCAGTCCTCATCTACTGGTGCTTAATGTTACTTTTCGGCGGAACTTGTTTGAACAAGCCCAGCGGCAGCTGGACGTCGCCTCGCCTCAACTGCAGTGGTCATTTATGTCGGCATTAGCGTGTTTCTTTTGCTTGGCACACTGCATTGGTAAGTACATATTTCACACTTGCAACCATTTTGCTGTCTTGTTGTAATTAGGCTCAAGGTTTATGTGCTTGCTAGTCAGGAATAACATTAGCTAATGTCTATCTCCTGTTAGCTAATGTTAGCTAATGTTAGCTTGAACGTTGCCAACACCATGAAATCCTGTTGCAACTTGGCCCAGGAGGATAAACATTGTCAACCCACGACTTTGAGTTAGTTTCACAGCATTTACTAGATATAATTAAGAGTAAAAACATACAGTATATTATGTGAAGATAGACTAAGGCTGACCCGTTTTTTCTGCATTAATGTTATCCAGTATTTTTTGTTAATATCTATACAACCAATGTGTTTATGTTTACATTGTTTACAAGAGCATACAGTTCATAGATTTACCCTGTGCACCAGATTGATGCATTTAACTTTTAAATTGAAAGTTTTCCACACAAATTATGTATGACAGTTGAATCATGTATTAGACAGAAATAGTAGGCTATCTGCTATAATCATTTTTATTAAGATTGGCATATGGAGTTAGTAACTTGAATTATTATTCTATTCCTACATGAAATGTGTTAAGTGAATTTTAGGCAAACTGATTGAAATCAACATAGCAATAAAGCCACTACAGGTCAACTATTTTATCTGATACGTGAAATGCTCTGCACACAATTAAATCACTGGTTTGGTAGTAGCCTTAATTTATCATAACCTGTTATGATAGCAAAGATATTGGCTGGCATACTCAGTTGACTATTATATTCTATAAATTTGTCATATCTAAGATATCCACATTTCAATACTGGGAACTGTCTTTGTGGTTTATAGGCTATGCCATATTTTTTCATTTGTGATGTTTGGTCATGTTTGTGATTGCTGCTATGTTGTAGTTTCAATGTCTTTATTTAAATATTACAATATTTTCCTCAAACTGTTTTTTTTTTTTTGGAGGTAAAGAAGTAAAATCAACCCAGAGGGTGAATCATCATGCAACAATATCAAACGGCCAAAAAGAGGCAAAGCTAATTATCTGCCTAATTTACCTGAAGGACATGATGTAACGAGCATTAAAAATGCCTCAAAGGTTCTCACAGAGGAAATGAAGAAAAAAAACACCAAATGGCACTCTCATCTCACAAATGATGGATAAAACATTCCCACTATTCAGACAAGAGATAGTAAATAGGAGCCTGCTGTACAGAACATGGTTGAACGATGGCCAGCACTTTTCACGAAGAGACAGGTAAGCTACTTTTATTTGTACTTAATAGTGCCTGGAAGGTTGACCTTCCTCCATATCAGCATTTCACATTCCCAAAGCTCCCAACAATCAAATAATGCCATTCAAAATAAGGCTGCAACAAATAATTATCGATTAATCTGCTCGTTTTTTTCTAGATTAATCAATTAATAGTATGTTCTATAATGTCAGAAAATAATGAAAATGTCCATCCCAGTTTCCAAGTCCAAGGTGATGTCTATAAATGTCTTGTTTTGTCAGTCCAAAACCAAAAGATATTCACTTCAATGATATGATGATAAAACAGAGAAAAGCAGCAAATCTACATATTTGAGAGGCTGAAAACAGCATTTTTGCATGAAAAGCGATTAATTGATCATAAAAATAATTGGCTTTTATTTTTTTTGTCAATCGACTAATCGATTAGTCAACAAATCGTTGCAGCTCTAAATAAAATAAAAACAAATTCATCTATATGGCCAAAAAACTCAGCATACAGTATTATATTGTAGTAAGCTAGAAGTGTACTCTGTCTTTTTATCTTGTAAGCCATAATGACAGTGGGTTTTGCAAAACTGCTATGAATCAAATTAATGTCTACTTAATTGTGCTCGTTCTGCTCCCCCTCCCCTCCCCTCTACTTTTTCAGGTATTTGCTGAGTTCAATAGAATTGGCAGTAAGAATCTTGAGGCTTCTTTGAGGCTCTGGAACAGCACACTCCACGTTTCATCAAACTCTAAAATAGAAGCATTACACAGAAAGTGACAATGCAGCACATTGTCTAAGTGGTAAGTAATTCAATTTTGCAACTTTTGAAGAATCCTTATTTTCATCTACATTGATGACACTAAGGTGCTTGTTCAAAAGCCTGTCCAAAAATTAGAGCACCCCCTCAAAGATGATAAAGACCAACCTATTTCACTCCCTGTCTTACCTGTGCCTTGTAAATGTGTCACTTAATGGATCTTGTCTGTCTCTATCATTAGACACCAGACGTGACTGCAAAGCGCTCTGTTGTCCTCAGAGGCATTCCTAATGTAGTCAGCTACGACTCCAGTGCTTTCTACAAGACATGCCTTGTAGGTACTTGCACACAAAAACACAGTTTGGTCTAAATTTATTGAAAAAATCATATCCAGTACTCACCAAGATGTAATTCTGTCTGCTCAATATACTGTTCAGGGAGGTCTGTAGGTTTTTGTACAGTGACACATGTTTTGTGCTCAAGTGTCTCCACAAATCATTTCATAGGTATGAACCCGTTAATGAAGATTTAAAGTTGCCACTTACAATCTAATTCTAATGCAATCTTGTGTAGATTAAAAAGTTAGTGTGGAAAAAATGCTTCCAGCTTTAGGTTATTCATACTACATATACAGTATTTCTTTGGCTTACAATGTGTTACAATGCAGTTTGAATATTTTCATAGGAAGAGAAAATTCAATAGGTAGCAAACATAACTTGCTATTCTAAATAACGTGTGTTTTTTTGCAGGATACGCAGGGAGATGAGGCCCTAGAATCCGTCACTGTTGTGTTGACTTATCTCAGCGAAGATGGTGCTCAGCAGGGTCCAAACACAGTGCACCTCCAGCCCATCTCCACTGCCATCGAACTTGAAGGAGGTATTGTCATGGACAATATTAAAGACTTTCCTGAGGCAGTTTGTCTGTTATTTGGGCTTACATATGCTTTGCATTTTGATTACCCAAAATGCATTGCAAATACACTAAAATGTATTCAAACAGTGATGTGTGTACTGGGTAAACCAACCATTAACAATATCGTATTCATACTGTACTGTATAATAACAAAGCTGTACCATTGCTGACATCCTTCATAGGTTTTCTGGGAGGTTGGCCTACACCTAATGGATTCAACATGTTAGTTACATGAAGGACATTGTGCCAATGTTATGGATGTCTGACCATTGTAAGTCAACATTATAGCTAAACCATGCATTCATCATGTCAATATCCACTGTATAGTATATTATATAAATAAACCTCAAGCTGAACTGAGTCTGTTTCAGGGGGGCAGGCATAACAAAACACACAAAGTACAAAACATATATTCAATTCATTCATTAAATATTTACATATATAAATTACATATATAATGTAAATGTAATTATTCGTTTTACAGTATGCACTTTATTTATATTATTATTACATTTTAGTGTGTATATATATATATATATATATATACCGTATATAATATAATACATAAAAATGTTTACAATGAATATTCTCAACACAAAAAAAACGGCCCAGTGCTGGTCTGCGGCCCGGTGGTTGGGGACCCGTGCTGGGGTAGTAGTAGTAGTAGTCCTGGCATATTGATGTGTATGGCTGTGTGAGTTGTTAGAAAGAGTGTCTGTATATGTGTGGGAAAGAGAGAGAGAGAACGATGAAAAGGATACAGTATTAAGAGGTAATTCCTGCTTTGGAGAGCGTAAATCCCCTATTATCTCAGCATCATCACCACAGGCCTTTGCCTCTTTCTGTGCCTTCACTCCCTCATTCTGAGTCCTCTGTCTTTCACTTGAGCCTCCGCCCATGTATACCTCTCCCTCATCCTACCCCAGCAGTTTTTTAGGGGGCATGCATGGGGGGTCGTCATCTCTTGTTGCCAGCATGTTTCCCCATTGTATGTGTGCACGGTCTGTCCATTTCCATTTATTCCCCAATAAATCCAAGCAGCTGGTCAGTGACTGGAACAGTGCTTTCTGCTGTTTCCCATGTTGCACAGATAACAGTCACACAGACACACACACACACACACACACACACACCTCGTCACTGTTGTGCAGCCATGCTGCCCGAGTGAGTCACACAGACAATCAATGATGCTCCCCCAAAAAGCGGTGGCCAAAGAAATGAGTTCAATTGATCATGATCAATGTGCATGTGTGTTCCACTCTTCCCGCAGAATTGCACGCTTTAAGCCCATAGTATTAGAGCTATTTCAGAAAATTTGACTGGTATTGGATTTAAAGTTTTTCTTTGGTGTTAGATTTTATTTTGAGTGTCTTTTATTGACACAATTGACCATTTATATGTTTGAATCTTTAATGTAATATAAGTGTATCTTTGTTTACTATCTTTTTAGTGTTGTTTGTAAGGGGGGTCTTTCAGTGCTATGAAGGCTGGGTTTTTTCTTCATAGTACTAGTGGGATGGTCAATGGATATCTAAATTGTGTGTCAGAAGCTGCTTCAGCTCTTGCAGAAGAGCTGTTGGTTTTAGAGTGCACATTTTCAGTGTGTGTGTGTGTGTGTGTGTGCGTATGTGTGTGTCCGTTTGTATTTGTCCCCATTCTGTGAAGACAGGCATCTGTGTAGACCGAGCACAATGTACATCCAAGGGTTCTGCAAGGCAGGTTTCTTTTTGAAGTGTTTCCATTACATCAAATGAGTTCCAAAGAGGGAGAGCCTGGGTGTGAGAAAGGGAGAGAGACAAAGGGTGGAAACAAAGAGAGCGAGCGAGAGAGATGTAATCTGTCTCCAATCGATTGGCTGCACCTCTGACCACTCTTGGGATCCAACTATCATTAGTTTCCATCTGCCTGCCTCCTTTAATTTTTTTCCTCTTTTTTTTAATTCCTTTTCTTCTTGTTTTTTTCTCTCTTTTAATTCCCATTCAATTAAAGCTGGCTGTATTGGCTGGCCATTGGTTAATTGCTCAGGGTCCCTCATGGAGATCGACAGACCTTAATGAGATGATGCGGTCAAACTCACAGTACTCTCAGCACTGCATGTGTGTGTGTGTGTGTGTGTGTATATATCGGTGCTTATATAAGTTCTATCAGTTTGATAGCATTTATAGTTATTACGTGTCCTTGCTGTGCAACACACAAGCACACATATTGTAATTCTGCATACTTTATATTCCACACAAATTTGTGACGGAATGATACTATACTAGCTAGAAGTACTTACAACACACTACCAACTATATAGAGCACATACCTGCTAAACACCCGTTAACAATGTCTCAATATACCGCAACCCATGAGCTATCAATGGACAGTAGCTAATATGTCTGCAATTAGTCAACATCAGTCAACATTTACTTATTTTAACTTACTATTGTTATGTAACTAACGTTTGTTAAGTTACGTAACAATAGTAAGTTAAAATAATGCATGTTACTCAAGCCACGATCTTTTCCCAATGCTCATCAACTAGTTGTGTTGGCTTAACAGGTTCTGAACTGAAGGGGCTTTCAAAGGCGCACTGGTCGCTCTTGTCACTCAACATTCAGAAGAGAACGCATGAAAAATAACAAATAACTTGACGCGAACCGTTGTATTGGGATACGTTCAAATGTTCACGTCTTGAGTATTGCTGCAATCTTTCTGTCTTTTATGTCTATGCGCTGGATAAATACCTTGTGTAAGTGTTAGTACATGTGGGTGGGTGTGCGTCTCTTCAGTCTTTTTTAGATTGATTAATTTACTGAACACACCCTGTCCCCATCAGGCCTTGGGGGTTTGGGCTCTGACTCTATCTTAGGCTGTTGCCCAGACAATTACTAAGCTAGTCCGTCACTAGCTCTGAAGCGTGTTGCAAGCCCCTGTTTCCCCCGGCAAGGCTCAATAATCGTCGAAGTCAGAGGCTTCACTAGAGTGTATGCTCAGTGTGTTGACGCAAAGAGTGCAGCGACTGTGGGAAGTGTGACTCGTATCGCCCTGATCAGCTAAATTAACTAATCTTCAGCTTTGAACTCTTTGTGGTTAATTATGGCGCTCTCATAGACCTTATTGACAATAAAATTAATTCTCAATGTCCTGAAAATTAAATATTTCATGGTTGATATAAGCTTGTGTAAAATACAAGGTTTTCTTCCTTTCAAACACAACAGCATTAGTGAGGTCAGCCACTGAGTCAGCGTTCAAGTTCACGGTAAAAGTTAGATGGTGTCAACGTATACGCCTACAACGGTTTGTATGATATTGTGCGTTTTTCTACGAATATTCAACACGAGCGATCAGTGCGCCTGCACAAGCCCCTTCAGTGCAGAACCGGTTTAGGCAACAACATTATTTGGTTAGCTTTAGGAAAAGATTGTGGTTTGGGTTGAAATAACTACAGTATTGGCGTTACTTACAAATAAGTCAGCGTTGACTTCCAATCTCCTCGGTGAGCGTCCTGTGTTTTTGGACCCACCCTGATGTCCTCCCTATGCTCTCCTATGAGGCTCTTTATACCACGACACTGGCTCACGATTAAGTGGGTTGTATTCAAATTGGACTGCATTTCTTTCATAGGTTTAAGTACAAACAGTGTATGAGAACAGCCTCATGGGTTTGAGGTCAGGGCTCTGCAGGGCAGTCAAGTTGTTCTACAGTCAAGTTGTTCTACACCAAACTGGGAAATCTATTTTTTTATTTTTTATGGAACTGGCTTTGTGCATGGGGACATTGCCATGTTGAAACAAGCAAGAGCTATACCAAAACTGGACACCATTGTATGCCATAGCTTTATATATTTGCCCTAATCGGAACTAAGGTGTCCAGCCCAATCCATAAAAAATGCTAGCTACCTTAATGTTGATAGACTACTACACTATATCGACTTTGTTTACCTTTTAATATTTAATATTAACCGTAATCATAAAAAGAGGGCCAGGACTCAACAGTGAAGTCGCCAAAGGTGCAGTGATGTGCCATTCAGCTTCTCACTCGCTTTCTCACACACACACACACACACACACACACACAAATACACTCATCTTAAACCAATTAATGCTGTAGAAAAAAATCATAGCTGAAGAATGTGACTTCAGCAAGTCAACTGTGCCTGAATTGCTTCTTTGTCTCATTTCCACCTCTCTTAATTTTTTAACACATGCAATTCTTTCTTTCTCTCTCTTTCTGTCTCCCTCTCTCTCCCACTCAGAACTAATGCCAAAAGTGTAACAAATTTCCGAGGCAATTACATTGTGAGGCCGCGGAGGGAGAGGCGAGCGAAGCAGAACAACTTGAAATGACTTTATAGAAAGGACTCCCAGGCCCTTTAATTACACCACTATTGATTGCTGTGCGCAGGTTTCCCACATTCACTTACTACTTTTTCTCTCAACTCTGCATTCAATACCCTGCAGAGAACGGCGCTGAGATGCTTCTGAATTTAGACTCTATGATTATATATCAGCACTTTTCATTAGGTGCCACTTAAAATCTATGGGTTCGTGGGTGATAAAATTGGCTTGCTTTATTGCAAGATGTGATTAATTTGATATCCACCAACAGGTGGAGATTAAAGTTGTTGATGCCGTCACCACTGAAATATGAGTAATATAGTGTATTTTGTGGTGCTAGAATGTACTAGAAAGATTCTCAAATACTGACTAAAGCAATTCCTCTCATCATATTAGGCAAACATTTTTTTATATGCCCTGAGCAGCTTTATGATTTCAAACGGGTGACTCATTAGTTAGGGTCCGAGCACTGACAACATCGGGGTCAAAGGACCCTATTGAAATTTAAGTAGTTATTATTATTATTATTGTTATTATTATGCTTTTTATTTGCCGTCTTTGAAGGACCTTTTGAGGTGCTTGGGATTCTCGAAAACTCATGAAACTATGCACATGTGTAGGGAGTGGCAGAAATGGTTATCTGACATGGGTCGTTAGCTTGGCCGTGAAAAATTGTGTAAACCAGACCCACTTCCGTTTTCAAGGTAAAACCCCCACTTTTAGATTTCACATAGACTTATGAAATTTGGTAGGTATATATATATATATATACCTACCAAAGACGTACAAAAAAGCCTCTTGGAGGTGTACCATAAACCCAACTGGAAGTTGGCCATTTGCGCGATGATGTTGTCACTCCAATGTACATGGTAAAATCTGACCCACATTTCTCTTTCATGGTAAGGGTCCAGGCCTCATTACATCTATAGGCCATTGGTGTGGGTTTTCCCCGCCCCCCACACTCTAACCCCGCCCTTTTCATAACTCATGAACCGTTTGTCGTAGACTCTTGTGGGAGGCATCATTGCACTCCTTTGTAATTATGCCGGTGACCTGCGAGTTACCCCGATGTGCATAGATGTGCAAGAGCCCGTTCATCGCTGCTAGCAGCTTTGATTATTATTATTATTATATTTTTCCACATTGAATTGCATTTTTGAGGGTCTAAATATGCTTCAAAACCCGATTAAACTTAGAACAAAATTCAAACATGGTGAAAATGTATGTAAAATATGGGTCTTGCGCATGGGCGTGCCAAAATGGCTCAACAGCACCACCTAGAACGCAGCCCCTGCCGTGCGTTTCACCCATATATATGAAATTTTGTAGGTATATGTAACAGGTGGAGCCGGTATATTGTAAACAGGAAGTTGGTCATTTTGAGTTTCACAGTTTTTTTGTAACATTTGAGGGCATTTTACTTAAACTCTTCCTAGAGATTTAATCATGAAACAGGAAGTAGTTTTTAAGGGTCTAGGGATGCCTCAAAACAAACACAACTTGGTACATGCATTAACAGTGCTAGAATGTTTTAACTGATAAGGTTATTTGGCTTGGGTGTGGCAAGCGGACTCATTAGCCCCTACAAAACTTTAACGAAGTAGCCCTCACGGTACGCTTCACCTATACACGACATTTGCCAGGCACATGTATCACTATTAGACCTAAACATTTGTGCTGTACTTTAAATAACTCCTACAGATTTAATCCGCTCTACTTCACATTTTGTCAGTACCATCTAAAGACCTTGAGGATGAAAAGTTATCAAAAGCTTTTGTTTTCATGGAACACCCTTGCCGTGGTGTGCCAGCCATTTTGCACAATTCGGCATGAAACAGGAAGTTGGCGTAACTTGAGCAAACATTCTCCAATATGCTCCAAATACCTTGTGCTTGATCAGAGTCGCGGCCTGAAGACACCTACGTGCCAATATTGACTCCTAGACATAGTGCCACCTACTGGCAACATGAAGTCAGCCTTATGTGACAAACATCATCTGATTTACTGTAAGTGTGTGTTCTCTAGCACCAAATAGTGGACACAGGAAGTGCTGCAAGATTAGCTGTATGTCATTTCCAGCTCATCACACTCCATTAATAGGTCATTGCTAGTACCACTTCATAACTTATCCAATAAACTGTAATTTTGAGGGATGTTGTTTTGGTGCTACACTAAATATGTCAAAGATGATCTACCATGTAAATTCAATTTGTTTTACTCAAGCTAACAAAGAATGGTTTAACATATAGGGAACATTCTGATTTGCTTTTTATATCGATGTCATGTCTGTGTGTTAAAAGTGGAGCTGGAGACAGGTCAAGATTAGGCTTGCTTAGCGCAAGAATGCAATTTAGCGTTTTTCCCCAAATTATGATCCAACCAAACCTTAACCAAAGAGCTGGCAGATCAGGAAATGCTACTTTAATAATTTTTCTAACAATCATTGTAGGTTGCTTTGGAATGCAATTTTAAACAATCTATTTTGTTGTTTTGGCAAGAAGACTTGTTAGAATTTGTTTCAGTGTCAGTCGTGTCATGTTTCTTGGAGCAAACAGACGTTAAGTATCTTGTTTAAAAGCCTTTTTCAGAGACTGAAAAGCTGTGCAGAGGGAGGACCTGTGTCCCCGATGGAAAACCTTTCTAACCACCCTTCTGCTTACAGGGGAAATCCTGAAAATAGGCCGACACACTGGACAACATGGCACTGTTGGTCACGTCACAATTCATTGTCAGTCTGATACATTTGGTGAAGTTAGGACACTTTAATTTACCATTAATATTTACTGGTTCATTTTAAGAGCAGCAGGTAGAAAATCATGCAATCTCAGCGTAAAACCTGTTGAGAAGGGCAATAGAAATATCTCCTTTCACATTTAATTTAGCATTTAAAAATCAGATACACAGTATAGTCTCTTTTAAATATGTTCATCAAACTTTAAAACTTAACTCAGATTTACCCTTTACCTGTAGAAGCAGCTTTATGTGTAAACCCATTCATCATGAAGAGAAATTGCCCAATGACAAATCTCTCTCGCTGCTTCCTGTGAGTACGTCTGCAGATTGAATACACAAACAGGCCACATGTTCCATCCCTGCTCTTTAGCCAAAGTCATTTATGCCAATGTCAAAAGTGATAGATGGGTTATGTGGCGCCTATGAGAAAAAGCAGTGAATTTTTATAATGTATTAAAAAGGAGCGAGGAGGCAGTGGGGAAGGGATGGAGGACGGGAGTGGAGCTGGAAAAGTGGGCTGTCATGCTGTAGTGCTGTGCTGTAGTGCTGTGCTGTAGGCAGGGGACCTCTGTCACACACAGTTTGAGCCCCTGCTTCACATCTCTACTGGCACCTCGTCTGTATTTCCCTCAGATATCCAGCCATTGGCCCCCCTAGAGCTCAAAGCCATCCAGCAAGGCAGCAAAGCTGGCAGACACAGTGACTGCTCTGTCAAATGCATTGTGTGTGTGGGGGGTGTGTGCGTGTTTGGGGGTGTGTGGGGTCTGGTTTTGTTACCTTTGGAGCCAGTTTGTATTTAAAACTTTCACATACATTTCTATTGGGGTCATTTGGGTTCTTCCCTATTTCTTTATAGGGGTAATTTAAGACTAGTATGAGAAAATAGTTGTCTTAAATGTTTGTACAATATATTGTGATGGTTAAAAAGTTATGTTTATGCATCACCTGAATACTTATTAAACACAGAATACAAATGTTAACTTGGAAACTCTGACCACCTTTAAGGAAAAGCAATGGATGGATAAAATGGATTTCTTTTAAATAATTATTCAAAGTAAGAAACTACGAACAAGGTTCCTTAAACTCCATTAATTTTCAAAAAATATGCTTTCTTTAAAACAGTGTAAGAATTGTAAAAATATATATATATATATATATATATATATAAATTAAAAAATATATAAAGCACAAATCTCAGTTACTTCATTTCATTCTGGTTCATCAAGCTGGCAGTGGAAGACACTGGGTTAATACATTTCATGACAATCCACTTATGGTAATGTTATATTATTATTATTGGTTATCTATTGATATTTTTTTTCACCTATCCCCTATCCTCATATAATCATCTAATCTCTCTGATTATAGATTTGAACAGGTTCATTTTGTTGGCCATTGCGTGTAAACCCAACAAAGTGGCTAGGGCTTACCATTTGCTGCCCTCTCCTTCATATACAGTCTTCTGAATATGCTAACACCTAAAAGGAACATCATTGTTTATATTTACCAATATAGAAACATGAAGCATGAGAGGAAAAGCCGAGATGCTGAGGGAATGTGTGAACGTGTACATAAATGTTGAGAGGCTCTATGTAACATGCTTATTATTCAAAGCCACCTCTCACAACCTTTGTTCTCTAATGGCTGACAGTGATGCAGGTACAGCACACACATACTGCACACACACATTAGGTACAGATTGCTCAGAACCAGTAGGCAACCTCAGAGTATGTAAAGTGAAGCAAATGCAGAAGTGCCTTAAATTAGCATTCTCTCTAATCCAGCAGGGGGCTCCACTGGTTGCAAAAATAAGTCTGATTTTGTTGAAGTCTATGAGAAAATGATCATACTTCTCACTTGATCATTACCTCAGTAAACATTTTCCTGACTAGTTTATGGTCTCAATCGCTAGTTTCAAGTCTTCCTTAAAAACAGCATGATGTTCATTTTTTTAATTACAGTCCCATTTAGAGTAAATTAGATGATAACGCAGGGTATGCTTTAGAGTGTGTGTACCTAGTGATTGACAGGTCTAGGTGCTCTCCATGTTTTTGTCTTAAAACTTTAACCCTTTCACAGTGAGTTTTCATTTCATGAAATTTAATTGTAACATTTTTAGTTGCCTACAAATGTCTTCTTCAGTGTTTGGTTGGACTTGGCTCAACATCTTGTGTCACTTCTGGGTTTTTTTTAAAAACAAAATGATAGAAAATGACAAAAACCAAGATGCCAATGGTCAAAACATCAAACTCAAGGCTGCAAACCAATGGGTGACGATACTGATTCCTATTCCTATATACATTATACAACAAACAGAAACACAAATGGAGTCTGTTGTCACTTCAACTGGCCACTCCATTAGCCACTTAGCATATACAATACATTACATTACAGCTACTCTTTCACATATTTACAGCTCAATGATATCATATCATATTCACTTTGCTATCTAACATGAAGGGGTCAGTCAGAATGACCGAAGCACCTTTAAAGATATGAAACAATATGTTGAAACAATATGTTGGTACAACAGTAGATGCAGAACCCCCCCCCCATTAATACATAATACATTTGAAAACTGTTAAAGCATGCACACGTAAACATTTTTTTCTAAATTGAGTGTGTTTCCACTTGACAGTCCTACAGTAAGAAAGGAATTTGACAAAGAGAGTTGGTGTCTAAGTTTGTACTAATTGTACATATAATTTATTATTTGGTGTCTGCTAGTCTTGTTGATCGATTCGTATTGTTCTTAACAACATAGAGCAAAGTTAGAAAACCTATATGAAAATCATGTTGGACCCCAGTATTACTCTTAACACATTCTGTTATACTTTTTCTGTCCTTTGTCTATCCTGCATACAATATGCAACCCTTTCTCCTAAAAAAAAAAAAAAAAAAAGCGCAATCGTATTTAACTAGTTTGCAGTTAGAAAATGTGTATTGTAGGAAACGTATTGCCACAGGGATTAGGTTGTTATTCATTCAGCGTATCATAGAAGGTTTAACATACCTGCAAAATGTGCTCTGTAAACATCACATTTCTTTTTTGTAAAGGTTTTGGGCTGTTGGAATGGATGAATCAGTCAATGCAGCCTAAAACCAACCTGATGATTGGCTGGTTGCTGGTTGTATTTTTGCACCCTGCATTTATAGAGCATGTTTTTTTTTTACTTGAGCAACCACACTGCTGATGACTTTCAAATTGTTTACCACCAGTTTCCTCTGATTTCAGTTTGTTTTTCTGTCTGGTATGCTTAAGTTTACACTGCAACAGCATCTTTGACAGAGCCTTCAAGTCATGCTGTTTCTCATTTACATCCTCTCTCTGGGCAATTACCAACAACATAAGAGTTCAGTATCCTCCTGTGTCATCACACTGGGGACAATTTTGGATTCAAATAACAATGTCAAATTGGCCAAAGCTGGTCAAAAATAGGATCATGTTTGAAATCACCAACAGGGAACTTCAAAAGGGTATTTCTTTTCCCAACAGCAGCTCATCTTAAAGTTTGTCTTTTCTTTTTTCTAGAACGAAAGAAGATTACTCTGACTGTTGGAAATCAGCTGTCCTACAAGAAGATTTACAATGTTGTGGGATACCTGAAAGGAAGGAGAAACCCAGGTTCGTAAAATTAGCTGAAAGCTAAAACTGTTTCTCAGTATTTGACAGCACAGATAGGAGTGTTCATTCTTTCAGCTAGTTATTCAACCATCTTCATGACCTTAATTTAGTCTTGTTGAAATGTTGATTGCTTTAAGTCACATATTAGTCATTTGGTTATTGCTAGTGTTAGTCAACAAAAAGATGCATACTTGCTTGTTCATCTAAAATGATGTCCACTGGTAGACAAACAGCAAAAACATAGAAAACATCTGGTTGAAGATTTAAATGGTTGACAGCCAACATTAATCTCGCACCCATTCCCACATATAGTAAACATGAAAAATAGTCTACTGAAAGTAAGGTTAACATTACCTCCACATCCAGTCCTGTTAGCTACATTAACATTAGCTCCAAGATAGCACTCTAAGGGGCCAATTCATAAAACATTGGTTGCAGGAGGTAGAGTGGTTGTCCACCAATCAGAAGGTTCCATGCCCTGCCCTGCAGTCAACATGTCAAAGTGTCCTTGGGCAAGATACTGAACCCCAAATTGCTCTTAATGGCATAGCCAACGGTGTGTGAGTCTGTGTGAATGTTTATCACTCCTGATGATGACACCTTGTATGGTAGCCTCTGCCTCTGTATGTATGTATGTGTGTGTGTGTGTGTGTGTGTGAATGGGTGAATGCTCCGTTAGCACACACCCTCTACACACAACTAACGGCGCCATCCATTTGAGAATAAATAATCATTAATGTTGATGCATAATGAATAACCATATGTAGGATTACCATTCTTATTTGCAAACAAAACACTTTATCCGAATACTGATTTGGATGTCGATTACCATGACAAATGCGAAGCATTCAAGTCTTCCTTAGGCTACTTATTTTTCATTAATTTTTTCTCTGTTTTTTCCTTATTTATTCTCAAAAATGACATGTACTGTATGGGAGCTTTATTTATTTATTTTTCATGAGACAACTTTCATTGCATCCTGTCAAAATGAATGAGTTTGCACGGACCTTCTGGTGGTAAATGTGCTTCAGTTTACACCAACGCTCTGAAGACGCTAATAATTTCACTGTAACTGTGTGTGGCTGTTCGTGCTGATCTTTGTGAATTTGATTTTTTTATCAACATCATTATCATTTGCAGAAAAAGGGGGCAATTTTGGACCAAATGTATGTATATTACCTCATTTAAATATGTGCAAATAGCACAGGAGCACAGAGAAGCTGCATTTCAGCCTTTCTACTCTGTTTTCTGACACTTTGCTCTGGAATTGTGATGGATATTTTTTACCATTTTCTGACTTTTTATCATCAATCAGTTATTGGAGTAGTTTAATTAATCAATTGACAAAGAAAATGAGCAGCACCACGACATCTACTCACTATTCTCTGGCACTTGGTGCTGGATAGCTAGTGTACACTGGATTTATTAGAGCTTTTTTCTTTTTTTTGTTGTTGGTGAAAACAGCTTGTGCAGTGTAATGGTAGGTGAGAGTGGACAATGAGAGCTGTTCATGCAAAAGAAAAGGTTAAATGGTTTGACGTACTGGGATATGTTTCAAATGAATCAGGTTTTCTTTTTTTTGTGTTTAAATGGCAACACAGCCCCTTCTGATTAGCTGTTTCTGTCCTTATGAGTTTTTTAAATTGCCATTCTGCAGGGGATCCTGCCCTTGCCTCGCCCCACAGCTGTCCTCGTCTCACGCCCTCCCCTCTACTTGTAGCAATGCATAGCTACTGTACCTGCCCTGCCCAGTCACTGGTGGAAAATTACCTTGCTGATTTACAGTGTGATATTAGGAAGCCATAATGGGCCACTAAAGAAGATAATATGGGCCACAAATCTTTGGAAGGAGCGACGCTTTAACTGGTTGTTGCCGTTTGATCATTTGTCTGTTCGCCGCTCATTTATCTCGACCCTAAACAGAATGAATATTCATGCACATTCGCAACGGTTTTGACTCAAACAGCCCATAACAATATAGAGGGCCAATTTGCATGAATCACTGCTATATGCAAAGAATGTTTAAATATAATGCTGTGCACGTATTTGAATGATGTTGCTGTCTTTTTTATCTTTTCATTGGTGGCTTCCCTTCCCAATTATATTCTTTTCTTCATTTTTTTTTTCTTTTTCTTAATTGAGCATTAATCATTAGTTTTGCGGCGGCAAGAAGTGACTAATCAAAATATAGCTTCACCTGATTTTCCTTTAGCAGTCTTGACACGATTACCTCTTTAGCAGTGTCATCACGCGAGAGATTCCATTGCCAGTTTTAGTGCCCTGAGTTGTGTCTGGCCGCCTTAGATGGACCATCTCTGGAGTCAGGTCAAAGCGTGCCCTACCCATCTCCAAGCGGGTTGCGGTGACATCTCGGCGACCGTGGCGAACCCGTGACGATCCCCCTTCTACGCCTCAAACAAGCATGTTTTACAAACTCGGCTCATGTCTCTGCAGGGGACCAGAAAGAAAGACGAATTTAAAAAGTCTCTGTTTTCAGCTCTCTGTACTTTTGTAGCTTCTAACTCAATATCTGTGGTTTGAAGTGCAGTCACTCCCCTGCGTCCCTGTTTGTACTTTCACATATCTGCTTCATTTCAGTGTTTCTATTCACTTTCAGCTGTACAGGAGTCGTACGAAGCTGCTGATGAAGCTCCTGGTTTTGTTGCTTCATGATAAAAGCTTTAAATTAAAAAAATAGCGAGGAAGAATTTATAGGAACTTTTATCGCCAAAATAGCGTGTTGTTAAGGGCTATTCTTCAATAAAAACAAGCCTACTAACACTGTAGGGAGTACACACAGCAAAAATAATGGGGCACTTTTATTTTTGAAGAATTGAAGTGAAATGTTACATTATAACTTTTGATCATACTGATATTAAACAAAAGCATACAATGCACACATAGAGGGAGATACAGAGATGACAGTACAACAGCACAAAAAAGTGGGAGAAAAGTTAAAAACGTAGCAATAGCATCATTTACCTACAAGTTAGTAGTGCTACAAAGGTTGCAACAATATCTTTGACTCTTTTTTTACCCAAGAGATCCCAAATATTCAGAAGATCTAGTTGTATTGGATGTCCAAAAACATCTGACAGGGCTGATATAGCTCTAAAAATTGTATAATACCAAATCATATAATCAAGGGAGGCAAGGAGCGATGTGAACTGGTCACAGATAGAATCTACATTACACTAGGACACATTGCGTGCATGTTTCCATCCAGATGTATCGCATATTTTAACCGAATTCCGAGAAGAAGGCAAAAGATAAAAATGCTTGTTTCCATCCACTACTGTTGTGCCATCATTAGGAGTTGGTTCCCCAAGATAAGCAGTAGGTTGCGTCAATTCTCCAGTCGTAAAACCATTATACCACTGCAGAAGAAGACAGCGCAGCAGTATGTAATTAAAAGAGCGGCAGTTAAACACTTCTGGAAAGAATAGCGAAGGTAGATCATCAAAATTTAACACAACCACAAACCTGAAGAAATTATAAAAATGAGGGACTGTGGTACAACACTAAAAAACAAAAAACCTTCATTGAGTACACTACAGCTTTTTTTTTTTTTTTTTGCAGGCCTAAGGGCAGCCAGAACACTTGAAGACTTGTATTTAATGATTTTTGTTTTCTAAGTTTTTTTTAAAGTTTTTTTTATAAATGCTTCATTTAACCTTTAGTGTGTGAATCCTGAGCAATACATATACCCATGAAAAAACATATACAATTAAATGAAAAGAAAGGAGCAAACTGCGCTTTCACATATGACTGATTCCAAGCAGTTTACAGTAATGGTTGATTTACCCTGGAAGCTGCTCTCAGTGCAATAATGTGTTGTCAGATTCTTAGGCTAAGCTAGCAGGCTTCTCTAAGCACCTCTTTTCTCAAACAAAGTCATCAGCGTTCTGTGCTGGAGTGATGAGCTTTGCTCTGTTCTTCTCTTCGCCTGCAGGAAGCTGCTTTGTGCATCCACACGCAACACTCTCTTTGTAGAAAATGTAAGGCATACAAAGAAGCCTGGAGCATTTGTGTGTGTCTGTGTGTGTTTCCTAGGAAAGCCACACATAGACACCGCACCAGAATACCATTTTGTGATTTTACTGAGTATTATACCTTCTCATTTTATAAATGTGCTCCCACCATTTACTTTTGTTTCTCTATTCACGTTACATCTCTTGATACAATGACCTCTGAATCGAATTCATGAAGAAGATTTATATGTCTGAGTTCAATGGTGTCTGGAGTTTAGGATTAATTTGAACACAGAACAGACAGGAAAAACTATCTTTTCAAACAAGGCATTATTAAAGGGAAGAGTCTCACGGTACCAAGAATAAACACTGCATAAGATTAGCAAAGAATCCCTCAATGAGTGAATGTGTCCCTGAAGTTAAATGCAACAATGTAAAACATGTTCAAAGGTAACAGGAGACTAATGAGTAAGCTCTAAAAAACAGTAAGGAAACAGACACCAAATTGCTTGAGTATTGACAATTAGTTAAAAGACTTATTCTTTTAATTACTGTCCATGCAACCTGGAGCCTCAGCACTCCTTGACCATGGAGATGACGGCCCCTGGATGTTTATAAGATCGTGTTAGGAAAATAGTCTATATGATTGTATTGTATTGTTATGGATCTGCATGAGCACATACACCACGCACTTCTCATTGAATTCCCATTTTAAATTAGCATCCGTTTGGAATCTACTCGTTTAAAAGTAGTGTTACTGAAAGAGAATAAAGCCTAAAATGATGATGGAATAAGAATATTTTAGAAGTGATGTACTTGGTTTCATTTTTGCTTAAGTTTCATTAAAAATATTGTTGTTGCCTCAACAACCTCCAAGTGTTCCAATGCTGCATGACATCTACTGCACTTTTCATAGGACAGCTGCACTACATCTGCTTATAATAGATCTGGAAACTAGAAACTTGTTTCATATTGGCCATACATCAGCAATACATCTACAACCATGTGTTTTGTTTCTATTTGATTGAATAAATGTTGACATAAGTGGCCCATACATCCATATATAATACATGTGGTACAGTAGCAGTATTCACCTACAAACAAAGGAATAAATGCATAAATGTGTCTTCTCATTTTTACATGTTTGCAGATCGCTATGTCCTAGTTGGCAGTCGTCATGACAGCGACCAGGGAGGAGGGGCTTCCGCCATCATGAATCAGCTGATCGCGGCGCTGACAGAGCAGACCAAACGAGGATGGGTGCCAGACCGTACCACTGTGTTTTGCTCGTGGGGAGGCTCAGCCCTGGGGAACATCGGGTCCTATGAGTGGGGAAAGGTCAGCAAGCACAAGAGCATCTGTTTTAAATGTCAGCTCATGGGTCAAAGATTGTGGCTATATAAGGATCACCATACACAACCTTTTAATTTTTTTCCAGAAAAAACTTTATACTTTCTCCAACATATGCTATTGCTATGGCTTGTTAACAGTTAGCAAGCAATAAGCTAAAATACTAAAGATGAAGATAATAGTTGGGTTCATGCAGCAGCTTTTTTCAAATGTAAGTGGACATGGCCACAATAAACGATTACAAGAAGAAAGAGGAGTGCCAGTTACTGGGTGGCTGGTCCTACGCTTTTCTCTCAAGACAGGAATTCTGCTATAATGGAAGAATAACCCCCCCACGGCAGCAATCAGACTATATTGTTTTGATTGAGTAGGTTTCATTTATAATTGACTATTCATTATTCTTATTCCCTCATAACTCAGTTACAGTTTGGCTGACAATGACTCTATAGAATAGGTCTTCAACAATGGAACCGCAAAGGAAGAAAGCAGGAAAATTAGATAAGTCATCTGATTGGCAGTTCTGATCTGCCTTTATAGAGACCACCAATCAAACTACTATTATTATTATTATTGGTGTATTATTTCACCTATTACCATGCTTTGCCTTTGAAGCAGTTTTTATATCACTGGTCTGGAAGCCATAATATGCACTTTTGTGGCTGCAGTGCTATTTATTAGGTAGTTGCACTTGTAAAACGGTTTATTTCATTGTCTTTTAAGACCACATGTTGTTTAACATTTTGTGAAATGAAATTGAATGTGTAGTAATTTATCTTATATGTGGACCTTGAATTAATGACTAAGGAGTAAAACTGGACCCTCTGACTCGAGCAGTTGGGAACCAGCAGTTGGGAACACAGATGATAATGTATACTTCATAAAAATGTCAGATTATATTCAACTATAGGTTTTAATCTAATAGTTTTAAATGACATTACAAGCAACAGCAGAAGACAAAGAATGGCTGCCAAGGACAATCGTGTAATCCTGAGAACTGGAAAGGACTCTTTCTGTGGACTTGAGATGATGATAATGACAATATTGTGACAAGTGTGATGATAACAATTATACTGTTGTGAATATCATTGAGAGTGTAATGATGATTGTGTTTGTGTGTGTGTGTGTGTGTGTGTGTGTGTGTGTGTGTGTGTGTGTGT
>CALSBV010011200.1:20453046-20495245 GCA_943590825.1 Bovichtus diacanthus
AAAAACTACCATAGTAATATAAATATGTTCAATGGCTATTGCAGAACATTGTGAATAGTTTGACAAATAGGGTTTGATTTCATGAAAAATCAAGGATGATAATTTTATTTTATTCAAAGAAAACAAATATTTCTTTCTTGTTTCTGCTTTTTTGCAGTTCAAGTCAAGGTCAAGTCTGTATCCTATGAACTTAAAAATCAAATTAATCTTTTATTGATTTCTTGCATGTTTATTGTATTACTAAAGCACGGGTACAAGTATCACAAAACAAATGCATCTCTTCTAGTCATTGAGTGAATTGAGGCTACAGCTCTTTCTGTTTGGTTCCTCATGTCTTTCTTTTAGGAATAAACAGAATTTTGTCTTAATTTTCTTTTTTTTCTGACGCAGTCGGAGCTGTGAGAAGTAGATATATTACAGATTTGGGACCAGCAGGCTGCGGCCTGGATCAATGAAGAGATCAGCCAAAGATTGGTTGTTTGTTTTGCTGCTCATGCTTTATCCATACAGTGTGATTGTCCCTGAAGAGTGAAGGGGCAGTTTCTGTGTTTGACATCAGAGCTTTTAAGTTGTTTCCACTGGTCAAAATCTACAATCCCCATTCAGTCCAAACTTAAGTCCAAGTCACCTCTTTATTCAATAAACTGGATAATACAAGAGAAAATACCATGAAATGCCCCTGTGTCAATGGGACCCAAAATACACTGCTGCAGGTGAGACTCTAAAATGACACAAAGGCACAATAAGTGAGCATAATCTAAATCTTCCACACAATACGTTTTGATCTTTGCATATTTCCAATATGTTGTATTTTGAACACAAATCATCTTCCTTGTTCTCGTTGCTAGAGTACGGGCTGATAGGAAAAATAACGGCTGATATTTTAATTGAATTATGACACCATGACAGGCTTTCAAACATGAAGAAGGGATGACAATAGACCGGCTTCAGAATCACACCGTAAATGGTAAATACGACCATCATCTGCATTAGGGAATATCCCAGAAGTCTAATTTATACATCTAATTTATATGTTTCCCCACATAAAACCAGCAGAAACGAAGCTCACAATAAATCCCCAGAATGACTCTCTTTATGGCCATGCAGCCATCCAGGCTGGTTTGACAGCACACTTGGCATAATGTTTGACATAGTACACTGTCGCCAATATGTTTGAATTATCACAGTTCTTGTATTGTCAGGAAAGGCATTGTATGACTGCGGCAGGCTCCATGAATATGCATAATCACGAGGAGAAGCTGCCTCGGCCTCAGAAAGTATTTATACGACTGTCAGCGCCGCCCTTCCATCACAGTTTCCTATCACAGCAACAGAACATAAGTAGAGGAACGAATGTGAAAATATTTGTTAGGTGAGGAATGAGCTTTTGTCATTACTTGTGGTTGTGACATTCGTCAGGTGCTGTGGTGTGTTGCATTTTTCAGACAGTAGTTTGTATCCTGCCTGGTCTGCAGGTGCCATGTAAGACTTAGTGTTTGTAATAGGAAGGTGCAGTCACAGGCTTCTTGAGATTAATTTCTACTTAATAGATGCCCCCTAAATGAATTAAAGACAGATTACAGCCTAATTTGTCTAAAACCTATGGCCCTGGAAGATACATAATTGATCTTAGCTAGGATTAATCAATGCCTTTTCCCTAAGTGCACTGTTGCTCTGTGGGCAAGGTTGACTTTTAACCCACTCAGCAATCACTTGATCAATTGCTTTCCTGTGATTGGGAAGAGGCATTGTACAGCATGTGGGTAATACATAATGTACTGCATATTTTACAGTATATTATGTATTGCCCATTTATCTTGAGGGATACATTATCCAGTACAATATTAATTATTCATTATTTCACTGACAACCAGTCATAATACGTTCACACACATAACAGCCCACAGCACACTTAGCAAGGTGGGTTGGGTAAATGCTAATGTGGCTTCAGGCCAATCATTGTCCCAGAGTGACGGCGAGGCAAGGGGGGTGTCCAATGAGGGACACCATTTTGATCCATAACCTGGAAATGGTGGTACTAAGTTTGTACAGAAGAGTCCTTTTAACCCAAAACGTGTCTACATACAGATGTAACATAGAAGACCGTGGCTCGACTCACCTAGCTAACCGGATGATAAGGAATGTAAAAGTGCATCAGAGCAGTGTGGATTCAACTCTAAGGTAATTTTTGTGGCTACACCTTGTGGTTATGTTTTATCAGATTGCGTTATTGAAAGGGGTTTCTAATATTTTGTATCTATATCTATTTACATGCATATTGGGGATAAAAACATTAAACAATATAATTTCAAGTATATGCAAACAATTGTTGTTGTTTTCTATCTGGGAAAGTTGTTACATCAGTGCAGATGATCATGGCTACTGTGGGAAACAAAAAAAAAAAAAAAAAAAATTCAAAAGTAACCACAACAACAACAAAGATAGTTACCATACAAGCAACGGCACACTCATGAGGCACTTGAAATGTAATTGGTAGTGGACTGTTTGGTCTCTGTTATAGCACTATAGTTGTCATCTTTCCATGACTTGTTTCATTTGAGGTCAAGTAAAAGTGATTAAGAAAGAGATGACGGCCAGCTTTGGACTAGTTGGATCAGCTCTAACTGTGTCTTTGTGTCTGCCACTCCCTCCCACCCTCCCTCCTGCTATCTCCTTGTCTATTTAATATCCCAGTCACTCATTTCTGGATGGCTGGGACATGCTTTTCAGTTCAACAGCTGCAAATGGCTTTTCCAAAGACCACGGTCTGGAACGGAATTATTATCATTATCATAATACAAAGTTGTTTTTGTCATTTGGCGCTTTGTTGTTGCTGTGGGTTGCATTGTAAATACGGTGCACCACTCTGCCACCCTTATTTGATGTCATAAGTGTACAAAATGCTAGGGCCACATATTATTTTTGGAAAATGGGACAAATCGTTTTATTGCACAGAAGGCATGAAAATAGGATGTGAACAAAGGTTAGGACACGGTTTTAAAAATATGGTTTGAAACCTTAAGGAAAACAAAACATGGATTCTTTCAACAATTGTTTTATGAGTGAGTTCATCCACAGTATGTGGTGTTGTCTTGGCCTGTGGGCATCCATGGCTTTGTTCTTATATTGTCTTTTTATTCTCAATTCAAAACATATAATAACTCTAACATAGCCTCTTTCAAACAAGAACAGCCTCAATATACTCACCACCGGAAGATTATCTAGATTAGAGCGGTATTAGCAGATGAGATTTACAGCAGCAGCTCAGTCCGTAGGGACTTGGCTTGGTAACCAGAGGTTCGCTGGTTCAAATCCCCAACCAATTACAGATGGTAGACTGCTGGAGAGGTGCCAGCTCACCTCCTGGCAGCTCACTGCCGAAGTGCCCTTGAGCACAGCACTGAATCCTCCAACCGTTACATACACACATGTGTGTATTTCAAGCCTATGTTTGTAACGTGTAAATAAAAAACTGAGTGAAAATTGAATTTCCCTTCAAGGCATTAATAAAGTGTCTTCTGCACCTGATATTTTTTCTTCTTTTATTTTCTTTTTCCTCTTCTTATACTTATACTAATATTTCTTCCTCTTCTCCTTCTTCTAATATTTTTTCTTTTTCTTCTTCCATTATTTCTTCTTCTAATACTTCTTATTCTTCATCATCTAATATTTTTTCTTCTTCTTCTTCTTCTAATATGTTTTCTTCTTCTCTTATTTCTTCTTCTTCTTCTTCTTCTTCTTCATCTTCATCTTCTTCCTAAGGGGACAGTTCTACACCTCGCAAGGCAAACAAATCCTATTTTGTAAAGCACATATGATTTTGTAGATTGAGTGGTAAGCAGAGATCTCAAATGATTTCGCTCTCTCCTTATCATAGCAGACAAAGAAATTAAATATTGATTCCTGGTGTGGCACCACAGGCTGAAATGATCCATTCTCTCTGCTCACTCCATGCTCACTTGCTTATTCTCTCTGTCCTCCCATTGTATCCCCCTTTTTTACACCTCACTCTTTTATAATTCACTCTCTGAAGGTATCTACTTTCATTTTAACTGTCTCTGTTTCTCTTTCCCTGCTCCAACACTCTTTTAATGCACCGTGTCTGGCTAGAAGAGAGGAAAAAGAGAGAAGCGGTACATGGCTTGACTTTAAATCTTCTCTCCAGCAGATGGAATGATAGTCTATCTCTATATATAATCCTTTGTGATTTAAGTTGAGGTATTTTTCTCTTTTCCCCATTTTCTTTATTGCTGAAATGAAAGACTGCACAGGCATTTAAAATGCCATAACCTCAGGTCGCCTACATTCTTTCAAAAGCAGCTATATGTTTTCTTAAATCCTAGTTTGAGGAAAACAAAGGTGATAGGTTAAACTAGAATTTCATCCAAGACAGCAATCTAAATATGTTTCCCTTTGGCACAGAGATAAGATAGCAGGTTGGATCCCTGTAGGGTTCACAGACCAAAGCATTTCAGATCATTTTCACTTCAAAATATACTATATACTACATGAACAGGCCAACTATTTAAGGACGCATTGAGCCATCAGTATTCAATAGTAATAATTCTGTTATTTATTGTTTGATTTCTAATATTCATTCATCCATCCATTCATTTTCTACCACTTGTCTGGGTCACAGGGTTAGCAGATTAACCAACGTAGCCCAGACGTCCTTCTCCCAAGCCACATCCTTTACAGTACAGTTCATTTAGCAGACACGTTTGTCCAAAGCGACTTACAATAAGTGCAAACAATCATGAGGATACAACTCCGAACAGCGAGAATCTTGCAAGTACATTAGCTTCGAATAGGTGTAATCATACAAGTGCAAAACAATAGCTTCAAATAAACCAAACTAAAAAGCAAGTGCAACATACAGAAACAAAACATTAGCTTCAAATAAGCTAACCAATTTAAGTGCAAAATACAAAGAGCTGAATTTTTTATTTAAAATAAATAAATGGCCAAGGTGCAGCTGAAACGGGTGGGATTTCAGTCTGCGACGAAAGGTGTGAAGACTTTCAGCTGACCTGACATCAATGGGGAGCTTGTTCCACCATTTTGGGGCCAGGATAGCGAACAGATGGGTTTTGTTTGAGGGGTATCTGGGTACCACTCGCAGTGAGGGAGTAGCAAGCCGATTGGCGGATGCCGAGCGAAGTGAGCGCGCTGGGGTGTGTGGTTTTACCATGGCCTGGATGTAGGAAGGGGCTGATTCATTCACAGCACGGTAGTTAGGCACCAGAGTCTTGAAGTAGATTTGGGCAGCCACTGGTAACCAGTGAAGGAGGAGCCGTGTAGTGTGCGAGAACTGGGGGGATGTTGAAGACCAGTTGGGCTGTTGCATGGAGGAGCTGTAGCAGTCAGATGGCACATGTAGGAAGTCCAGCCAGGAGGGAGTTGCAGTAGTCAAAGCGTGAGATGACAAGGGCCTGGACCAGAACCTGCGTTGCCTTCTGAGTCAGAAGGGGACGTATCCTCCTGATGTTGTAAAGAGTGTATCTGCAGGAGCGGGCTGTTGCTGCGATGTTGGCAGGGAAGGACAGTTGGTCGTCCAGTGTCACACCCAGATTCCTTGCAGTCCGAGAGGGGGAAACAACCGAGGTGCCGATGTTGATGGTAAGGTTTTGGATGTGAAAGTCCTTCAGGAAGAGTAGTTCGGTCTTGTCAAGGTTGAGTTTCAAGTGGTGTGCTGCCATCCACTGAGAGATATCAGCCAGACAAGCCGAGATCCGTGCCTCCACCTGGGTTTCAGATGTGGGAAAAGACAGAATCTGTTGAGTGTCGTCTGCGTAGCTGTGGTATGAGAAGCCGTGAGAGTGAATGACAGAGCCAAGTGAATTGGTGTATAGAGAAAAGAGGAGGGGACCCAGGACTGAGCCCTGAGGAACCCCAGTGGTGAGTTGGCAAGGGTCCGACAGAGACCCTCTCCACGTTCCTCAGTGACAGCG
Organism: Bovichtus diacanthus; assembly: GCA_943590825.1. NCBI lineage: Eukaryota > Metazoa > Chordata > Actinopteri > Perciformes > Bovichtidae > Bovichtus > Bovichtus diacanthus. Next base: position 20,458,998 of record CALSBV010011200.1, read on the forward strand.
AGGAGGGCAGTCTCAGTTGAGTGGTCTGCCTTGAAGCCAGATTGGAGTGGATCAAGAAGGTTGTTCTGGGGAAGGTAAAAGGAGAGTTGATTAAAGACTGCTTCAAGTGTTTGGAAAGAAATGGAAGAAGAGAGACAGGTCTGTAGTTGTTCACTTCAGAAAGGTTGAGTGTGGCTTTCTTTAGGAGAGGGTTCACTCTTGCCTCTTTAAGAGTGTTTGGAAAGCAACCAGTTGTTAAGGAAGAAGGTCAGGAGCGATAGAAGAGAAGGTGAGAGGGGATAGGATCCAGAGGGCAGGTGGTAGGACGGGCAGAGGTATGGAACTAACAAGGGTTATAACTTCATTTGGAGAAAGGGGGGAGAAAGAAGTTAGAGTTGGTAAATGGTTGGTAAATGAAGAGAGAACAAAAGATATAACGGACAGCGCGGGAGAAAAGAACCAAAGAAAAAGGAAAGGTGGAGCTCAGAGGTAGCGCGAGAAAAGACCTGGAGGAACGTGCGACTAAATGCTGCCAAATTACAGATATGTTAATCAAAGAACATGGTTAGTGGTTAAAAAAAAAAAAAAAAAAACTAAAAAAGCATATCAGAACGTCATAATATCACAACTGCTCGAGTTATTTTTATGTTTTGAAAAACCATGGCATTAACACTTACTGTAATCGTGCGCTGTAGGAATGCAGGGGATGTTTCAAATTTCAAATAAAGACCTGTGCAGTTTATGTACCTCTAGTTACTGCTCCAGCCAATAATCACTAGATGCCAATAGCTAATTATGCACTCAGAAATGAAAAAGAAATGTTTCTTTCTTTGGATATTGAACACATTTCACCCATGGCGTTCAGGAGGCACGTTCGGTTAATGGCCACGCCACATCAACTGGCTCCTTTTCTACATGAAGGAGCAGTGGTTCTTCTCAATGTCTGATTTCCTTAACCTTTCTCTGAGTGTGTCGTCACAATCTCATTCTAGCTGCTTGTATCTGCAATCTCAGTCTTTAGGTTCTTCACCCCAGCAATCTAATACTGGATGCTTTACTGAATGTAGATATGGAGGGAAAAAAATGCAGTTGGTGTACAGCTCAATGTTTCTACATGGTCCACAATGCTGCCATGGCTAATTTACTATAGTCCACTTGTACAGAGAGAGACTTGTATAAAGGTAGGTCTTTGAATGGCCTCATCAATTGTGACTACCACTGTATTGTTTTTCCTGAGCACTGACCCTGGGAGAAACCACTGTGAATTGTTTTAACTTGCTCACTCATGGATACAACGTGGACAGTCAGTGCTTGTTCTATGGCATACTTGCTTGCAAATTGGATTGCTCAGTGGTGGTATGCCTTTTCTAATCACAGGCAATCATGCAAATCAAGGCCAAATGAAGTTCATCCAATATCTTGGTTCAGCAGCAATGTTCCAGGAAGAACGTGCAATCGGTGAATGCAGAGGTGAGGACATCCAGTTCTAGATTGTGGTCAGCCAGTGACTGAGCTTGTGAAGTGGGTGGATGCTGGACACAAAGGCAACAGCAGCGCAATGTAATCCAATTAAATACAGAATATATATGTATATACAGTATATACATATATAAATATATATACATATATATATATATATATATATATATCGCTATCTCTATCTATCTATCTCTATCTCTCTCTATTTATCTATCTCTCTCTCTCTGTCTCTCTCCCTCTCTCTCTATCTCCCTCTCTATCTCTCTCTCCCTCTCTCTCTATCTCCCTCTCTATCTCTCTCTCTCTCTATGTCTCTCTCCCTCTCTCTATATCGCTCTATCTCTCACTCTATCGCTCTATCTCTCTCTCTATCTATCTCTATATCCAAAAGGTGGGGAAATGCTCGTACCATGAGTTCAATGATGCATTCAACAAGAGTCTACGACAAACAGCTCATGAGTTATGAAAGGAGGTGGGGCAGGGTACACCGTCACTAATGAAAAAGGAATCAATCAAACAGAATTTCCTGTGCTGTAATATAATCTGCCATTTCTTTTACGGTGAGTAAGTTTGAATTTCGTTTCGTTTTTTTCTTGCCGTGGTGGCGATGAAAACTACAAGGCTAATTACCCGGTATATTATTATTTTCTCTAAATTACCAAAAGTAATTCCCTGGTTGTGGATATAAACACTATGGGCTTCACATGCAGCAATTTGCTTGAATTCCACACTAATAGGCTGCTGTAAGTAAAAAGAAAGCTGAATAAGCCAAACAATATTGTGATAAGATTGTCCTCTGGGTGCAAGGTTCCCTATTATGAATATCAATCAACTTTTAAATTGTGCACACATGAACAAGCATTTATACCCACCCTGTTAACTCCCACAATTAGCCATAAGTGGGTAATGAAATGGCTTTTATGAATATTGATATGCATGTAAATATTTTTTGTCCTTCCAGCTTTTTTTTTTTTTTTTTTTTGCTGGTGTAAATGAAGAAGTGAGAGATTAAAAAGAGAAATATTGTGACACTGAGGTACATGCTGGTAGGTTGAGGCAAGGTTAAAGGTATTATTGACTGACCTTCATTCAGATAGTTGGGGACATGTCACAGTTAATGTTCAGAGAGCAACAGCCTTTAGAAAAACTAAAATAGAAAAGGTTGACAACATTGTGTCAGTGACAGTGGTGGGGATGATTGGACACCAGAGCTCTCTCCCCTTGACGGACCTTGATAAAAAAAACTAATTAAATGCAATGTGACAGAAGAACATGTTGACTTCAGGCGAGCTCAGCAGTTGTGGACAGTTGAGATAAGCCTGTAATTGATTGACGGTTGGAATCTGTTTCTTTCCACTCACCACTCTGCTCTCAACATTTTCTGTACAGCAGCCTTGTTGTTCTTTCAATTAGGAATAACACCAGAGAGGGGTGAACCCAGGTGGCGAGCTACATGTTGGCTGTGGAGAACTGTGACAAAAGCTTGAATTGTGCAATTAGCCGCCCGCCAAATGTTAATGACAGCCTCACCTCACCCCTCCCGCTCTTAGCACTATACTGTGTTTAGTGCAATTTAGGCTTGTCCTTGACTATTCTGTATGGCGTCACCATTCAAACAACTTGGAACATTTTTTGATGGCTGAAATGATACACTTAGTCAGCCCTTTCTCACTCACTGACACAACACAATCCAAATCATACGTACAAACGTGCCTTTTGTGAGATTCACTTATGAGATGCAACAACAGGTTATGGGTCCTATGAGTCATTAATTAAAGGCTAGTTAGCCATTTTGGGTTAGAAGTAGATCAAATTAGCTTTTTCATAAATCCCACCATGTTTGTGGAATGCTGTGTATTTATATTTAAAACATGAGTTTGTACCTTATAATGGTTGGAAATGCAGTCACCATTATTTCCTGTGTCTATTGGCTATTGCACTTTTCCCAGGAGAAAAAAAGATTTCTCTATTCACAAAATGCTGTTTATTCAAAATGCTCTGATGTTCATCATTCATATTTGTTCGAGTGATTCTAAAAGTGGGGTACGTGGCACTCTGCCAGGGGGTCTGTCAAAAGTGTTATACATATTCATTCATTTAAATGATCATGATGTAAGAAGTGTTACAAAAAATAAAAGGGCTGTACAGTGCAAGCTTCTGTGCCCCCCGCACCTCCTCACTCCACAGCCGGGAACATTTCTGTTGGTCTTCAGGAGCTGCAGCATTCATTTGTGCACAAACTGCAAACTCTACTGTCCATTCACTTGATATCTTCACCACTAAACTTAAACTCTCCTCTGCTGTGATGACCACACTGTCGTCGGCTCACACCACACACACACACACACACACACACACACACACACACACACACACACCACACTACACTACAGTACTGGCTCTGCTCTTCTCCAAATGAGCTGCGCTACTCTTACAACAACCAGTCGGTGTTTGCTCTCGACAGCTCGGGTTCCGGAGGATCCCTGCTGGCCATTTCCTCCCCGCGACCGTATACTCTGCCTCTAATAAACACGACTGAATATTCGAGTCATGCAAAACACTGTAAAATGTATCCGAGTCAGTAACGCCAAATTCACACCGGGGAGCGGCGAAGTGCGGCTCGCCGAAATTATTTCATTTATCTGCGATGGGGACACGTGTTCATGTTTTTCAACATGTCACAGGAGTCGCAGGAAACTGTTTACTTATTGGCTGAGCCCACGAGCCCACAGGCCCACATCGCTGCTCCCCGGTGTGAATTCGAAAACATCCTCTGCACTCATATTTTGTGATGCAATTTTTTGCTATTGACAAAGCAGCAATACAAGTGAAGGGAACAAGGAAGTTCTGTTTTTGAGGAGCATCCAGAGCACGCCTGCTGGCACTGTCACGTTAAATGTCGCTGCTGGATGCAGGAATAACAACAGTTTGTTCAGCAGGAGAATTATTTTCTCTCTCAATAAATACAGTAGCGTGCACTAAAGAATATATATCGCTTCAATCAACTACATTTACCATCAACACTGACATCCACATACAAAGCGGCAAATTACTCTTTGAAAACATGGTCTTTGTGAAAATGTTTTCACACAGACACATTATAAAACTCTGAACTGTGAATGAATGGTGTGAAATCCCAGAAAACATCAGGATCTTCATTTACGGTATTTAATATTGATTAAAACCTGTAACGCTTACATGCTGATAAACTTAACGCACATTCCATATGCGTCATATGACATTGCTATTATAATTCTATAAAGTGTTCGTAAAACATGAAACAGGAATTGATATTTCAGGCAAATGTAGCAAAGTGTTATAAGGAAGCATTAATCCAACAGTTCAAGACAGAAGCCGATTTTTTTATCTAGAATTCATTTAATTCCTTAACATGGCAGCTACTCCTTTACCCCTGTGCCCTTGTTATTCTACTAAACCCTAAGAAACACATTTGTACTCTTTCCACCAGTGAACTTTTCTCATCCCACTGTGTTTATCTGTCTCTTCCTCTTTTGTCCTCTCTGTTAGAGACAGCTGTTGAGTTGCATTCGTGGTGGGAACTGCCCTGGACCCAACGTCAGCTCGCTGCAGTTGCCTGGAGATGTGAATTTCTTCGCCAACCAACTTGCTGTGCCCACGGTGGAGTTTGCCTTCGAGCAGACCAAAGCAGAAGAGGTACCCAAGCCAAAACACCACTTTGTTTTTTTTTTTACTTCCACTGCTTTCGTTTTTTCCTACTGATGGCCTTCTGTTTTCAGACGAACGCTCTCATTGCCTTACTTGAGTTTTATGCTAATGTGTATGATCACTGCAGAGCAGAGGAGCTACTCTAATATATGCAAGACACAGTCACACCTTGTTTCTCAGCTGTGAACGGATTTATTTGGGAATGCTGAATTCGCCATGGGCCACCACTTGTTTATCTTCAGCTCTTAATTGGTAGTCAAACCCCTTCTCGGTGAGAATACACTCACCTGGCTGTAGTCTGTGTGTATCATATGCTGAAGTAAAGTGTCATCTTTAAAGAACAAGACACCTACAGTTTCTCAACGCAGTAATTTGTCCAGTTCTGACACATTGGGGAACTGGATGTGATAATAACCATCTGCAGCCTATAGGACTAATAGTATTATTTAGATAGAATAAAAGATGTCAAGATCATTTACAGACTCAGCCTGACACACAGCAATATGGATTATGTCTCTATACAAGCAACACATACACATCATAGAGCCTACAAATTATGCATGGCCCATTTACTTCCACTAAAAATGCAGTATTGATGTTTGTTGTACTGCCTTGGGGTTGAAACACAAAGATTTAGCCCCAGCTAAGTTGGCCCACTCAAATTTGGAACTTCTGGCTAGGACGGCAACTTCGAGCTTAATTAGTGCGAGAGATCTTCATGATGTTTATCCGGCCTCGGGGCATCCTCACAACCTGAAAATAATAGGTAGTGGAGGGAGAAATCCACAGCACTGGCCTCAGGAGGAAAAAGGAAACACTAATTGAATTGAAATCAGTCTTCATACATAAATATGCTTGACTCTTTTTGGGGAAAGTCCAGTGTGCATACATTAGCATGAGCTTAATATTATTTCTACTGAACTGCAGTGTTAAAAATCAATGTATAATCCCATTTCCTGTATTATTTCATTTCTTTTCTGAGACTTGAGGAAAGCTGAGAGAGAGAGCAGAGGTGATTTAGGTTCTGTGGATTGCATACCTTCACAGGGAGAGATGTGCAATATGTTGTTTCAGAATCAGGGACTGTATTTATCAAGCGTCTCAAAATCACAACGACTGTACAAACAGTCCTGCCTCACAGTAGGACTTGGGAAATATTATACTATATATTATATTATAGGAATATGAAGCTTCCTGCACCCAGTTACCCAGTTACAAATAGAAATTAAGATAATTGTTAGTTCCTCAACCCCTAAACCACGGGGTGCCAAAAGAAAAGAAAATGACTCATAGCTCATGATGATATTTATCAATCTGTGCTATAAAGTGCTATTGTTTGAAATAGCTAAGCTAATAATAGTGCCACTTGTAACATGTATTGTGCAATATTGTACATGCAGCAACTTGCAATTCTTCTGCTGACTTAGTTTTTGTTTTATTCGTTTTATTACTTTTATTTGTGAGGGATAGTGTACAAAAACATTCATATCAAAGAGAAGGATACAAAGAGAAGAGTATCAGATTTATCTACAAGCTAATTTACATCTGCCATAGGGACGCAAGGGACACATCCCCCTCAATATTTAGAGTCCCCTCCCCCAATGAAAACATGAAAGTAGCAGAGGACTTTGACAAACTGCTAGAAGCCACTCATAGACACAACAATGCCTCAAGTGAAGTAGGTGGTGGTAGTATGCAACCTCAAAAGCAATGGTTGCAATCTGCCATAAAACGAAAGAAGAAGCAACAAGTTTTCCACCATAAATTGACGCAGAAAAGGCACAAATTGCATTAAAATCCACATGAATCCAGGTGTTTGAAGCTCAAAATTTCCCGGGGGGAGGACTCCAAAACAACCGCTTAATACAATATGTGTTTAACCTCAAAATATTGAAACAGAACCTATGCCCATGCCATTTGCTTTCCCTGGGCAGGTAGATACAAACTTTCTGGACATCTCCGTTGAAAATAAGCAGTTTATCTTCTCCCTCACAGGACAATCATCTTAAACAACTGTTTACTTACAGCCCCACCCGGTGTTGGGGAATACACTTTCACAATATGAAAATATGTCTCCGCCATCTATCATTTTAAATGAATAAATTAAAAACATGATTTATGTGAACATTGATTTAATGATGCAAAAACTGCCAACATCTTTTAATACCCTCATCGTCATCACTAAATCTCTCTCCTTCAGCAGACTGCGTGAACATGTCTGCCTGAATAAAGACTCCTGGTGACTCCTAACAGGTTGGGACACCTGTGGAGCTCCCGAAATATCAGCACTGATGGGAGTCGTTTGCTAAGTTAGAAAAGTTAATAAAATGTATTCACCTCGAGGCTTAGAAGTAGGACCAAACATACATCACTCTGGCCAGTTTATCTACTCTCAGACGCTTGGTGAATACGGGCCCAGGTGTATATCTTAGATGATGAACTCAACTGTGAGGATAAAGGTCAAACACCCTGTGGGCACAGAGCAAGAAGGTATCATGAGCAGTGACCTGCATGCATTATCATACCAATAGAACGTCCCTCCCCGACAACACTCTCCTCTCCTCTCGAGCTACTTAGTGACATATAGTTACATTGTCACAATGTAGAGACAGTTGTGTATCAGAAATGTTGAGCAATGTATCACCACGCTTAAATAACAATGTGGTTTTTATAATTTGACAGCCTTGTGTGAATTTTGTTGCTACAGTAGCTATTCTGTTTGTAGCAAGTGCACCATGTGGGCTGGAAAGTTAGTCTTAGCACATAGCAGCATCATCATTAATAACACTTCTTTTGTCAGTTTGTATTGTTTAGGTCGAAACAAATGCCGCAAATGAAGCTCAAAATGCCAACAACACTGTCAGTTCGTGAAATGTTTAGCCCAAATTCCTCCAAGTTATTTTTAACATTTGTATCTTTTTAACAGTCATGTACCGTGTTAGTCATATCTCTCGTTTTTTTTTTTATGTCTCTCCCACACACTGAACACAGATTGTGTCCTGCTCTTCGGTTTTCCGACTATGACACATTATCAGTGTTGTCATGGTGAACGGCCCTTATTTAAGAAAGAGGCAGTAGAGCTGTCAGACTCTCCTACCCCAACAACAAAGTATAGAATATAATAATATAATGGTGGTCAGTAACTGTAGATTTACTCAGAAACTATATTTAAGTAGCATTGTGTGGTACTACTTTACATGAATATATCCAGTTTATGTTGCTTTATTCCTCTACACCACTACGTTTATTAGACAGTGCTACGCCCCCGCAGTGTAAGTAGAGGAGAATGGAGACAATAACACAACAACCAATTAATTTGAGGGAGTCAGAGTTGAAGTGAGCACGAGAGTATTTATTTTCAAATAAAGCTAGTGCCAGTGAGTGCAGGGAACTCTCCCAGTGAGGGGGAGGAAGGGACAAGGTCATTGTGCCAAACAAAAGAGACTACTATAACAAAACTACCGGTAGGCCTGGCTAATTCTTCCCTTTTAAACAAAACACAAACAAACGCCCTCACTAACTTATCTACTAAGTTGGCTTCCAAAACAACTACAGGGATGGCAGCCATCAGTAATGATGACGGTATGTAGACGGTGCTCCAAACTCACCTAACGTCCGCAACCTCCCACCACACACATTTTACCATTATCAACATTTTTAAAAAACAAGAGAGGGAGAGAGGGGGACGGAGAGAGATAGAGAGAGAGAGATAGAGAGAGAGGGCGCAATAGAAAGAGGGGGGAGAGGAGAGAGAGAGAGACAGAGAGGGGGAGAGAGAGAGAGGGGGAGAGAGAGAGAGAGAGAGAGAGAGAGAGAGAGAGAGAGAGAGAGAGGGAGGGAGGGGGAGAGGGGGGGGGGGGGGGGGGGGGGGGGGGAGAGGGCTCTTCCTGGTGTGCCTCCTTTATTGTGGGCTCTTACTGCTAATAGGCCAGCTGGGAGTGAGAGGAACCAATGATCAGCCAGTCTGGTCTGCACAGGCTGGAGCTCATTATCTGGTTATCACCTGCAGGGAACAAAGGGGAGAAGGGAAAACACACAACAAGCACGTGACAGACAGCTATACTGTACAGTAGTTCCTAGTTACTTTTCAGATGAAGAAGACACATGATAAAGTATATGTCCAGATTATTATAAACACAGTCTGGTTGTAGCCCTTTGCCATTTTCAGATGTGTATGTTGCAGTTGCAGCTCCATTAACGGGAAATTTCCCCTCTAAACGTCTTAGTGGGTTTCATTTAAATAACCGTTTGAGGCCTTTATTCATTATTTCACAAAAAAATGTAAGAGATTTTTTTTTTTAATTATGGAGCTGAACATTTTCTTCTTTCCTACTCCAGTAATCATGTAAAGACCCCTCAACAATATCTTGTAAGCCTTAAGTAGTTTAGTGGTCTTCTAACTGTTTATAAGGTATTTAAACCTTCATTTTCTTTAACAGACATGAAACTTAAGTGTGTATTGTGTGTGTACTGATTCTGCTGCGCTGACTTTAATAGGCAAACAAACGCAGGTCGTTCTCCAGGAGACTGCTCCTCGTGTTGTTTGTGAAACCAACTTGTGTGTCAAACTGATTTATTTTAGCTTACGTACATAAGTGCACCTATGTAATGTATGTGAATTAACATATTTAACTTACGTCATGTACATGCCATACTCATCCTGACCCAGCGTCCATATGTGGCGAGCTGGGAGTGAAAACGTGTTGATGTGGGAGACGTGTCTGGATGAACATCTGAGCCAACGCCCAAGTGAGGAAAGGGCAAATCTTGTCCTGTCCTCGTCCCGTGTCACATCAACTCAAAGTTATCAATAAGGATGGACAGGTCTCGGTGCAGACATCCCTTCCTCCCAAAGGAACAGCTCAGACAGCCACTCCAACATGCCAGGCCACCTGAATGTGAAACGAGGGTACCGAGTTATAACGGAGCTGCCTGGTGTTCAGAGTGTGTGGCTATTCTGCGGCAGCCTGGTGTTATTTGCATGTAATATAATCAAGGTAAATGCAGTAGAGGGCAGTGTGTAACGGCACTGCGCTCTGGTGTGGCACTTCTCAAAGCAGAGGCTGCAGATTTATCCACATATATTTTTATTTCTGTGAACCCAAAGAGTGCATTTATGAAATTGTACCACGAGCACCAAACAAAAGAGGAATTAACTCATGCATATGCATTTTTCTGCTTTTATTTGTGCACAATGATTTTTAATCCAGCATCAGATTTTGTATTTTGCCCCTTGAAGTGCACTTAATACAGATACACACACTGATTTCTAGTAATGTAAGATTGTTTGAGGGATGTTTTCTTAAAGAAAGAAAAAAGGACAGAATAGAATGTTCTCAGAAGATCAAAGATGAGAGAAGACAGAGAGAAGTGTACTGAACTCATTGAGCTAATCTCATGAAGCAGATTCATATGGTCCCAACCACACAGGACAACTTCTGCATCTGTGGCCTGGCATTGTTCAATATTCCAAACAGACCACTATATGTGATCTACTGTGTGTGTAATCGTATTCATTCATCCTCATATGCCCAATAAACAGAGCTGTGGTGCTGGTAATGTGTTGGGAAACCACCAGATGTTGTGTCGCAGGAGTGAGGTTCGTTAAACATTTGTTTTCTCGTTTAGCATCTGTTTTTCCTCTCACTACATGAAAGTTCTCCTCTGCGCAGTCATAACGATCCCTTCACTGTCCTGTGATTATTCACCCCCTGCGATAATTTCACAAAGTTTGTTTTAGAAAGTTTGCGCGCTTGTTCTAAGATGGCTGAGGCGTCGCAAAGATGTTCATTTGCACTGGAGAGTGGAAGCTGAACAGTTTGTTTGTGAGATGAGGATGGTTGGCTAATTTAAACCTGTTTTCGTGCACAAAAAGGAGAGAAACAGTGTTAATTTTGGCTGTTGTTGTAATTGTATTATGTTGTTTATTCTGTACACATGGCATCCCTATTGCACATCTGTCCATCCGGGGAGAGGGATGCCTCCTCAGTCGCTCTCCCTGAGGGTTCTTCCATTTTTATCCCTCAGTTAATTGAGGTTACTTTAGGAAGTCTGTTCTTATCAACTGCGAGGGTCTAAGGACAGAGGGTGTTGTAGGCTGTACAGATTGTAAAGCACCCTGAGGCAAATTTGTAATTTGTGATATGGGGCTATATAAATATAATTTGATTGAGCTATTATAGATTTAGTGTTAGTTTTGCTCTTGAGACGAAAATGCTTATGAGTTTTAGTCACATTTCAGTCATTTTTATCTTTCATAGTTTTAGTCAATGACAACTTGAAACGTTTAAGAAAAGCTATTACACTTTAATCAACTTCAGTCATTTCTTTTATTCAAAATGTTTTCACCGTTAATTTTTCAGCAATTATTTTTGTCTAATCTAAATCTTAGTCCTACATCCTATGTCAAATGTCCTTTTTTAGTCATCAGACTATATTGAACATGTGAGTCAATCTAATCCAGCCAAAACCAGTCGTTTTTACTTAAGATTTTGATAAAATCATTGTCTGATGAAAAACACAGGTTGGATTAAGAATGCAGCTTTGCTCCTGACTGGGCTCATTAGTGATGACCCAACCGCAAATCCGCACCACCAAACATGCACACTACCCAAACTGATTTGACGCGCAGAACTTTATTTATTATGGCATCACAATTACCAGGACTGAGGAAAGGAGAGAGAGAGAGAGTTTTCATTTTTAAACTACATTTTAGTCTCGTCATTTTTCATGAACGATATTGCATGTTGATTTTGTCACAGTTAGTGTTTAATGACGTCGGTGCCATCTAGTCATTGTCTCGTATTAGTCATAAAACAAAAGGCTTTTTAGAGAAGAACACATTTTTTAAAAACAAAATGAACACCAGAGAGAAGCACATATTCCCAGTGTGAAAGAATGGCATGACTCTAAGCAAAGTTGGCCAAGTGAGCAATATAACCATTATATATTATATTATATATATTATAATCGTTAATTGTGAAGCAACACAATTCTCTATATATAAAAAAAAAAAAAAGAAAAAACTCCTCCAGTGCATCGTTCTTCACCCCTGTGCAAAGAAATCTGGAAGTAAAATCCAATCCTGTCGGCACTACGCGTGGGAGTTGTCTCTGACATATGTCATCAAGCAGTTATATTGGCTTTGAGAACCTGGAAAAGAACTCCGACAGGCGGGTGACGTGTGAGAAGAACATTTGACATCCTGTCATCTTTGCTGCTCCTCGGTTCAGGGCCACATTCAGGCAGGGAGAGCAAAGGATTCAAAGAGCCGGAGGGATCTTCATCTTGACTTTGGCATGTACTCTGCTTAGACCGGAGGCCATTGCTGCAATCCTCACCAGATAATTATATCCTCCGAAAAATGTTAGGACCTGGGCTGTAACATCTTCTGCCCCCCTGGCCTTTGTGACATCCTTCCACTTCTCTTTGACAGCATTACTGTCTGAAACATAGCAGAGCATAAGGAACAGCTCTGCAAATGATGGTATCACTAGATCTATCCCCCATGACAACAAATGGTGCTATCCTGGTTTAATTTCGTCTCCCACTACATCAGCAAAAGCTGTAATTATCTTTTTGTAGATTTTAACCCATGTGCCAGTAAATCACTTTACTATTTGACAGGCTGTAATACAAATCTTTATTTTTGCTCAAACAAAAGGAGATGAAGCTCCAAATAAATGCTTCCGTTGTTTGACTCCTTCCTCTCATTGTGACCTCTAAAATTAGCTCTCTGTGGCAGAAAGACAACACAGATAATCATCCTGTTCATTGTGCCTTTTTAATTTCCCTTCTGTTGGTTTAGTCAGAAGTCCACCAGGCAGTTTTAAATTGTTGTTGCCCTCAGATGTTCATGTTGTCACCTCCTGTCTTGTAGCTGCCTAGCGGAGACAACCGTGGAATGTAAAACCTGTTGAGCTCCACGACACCTTCTCTATCGTGAAAGGCAAAATGTCCCAGCAGTACATACCTGAGGTTAAAGACCCGATCCAAAATGTGGTCAGCCTGAACGTGCCCCAATAGACACAACGCACCAACACCACCTGGCAGTACAACCCGGTCTCCTTGAAATGACGTTTATATACAAAATCTGTATATTCGATATTCGGTATCAATACGTAATACATTTCATGATGAGGAAATGTATGTATTTGTAGAAAAATGGAAAAACAACAAAACATATTGGCAGAGATAAATGATGTCGACATTTTTTTCAAAGTAAAGGTGAACGCTGTGTGTTGTGTGTAATAGGTGTGGAAGGGGGGGGGGGGGTGAGCTCTGATTAATAAATGTCATCTTTGATTTTGAAACAGTAGCCTTACGTTGTTGTTATTTACTCTTTCTGAGACTACCACCAAGATGCTGCTCCAATGGTCCCACACATGTCTTTATTCTGAGGCACTTCGGGAACTGTGTTTACATCTATATTGATCACACAAAATATATGGTTCGGACCACTTGCAGGGTTAGTTGGCCAACCACTGCAGATAGTGAGCTAAAGGCTAACGTGGTAGCGTCATTCACAACCAGTGCCGATGCAGGAAGTAGCAAGGTGGAAAGTCAGGGTGCGGAGTCTTTGGTGAGAGTTACTGCATTCCGCTTGTTTACTGTCTGCTCGATATTAACTGACAGTTGGCACGCTGGCTAGTTTGGAGAGCTACAGGCCACCGAGTTCATAGAACCAATTGATTCGCCAAGATGTGTGGATGCGTTCTGGTTTGACCTGTGTAAAGTATTGCTTACAGAAATGTGGCAATGTGACAAGTGGCAGTGGAGTGGAAAGTAAGATATTACACATACATCCGTAAACATGTCATTTAACGCATATTTGACAAGCTGCTTTGTATTTGACAGCAATTTCTACACAGCAGTTCTCCAGGAGCACATCAGGTCCCTATCCATCATTGGCTCTTGCAGGAGAAATACCATTTTATTACACCAATTTACAGTGGCATTTTGTCCATTTCAAATATTCATGTTGGGCTGTAAAACACAGTCAATGGCGTCTTGTTAAGTGGCAGTAGAAATCTGTCGGTGTCTGCAACCGACCTGGAAGTCTGAAGCTGATGAGGAATGATAGAAGGATATTACATCTGCACCCAGCTCTCACTTGCACAGCTGTCAGGCCAAAACACCCTTTGGTGCTTCAAATGGTGTTAATACCAGGAAGCCGTCACGCAAAAGCTGAGGCATGCTGACACACACCCATACACGTACACGCATCTCCATACCTCTCACTTGAGGTAATTCTACCGACAACTTTGAAGTTGGGTTACAAGTGAGGGTGAGAGGGCATATGAATGAAGTCTGTGAAGTGGATGGAGGAAACAGGGTGAGAGGAAGGAGGAAGAAGAAGGTGACGAAATCAGAGTAGGAGGATGTTAACAGTAATAAATCATTACCATATTACATTTGATAACCCTCTGCCAGGCAGACAAACACTGCACTGTTTGTTGGGATTCAGCAGAAACTTTGCTGGATTATTGTACAGCACAAAAAGGAAGAGTCCTTTACCTATGATGTCATCGGGGGTATTTTATATGTACCAGTATTTACTTTCTCAAATGTAAGCGTTTTTGGTCATTGACCGCAGATGAATGTCGTTTTCATAACGTGTGTCCACGTTTGTCCAGCTCTGCATTCTAAACAAGATTTGAAGTGATATGCAACAGAATTTGTATTGTTATTATGTTTTATTAATAAGATATTTGCTAATAAACCAAAACTGCTCCTGCCAGTTACCAACAGCTTGCTGCTTATTTGTCTGTTCTTGGAGCCTGAACAGCTAGGCTAAATTAGGTCAAAACCTATAGAAAAGAACTAGACACACATGTTGTTTTATTGTTGTTGTTGTTGTTATTATTAATAACATAAGACATTTCAGGGACTATAGAGGCTTGGCGAGGGTATTGACTCTGAGTGGTTTTGCCTACCATAACGCTGTGAGTGCATCACTGGTTGTACTCCCACTGGGATATTTAAATATTCACGATTTAAATATTTTTTTATCTCCATATCTGTTTATTGGGTGATTAACTAATTTCCATGTAAGCAGATGATAAAGTACAGTAGTTGACTCAGCAGAAGTGATTTATTAGGACGGCCTGTTTGGTCCAGTTAACACTATTGGAGAAGAAGATCATCAGCACTTTCTGTATGTCCAGCATTTTATTTAGCAAGAAAACTGCTGCCAATCTTTTCATGACAAAGCAGTTTGTTCATGAACGTGATTATTTATCATTATTTTAAACAGCTTCAGCATGTATTTGCATTACTCATTACTGCATGAAATGTGGCACAATTTATTTTCATTCCTATGGAAGAACACCTGGAGAAACATTTACAGCAACATACAGAAAATGTTTTTCTTCATCTCCTTCTTGATCCGGTTTGTTTCTTATTGTGTCTCATCAAATCTCTCTCAAGGAGAAGTCTCCTTCTAAAACTGCGATCCCACTGTGAGAGGTGACTTGTTGCTGGAAGACAACGGTGGAAACGTGAGTGAGATCCGGAGAGAGGAGTGCCGGTATTGTCGGAGTGTGTTGTGTTGGACTACAGAAAGTGTAGCTTAGTGTTATCTAAAAGACATTCAATGTCATGGCTGAACATTGAGCTGGTTTCAACAAAGTGGATGCCCACAGCGCTTCTGCTCAATACTGGCCCAATTTAAAAAATTGTTGTCCCCATTAGTCAGTTAGACACAAAAACATTGGAAAATAGAGTCCAGGATCAAATATATAGAAGTTAGCCTTTAACCTATCCGTTGCTTTTTAGCCTCCACTCCACATTAGACCTTGGCTCTCTGAGGTTCAGTGTGCTTGTGTGTGAGTCAGTGTCACATATGTTTCTGGTGTATAGCCAGCAGAATAACAACCCTGGACTTGGAGCGGTCTTGAGACAGATATATTTTTGCTGGTCTGGTCCGCAGCTTGAGCACGCATCTGACACTGAAGTCATAGACTGCTGAATTTTTCATTTTGGCACTTCCACATTGGCTTCAATTGTTTTTGAATAACTCAAACGTTCAGTCCAAATAAAGAAAGAGGGTAATAATTATTTCCCCTTCAACTGTTGTATATTAACTTGTTTATTAAGTAGCTATTAGGTGATAACAGGGGTGCTCTATGGCCTTCCTTTCTGCTATGCTTTATATGGGATCATTTTCAGTCAAAAAAGGCAAGCCTTTGTAATCTTATTCTTATATACTTTTTGTTTTGTCTTTTATTCTAAGGTAGAGATCATATAGTCAACCTGCAGATGTAAAGGATAGGGCTAGTATTGTTCTACATTTGACTTATTGTTGACAAATCCCATCAAAACCAACAAAGTGGCAGAGCATCTCTCAATGCTCTCTGGTTTCTGTACCCTGACTGTGGCTCTCAGATTCTTTCATGGAGATTTAGATATTTAAAAATGGCTCAAAAATGTAGTTAACTTTTAAGAAAAAAAACGGTTGAGTAATTCCATAAATTACAGTTTTGAGCAAAGGTTACTCCAACAGGAGAGAGTCGGGGACCGTTTTTCAACTTCGAATTCTTCCACATCTGGTGCTCTGGTGGCAGCAGAGTATTTATTTATGGCAGCAGGACAGTGTATGTGGGATTTAGTTAGTTTTTCTTAAAAAAATTATCAGCATTCACCATTCTGACCACTAAAATATAAAGTAAAAATACTACTGTAGTACTACTACTACTTGTACTACTGTAAACTGCACTGAAATTACCCACAAAACAGCAACCCTTATCACACATCTTTGAGGTTGGGAGGCCTGTTTGATGGCTTGACATTCCACACAAAATCATTCCTCCTTGAAACATCTCTGTTGGAGACGTAACTGTCACTTCTCCCTCCTGCCAGCCTGCTGCACGTCAAAACCCCGCTGAACAAAGTTTTGCACTGAATCAGTTGCGTCTGTGAGCATGTGTGACTGACTGTGGTTAAATAAAAAAGGCAGTTGCCAGATGTTTCATCATATCTACTATACTTTAAGAACAGCTTGTTTTAAGCTTAAGTTCACAATATACAGTTACTTGTCAGCTCAGCTGACGGCTGGATTTGTCTTATCTGAAATCCAATATAGCTTTGATTCACAAAACGCTTATCAGAAAAAGTAAGAGCTCAGAAAGGTTGAAGACGAGGTAAATCTTTTCTCTCCTGATCCACTTACTCCACCCATACACCAAAGTTACATGGACTCTAAACTGTGCACTGAGATCTGAGAAAATTGCAACATCGCTAAAAAAAAGGGCAAAAAATGTGAATAGTTATACAATCCAACACTTTAGCCAACCATTGTATTTGGAGTTCAATCTGAAAATAAGTGTGTCCTAAATGTTCCCTCATCTTTTACAAGAAAACTGCTCACATCTATGGAAGTACTGTAGGTTAAAGTTGAACAAGGGAGTCAGTCTATAAACTGTGATGAATGTTACAACTCAGTTGTAAGTTACAAACAACAGTTTGGGTAATAAAGTAAAAATCCGTTTGATTAACATTGGGGTTCTTTTACAACCTGCCTGATCGTCCGCCCGCTTGTGTTTCCTGCCCCATCAGACTTCCTTTTATTTATGTTGTCGTGTTCCCAGACCTTAGAAATTAACTTCTTGTCAGTACTAAGGATAGGAATGATGGCCCAAAAACTGTAGTTAAAAGACACAAGTCGCACTACACTGGAATTATATAGTAAAAGCACCATGTGACCTACACAATTTCAAATTTCCTGAGTGACCCTTGAATCCGATAGCCGCCCAAGTGCAATTTTGTGATGCTGCAAGTATTGAGCTCCAGACCCCATTTACTCCTTGTATTAACATGCAAACCGTATCTGGGAATCTTGTCAGGATTGGAGGAAAGGCACATTAATGGAGGTGGAAATGCAATGCAAGTGGAATGGTATCGGATCGACCAGACCCCATCTGGAGGTGTCTGATCTGAAATCATTTTAAGAGCCATTTTTCTGCCCTATGACTACTTTTGATGCTTTTAGTACATTTTGCTGATATCACATGTAACTGCACCTTTCCTTTTGCTAGATTTGAATGCAGATCTTTTACCTTTACCAGAGTGTTTAAATATTAAATATTATAATATTATGCTATGATTGAAGCACAATTGAGACAGCGAAAACTCTTATTCATACCAGGTATAAATGCAAGAGCCCCGCGAGCAGGTGTCATTATCCAAATACAGATCGCATGTTAATACCAGGTACACATGGGTCCCATTTCTTGATACTCTATAATCAAGAACCATGAAAAGGAATCACATCCATCTTCTCAATCCTTCCTTTCTCCTACATTCTTAAGTTCATATTCTGTGTTTTGGTTTTGTTCTTCAGTCCATTCCCTTGGCACCCAGTCTTCTTTCTCTTATCCTCTGCGTTTTTGTTCTCACTCATATTCTGTCTTCATCTAGGTACCTTTTATTTTCTCTTAACCAGGAGAATAAATCCGCTGATAAACTGTGACCTTAAACTGTCAAAGCCACACATTTAAACAAAAGTGAAGTAGATATTCAAAGGACCATCCATTTATAATTGTTATCCCCGAAAATACAGCCTCCTCCGATGAAGTCCATTGCTATGAGATGTGCTATGACTTCCGTATAATAAAGATGAATGTCAGTGATACTGCCATATTGTCATTGCCAATAAGGCAAGTAAATCCTATTCTGAAAAAAAAAAAAAATAGATAAACTGATTTAAGGGTTTACCCTCCACTGCATCCCTCAGTTATTAATCTTCATCACTCCTCACTCTCTGTTGTCCCCCCGTTTCTTCCCCTCTCTGTGCGTCACCCACATCACTTTAATAGGAAATGATAGCTTCTCTCTTTCTCTCTCGTTCCCCTGCCTCAGCAGCACCTAACTGTCTCAAACACACACACACACTCATACACACCCTCAACAGATGTTCAGTCCAATCAACTGGATTAGAGGGTTTAGTATCGGTATCAATTACCTCCTCAGGAACAGACGGTGCCAAAATTGTCCCAAGCCAAACTCCCAAAACCCTCTGGAATCTGCGGAGGAGAGGATGGAAACGAGAGAGGGCAATCTTTAGTGGGCTCTTCAGAGACATTCCTCATTTCAGGTTTCATTTGGCTGAAACATTTTGTGGTCGGGGGAATAATTAGGTTCTTTCAGAGTAAAACCTGTGTACGGTACTAACTATGTCCGGACTGTACTTCACCCGGACAGAACCTTATAACTCCAAGATCACTATCCACAGTGGATCCATCGTTTTCCATACGTTACAAATCATGAATTGACTTTCAGTTTATGGCAGAAACCACTTAGGGTTCAAATTGATGATTGAATATATTCTGTGAATCTTAGAATTTCTTGAGATTTACTACCTCTGCCAAGGAGGTTATGTTTTGGTTTGTTTGTTTTTAGCAGGGTTACAGAAAAACTACTGGTCCAATTTTCATGAAACTTGATGAAAGGGTGTAGCATGGGCCTCAGAAGAACTGTGGAGCGGATCCAAATCACAGGACAGATGAACAGAATTGTTTTTCACTTTCGCTAACATTCCTAGATAGGGCATTTGGGCTTGGCGGAGGTCTGCGCTCTCGGAGTGCCCTTCCAGTTCTGATGTATCCCCTCTTCTGTTTTGATGAACCCACTTACTTCTGTAAGACAACAAAGAAAAAGAAGAAGGCTAAATGGAAAAAAAGAAGAACATGATGGCAAAGAAGAAGACAAAGGCACCAACAGAGAGGATAATGAAGACAAAGATGATGGAGATCAAGGAAGGGGCAGATGAACACAATCATGGAAGAGTTGTACAGCCATGATTAAATAAGCATTAAGCAGCAAGAGTCTTGTTTTTCCAGCACAAGACAGTTTGGTATTTTCTTGACCTTGAAATTCACTTTACCCATCTAAGCAATTTGGTGCAGAGTGCACAGTGCAAAGGTGGGAGGAGAAGTACAAACAGGCTGGAGGTTCATTATAATGAGGCAGCGCGAAGAGAGTTCTGGGTATTGTGATGGAAATTGGGTCTTAGACTTTGCGCTAAAAATAAACGTCTCAGAAGCACGTCTGTTTCTGGCACAGCGTTACTCTGCTGCCAATCCGAAGATTTTATCGTCAAGAAAATTACATACTTGTGGCAAATTGGCGGAATGATGCTTAGAGCGTAGATACGTTTGAACGGACATCAATTAATGTTTCATGTGTTTAAAGCAGGAGTGTTGGTAAATCTGTCTGCATTATCTTGAGCTTAATATAAGTGATTCTTACACTATGTGTCGTCTACAGCTGCTTTATTCTGAATGAGAAGCTTCTCCTTCAGTTGAATTCATCGAAATATATTGAATCCTTTGATTTGAGAGCCACGAGGTTACCTTGACTAGATCCCGTGCAAACCACACACACACCTCTACACACACTTTTTTTCTTTTTATATAGAGTAGAAGTACTACTATAGTAGTACTATAAAATGGCAATATAGTTTTGGATTAACACGATCATACAAGCAACTTCAACAACATGTTAATACTATTTAGTTCTATTGTGGTCATTGAGTTTTTATTTTTCAATTTGTGATTGTCACCGTATGGTCCTCAACCGTGGAGTGGGTCAGCCCGGCCCTTGCAGCTGCAGGCAGCACAGAGCAGATCACACATTGCACAGATACATTACTGCTGACTTCATACTACGGCTGAACCATTTTAAAAAATATCTCATTTTTTTTGACTGATATTGCGATATGATTCACACTATTAGGAGGAATGATAACTTTTACACCTTTTATTCAAATTTTCATTAATTAATTATTCTTAAATTCCTAATTCTTAATTGCCTAATTCAGAATGGTATTTTGACACATATTTGGCCTTTAACAGATATTGCAGTCCATATCCTCTAGTCCATATTAGTTTTCAATTAATCCAATTCATTGTTCAGCCCCACTTAATACTCACTTTACACACTATCCACCATCAATACACTGGCAGAAACCATTTCTTTAATAATCAGCTTGCAAGCCATTAAAGTATTGCCACTCCTGATTTATACTGTTAGAAACGACCAGGTAAGAAATGTGCTCCCACTTGCCCTAGCTTTCTCCACCCCTGTTGGTGACATGACCCACGTCTCGCAAAATTGTGGCAATTTCACAAGATTCTGCTAAAGCAACGCCGCTGTACGGGCTCTACATATTTTCTTTCTTTGCAGAGAAAGAGCTCGTCTTTTGCATTTCAATGGGCAGCCTGAGCTAGAAAGAAGAGGTGACACACGGTGGCCTTTCAATTTGTTCGTTTCCACGTTTTAAGGAGTGTGGCCACGTGTCTGTGAACACCTCCAGATGTGCGGTGGTCTAAAATGCATCTTACATGTATTTTCTGTGGGCTTTCTGATTGCAATCATTGATCATCATCCACAACACAAGTTAAATCACAGAAAGGCATTGCTGGTGGGTTTGGGTTCACCAATGGTCACCATGAGAACAGGTCAAATTCAGCTTTTCTCTCAGAAATGATTTGTTGAAACTTCGTCAGTGCTTTTGGTTTAGTGTGCATTTCCTTTTCTTCCTTATCAGCGTGAAAAAAACCCCTGAACAAACATTTAAACGATCCCTCTATCCATTCAATCCAACTATCTAACTCTTCCCTGAAACCAGACTAATGAAAATCTTTTAACGGGTTGACAGTTTGTTAAATCAGGATGTAGAAAAAACTCTTGAGATACATGAGGCCATTAAGTACAGCATTGAATTAACAATTAACTGAACGAATGTGCATAGAAATAACATTTTATTGCACGTTTTACTGACGTTTTTATGTGGCAGTGGTAAAGGATATAGCTGCGGTCAGGGAGGAACCTCCATCATGTTTAAGGTTTTATTACAAACTGACTCATCAGTCTAAAGCCTGTTAAGTTGAAGTACATTATCTCAAACAAACACCTCAAAGAAGAACAGAACACCACCTCTCTGCATCTTGTCTCTGAGAGCCGGCTCTGTGGCTGTAGCTCAATCTACGACTAGTTGCTTTTTTACTTTACTGTTTGAAATGACATAACCATGTCTCCATGTCAAATGTCTCTAAATGCGGGTATACTGAGGTTATGAGGCCATTTTCAGTTCAAACTTATAAGCTCGTGGCTAATTTATGACTGAGAGGGAGGCTGCCAGCTATAGCATGGAGCTCTGCAGACTGTACAACCCTTCTCTCTGGGCCAGCAAGCTTTGCAAATCTGTGTGTGTGTGTGCGTGTGTGACTGTGCATATGTGTGTGTGAGCAGGCATTTGTATGTCTCCATGTTTTCTCATGCATGTCTAATACATCTCAGCAAGTGTTTACGTCACTGTTTCCTTCCTCAAGCTGTTATGTACTTCTACACATGTCTAGGCATATGTTTGCATGCTTTTTTCAAGTCTTTGCTTTTTGTGATTATGTGTGTATGCATTGTGCTACTATGTGGACAGGTATAGGGTGCAGGAGCAGGTTTCTAGTGAGTGTCCTTCAACTGCACTGTGCCCCCCCTCCCCCCTGCCTCCCTCTCACAGCTAGAACAATGAGTGTAATAGGATCATACATGACTGAATGAATGCAAAATGTAAAATGCCCCAGTCCCACTGCTGTCCATGTATGTTGTCTTGTCACGCACCCCTAACACAGACTGACGGGCCAACATGCATCTAATTTTGCACGCTGGAGGATGTTGTAAATGCTGGGATTCACTTGAAGGGAATGCGGAAAGACACATAAACACCCAGATGGCGATACATACAAATTCCATATGCATTTATAGGTCACCACTGTAGAAAACAGACATAGGAAAGCGATGCTCAACCCGGAGGATCACTGAAACTTCACACTATCCATAGGGGTCAGAACATCTTCGCCATCTAAATTGAATTCAAAATTCAAAACAACTTTATTAATCCCACCAAGGGGCAATTAGTTACGTGCAGCTTGTACACAGAGAAACACAGTAACATACTGTACAACAACATAGAAACATGCAAACAGCCTACAACAAGGAGCTTCTATTTGGAATAAAATCTATAAATAAATAAATGATGGTTAAAAAAAAAAAAGAAAGCTATGGAGCATTTAAAAAGTTGGATGGCAGAGGGTATGAATGATTTTAAATGCCGGTTAGTTTAAAATGCCGCTGATGGCATTAAGACATTAAAGGACCTACAATCAATATTTTTATATTGTCAATGGATCAGCTGACTGTGTTTATATTGTATTTGCTTTCCAACATAAACTCATAACATAACAAACGACCATTATCAATAGGGATCCATTAAATTTGGTAATTAAAGATGTACTGAATGAGAAATGTTACAGAAAAACTCGCTTAGACACCACAACCCCAGTATACTGCAAAATACAGACAGCTCTCCCTGGTGGAGATGGGATTAATCAGCAGTTTGTGAACTCGTTTGGCAAGGGCTCGAATGTGACGGCGGAGGTTCAGTTATGTGTAAATGTCCTGCACTCCAGCTTTAAAGCTGCAGTAACAAATAGGGCATATTTGTATTAACAATGAATCAAATGACTTTGTGTGATGTCAAAGTGGTCGCTCGTAGACAAACCCACAGAGAAGCGTCATCGATTCCTTTTTTCCCCTCACCTTGAAACATTTTAGTTTCTTTCAGTGCATTGCTTTGACTCTACGGTTTGCAACTTCACTGATTTGCTTCACTCTTAACGAAACAGCTCTGATAAACACACTGTAAACTATACCTGTCCAGAACCACAAAGTAAAAGACAAAGGTAACAGCGATCTGGAGATGTTAGTGCAGCATTTAGCAGCGAAATTGCCAGATATTTCCCTCAGGAGTTGGTAGAAAACAAAATAGATCTAAAATGAGGGGTGAATATTGCACTTTCTGAACAGAAAAACAATTCTAAATGTTGATGCTGGTATGCGGACACAGAAAAACAATGTTGTGTTGTGGCAAAGTTAAAATCAGTTACTGCAGGTTTAGGAGAATGACAGTGTCTTAAATCCAGCGTTTGACATGTAAGTTTGATATATCCACAGCCATATTAACATAGAACATAATAGTTGGTTACAAAAGGTAAATTCTTTAATTTTCCTGTGTTACCTGTTGCAAGAAGACACGGATCAGAAAATCTTCCTGTTGTGAAATGTGATGAGAGTAAGTATGTAAAAAAAACACCTGAAGTTTGGCATTGTTGATTATTTCTAATGTGAAGTACGAACGCCAATAAATTCCCAGATATTCTTAAATTTATTTGAAATTAATGAAACCTAATGGTGATACAGTTTTCCACTTTAGCAAAACACAGACGCACATAGATAGCTTGGTGATCCGTTTGCATTGTATGCAGTGAATGTGCTGTAGAACCCATGCTGTAGAAGTATGTCAACATTTAATAACCATACTTGTTGTAGTACATATATATATTGGTTCAGTGGCACTAATACAAATCTGTCATTCTGGAGGGCAAAATAGAAGTCTCTTACTTGGGTCTGCCATTTTGGGTCTCTCTCATTCTAGGTTAAGGTTGGAAAATCCTAATGGAATGTAGTACTGTGTTTCAACTTGGCCAACAAACTTTGTAGAACAGTACTAAGCTGTTGTTTTAAAAATCGTGCCACGCTGAGGACAGTCTGCACGAACACATGGTCTGTTTCTTTGATAAGTTTCCACTGACTGATCTTCCTCCGAAGGTACGCCCGCATCTGAGTATAATGACAATGTGCTTTGGCATACTGTAGCAGTAATAAAAAGGTAGAACACCGGTAGGGATTGGCAATCAGTAAACACTAACATATCCATCCACTTGTAACACAAATCAGACTTTCTATTAACAAGATATTTTAAAACAACACCACACACTTTAAGTCACCCATTCCTTGTGATAGCTTGCCGGAGTTGACTGTTCATTTAAATACCCTTTTGTTGTTGTTGTTGTTGTTTTTGGTGCTTTGGGTCTACAAATAAAGCTCTTGTATGGGTGAACTGTTTGTGACAAACGTGCTGTTCTAGCTTCTTTAGCATCCTCATTCTCCTAAGAATCCTCTGCAATACATTCAACATGTTAGGTATCAGAGGTGGCAAGAAGTACATCTCCTGAAAAGTTATTGAAGGAAAGTATTTATGGTCAGACATTTTTGTGTATCTGTGGGCAGCCTACACTTCCGAATTGGTCGGAAACTTGAATTCAATTTTAAATACTTTTCATCAGTTTGTGTAGTCTTTGTTTGTTCCTCCGCCTGGGACCCAACTCAAAATGATTCTAACCTAAAATAAGCTTCTCTGTGGTGAAGGTGTAAATAGATCACTTTTAACATCACCCATTTCATAGTTTTGGGCCTTGACCTTACTGCTATTGGAGTCCTTTTTTACTTTGAGTTGAATTAAAGATTTCTGGCCCTTGGACAGTTACATAATAGTAAACTCGTCTTTAGATCACTTTGCACTTGGGAAACCCAAAGATAGCAGTCACAAATAAGTATTGCAATTGTACA
Source organism: Bovichtus diacanthus (assembly GCA_943590825.1). NCBI lineage: Eukaryota > Metazoa > Chordata > Actinopteri > Perciformes > Bovichtidae > Bovichtus > Bovichtus diacanthus. The sequence continues at coordinate 20,484,606 of CALSBV010011200.1, forward strand.
AAGGTCTAAAGGGTTTAAAGGACTAGAAATGCTGCGAAGTGATGTGAGCATAAATAAGATTCAGTGTTTCTGTGAGCCATAGTTGAAGAGGTTCTGCTGATCTCACAGGTCCTGCTCTCTTCAGAGACTCCTCTCGTTTACTGCTGTTTGCGAGACACGTTTTAATGATGTCACTTCCTGCATGAAAATGAGTTCCGAATCAGTTGAGATATCTACGGTTCATCTAGTGTTTGTAGGCTGCCGTAATGCTTCGAACACACTACTTTGTACGACATGTTGTTCCCCCCGTTAGGAGCCAAAACTGTAGGATTAAATGAATAAATGAATAAATGAATATGCAGTTAAATTCTTTACATACAGCATGTGAACAAATAGGAAATTCAATGAGAGTCCGACCAGCGTTGCCAGATGTACGATAATCATCCCATCTGTACGCTGTACAATCAATAATGCCAAAAGTGCCATAATGGACCATAATTCGAACATTTTGTGACGCTTAAAATTAGTAGTTGGTTGCGAGCTGCCTTATATAAATCCTACGTCTGTGTTTAAGCATCTCTCCTCACGTGAGCTCTTTCCAGACAATCATGCCTGGTGAGGCTGTGATGTTGGTGAACTTGTGGTTCTGACTCGCGTGCCATCATTTCCCTGAAAATGCAACCATTTTAAGCCTCTGGTACGATAGTTTAACATTTACCGTCTGGCAACGCCTGTCCAGAGTCCACGACCTTTCATTCAATACTTGTGCACGTTTAGATATTTTAAAACAGGCAGCAGAATTTGCTGAAAGGCAACTTACCAAGGCAGCGTTGTGTCGGCTGCTACTGTATTGATGCACAGTAGAAACAGTGTTTGTTAGAGAACTCACTCAACCTTGGGTGTTGTATGAAAGGATGCTATAACCTATTACTCTTATCTGCTTTGAAACCAGGGGAACAACACCTCTAGCTATCTGAAAAAAAAATTGTGCTCTAGCCTTTCCATCAACAAGCCTTTTACCAACATCAAATCCTCCGGTATAACTTCTGATGGTTGCCCTAGTGGAGCCTTTCAGCCATCCGAACCAGTGGACCGTGGCGATATGGGGCATCTCCAGGTGAGCCTGTATAAAACCGTGTGAAGCAGAGCATTGGCAAATAAGTGCGCTCAATGAACACGAACCACATAAACAGAGGTGTTGGGGAAAAACCCAGCAGAGCATTTCAGAAAAAGAGGTTAATGTGCTCTTTAACGTGCTCCGTTGACATCAAGAGTAAATAAAGAAACACTCACAGATTCTGACCTGTCAAATTTGGAATTTGGAAGCTGCAGTTTCTTCTCCATTTAACTCAGGGTATCAAGAAACCTCTGATTAATGTCGCCCAGAAAGGAGAATTTCTTATTGTGTATTATTGTAAGGGCATGGAACACTATTGCTGCCACTTAAGAGTAAATCACATTGAAAAATATGTCAGTCATCTACATTTGGGCCATTATGTTTCCTATGATACAGATCAGCTGTTGCAGCCCTTTACCATCTGCAGTGCAGCTCGAAAAGCTTTTTTAATTTATTTTCAACACTAAGCTTACCGGTATTCCTTAACATACTGACAAAATAAAAATGAAGCTCTAAATTCCACCCCATCAACATAACTTACCTACAAGGCAGTTCATACTTTGTTACCATCCACGTGTTAAGTTAACAATGTTTTTGTGTAAATCAAACACACAAACTTATCTCCTCCCACTGGAATTAAACAACTTATTTTTCTTTTGCTTTTATAAACCATACCATCTCACAGAGTTTTTAGTCACAGAGTATAAGAGTTTGTAAAGACTGGGGATCTTGCAGGGTCACTATTTGCCAGACTACAACTAGATTCCCTTTGAGATTATTTCCCATCCTGCTCCTGGTGGAAATGTACAAAAAGAGAAACTGCTGAACAATTGAGCAAAAAGAGAAGTAGCTTTCAGCCACAGCTGCTCTTGTGTGTGCAGTGACACGTCAAAGAGGCACTCTTGTTCACTCCACAACTCCACCAGTTCCTCCTCCTTCTCCACAGTCAAGAAAAAACGCGACTCCCCGTTCCTGTGCCCTCCGTCGCAACAAATTTACCGACTTATTCAGAACATCAGCGAAAAAGCAAGAAATATATTAAAATATATTGTATTTATTCCCATGCATGTTGCTCAGAGTAATCGCAGTGAACGGCTCCCTCTTCTCCGTCAGCAGGTGTGGTGCAGGCAGGAGGACGCCGCTCGCTGCAGGGGAGGGAGTTAATACAACATAACACACACCTATGGGTTATTGACAATGTTCAACGTCATTGAACTTCACCATTAGCATGAGCCAATTTTAAAATAAACATACGGTAATATTAAACACGTTTAATTTGATCGGAACATAAAGGCGAGAAAAAGACTGACATGAGACGGATTGGACTGAGTTTTATGACCGCCTTGCACCAAACGATGGAGACCACAACGCCAGCAAAACTCTCATTGTTTTATTCCGAAATCGGAAATTGGTCTGTGATAGTGAAATTGCTTGAAAAAGTGTAGTGTAAGGCCGGCGTAAGACCGGTGTGCATTGTGTGTCACTTGTACAGTAGAGGAGAGATAACAGTATTTGTTAAAGCTTTAACGCAAGGTTTCCCATCTACCGTATATAAGGCCGCCTGTTTGTTGTTTGTTTTTTGTTTTTCATGAGTTGTCTCATATTTTGGTCCATTCATTACATACCTTTGAGACCATGCACTATACAATCCTGATCCTCAAACCCACCCTCCAGACACCCACCATCATGCCCTTTTCAAGGTCTGTTAGCTCAAGCTTAAGGACCACTCAAAGAAACCCATTCACATGCAAAGCAAGTGTGAACATGGAGTTGCTGTTGCATGCAGCTGTTTATGTGGAGACTTGTTTGGAAAAAGGAAGGAGAGCCCACTCCTTCAGCAGAGGCAGAGTTTGTGTCTGTTGGTTACACACTGAATGGTTACTGTGAATATGGTTATGTAAAAGTCCTTTCATGACCTTGCTTTCCTTCTTTTCTTTGATCTTTTTTTCCAAGAAACCTATGAGTCATACTAAAAAAGTTTTTGTTTCATAACTCTTAAAATAATACTTCACCCACAAAATGACCATTTATTTATCAATTACTCACCTTGAGTCCTTGAACAGAATGTTCTCGCAGGCCTCCACAGTGAACAAAGACTCAAAAAACAAACGAAATCTTGATGGATTGAGGTAAATGGGGGCCGGGTTTAACAACAGCTAAACTATATTAAAACACTGCTTTACAACTCGTGCAGTATAATCCAAGTCTCATTTCTCCAGTTGTATGCTCACTGCTTCCCAAACACGTGCATTTTTATCACATTGGTCATTTTCATGGTTGATGTATTTTTTTTTTATTTTAATTTCATTTGCATTGAAAGCTTACAGTACAAAGATCTGACAACATTATATTATCTTTTTGCCCTTGATACGGCAGTTTCGAATGACCTGAAAAACTGGTTATGGTATGTAACCAGGTTATGTACGTAAGTTAAGTACCTTATGTAACCTAACTAACACAGGCTCGTTAAGTTAAAATAAGTCAATATTGACTTTTGTGTCCACACGGGACACCAACAGTGGTCTCGTGGGTGAAAGTCCTGGGTTTGTTTTACTCGTCCATCCGTACCAGACCTCATCCATATGTGGACTTTGTCATCTTTAAACTACATCATCTGACTTCCTCCTTTGCTCTTGTCATACAATTACACAAAGGTTTAAGGTTGATTGTGGATATCATCACAACTCTTAGTATCGATGAAGACACATGCAGGTGTCTCCTGAAGGAAAGGAACAATGGTGCTCTGCCATTATACTCATAGTCATGCAACATAATACATCATAATCCTGGAGAAAGGGTCTCAAACGACGATGTTTCAAAATAAAATCTTAGGTGCACTTTTTCTTCTTCTATGTTTGAATAATTACGCACCCACTTGCGTGAGGTGGAGACACATGGAGTTTTGGCTACAAAATTAAACATGACTGGTTCCCACAAGAAATCTCTTGGCTTTTGGAATAATGTTTATTACCACTGTAATTTCCCACACACTCAACTCCAAAGGCAGACTGAACCAGACACTGGCTTGCTAATGCCACAGCCTTCCTTTACAACATTCGCTCAAATAAAAAGTGAATGGGCCCCGGCTTTGATCTGCTACTTGTTGAGTTTGGCCGTCCAGATGCTCTCGATAGCAGAACGAGGTTGCAGATTCTTCTTTTGTTCCCTCAGTGACACCCAGTGGTGAACTATCTCGACAGACGGGACACAGAGGGGGAGAGGATAAGATGTGGATTTAAAGAGAGCAAGATAGAGAGACAGAAAGAGAGAAACGGAGAGTGTGTGCTTACTGTGGGAACCCCAACCGAGTCCAAAGGAATATCTCAACACACTATTGATCCAAACACTGTCACTACTATTCTTTATCTCAGCCCTCCCACCTCCTGCTCCCAGTCTCTCCATCCTTTGCTCTCTTGCTGTGAAATTCAAATGTGCCCCATTTCATTTCCTCCTCTCTCTCTCTCTCTCTCACTCCCTTACTCACATTGTCCTTCGCTCATATGGTGCCCCAGGGTATAATCAAATAACTGCCACAGAGATGGAGTGTATCAGGAACTGGCATGCAGTTCAGTGCATGTGTGCGTGTGACCATGCTCTTTTACCTAATGTCCTGACATAAATAGAAAGACCCTCGAGGGGGTAGTCACTGGACAGGCCTGGGTTAAGGCTTTGAGATTAGAGTTAGGGATTGTTCAGTCTTTGGTTTTAAATAGTCTTTTCGAACTGCACTTCATGGAGATTATGTCAGTCAAACACCATTGCTGCAATCAACTCGTCACTTCCTGTGCCCCACACAATTTTCACAGGGAAAAATCTGCCCAAAAGTCAAGTTAAAGTTAGTGCTTGATCAGGTAGAGAAAAACTAGAATGAGATTATAAAGTTGCAATTCAACCCAGGTAAGATTCAGTATGTCAACGTACGTGCAAGGATACAATCTTGGTGTATTAATTTGTAACATGAACACCGTATTTCAACTGTTCCCCTGCTAATCATTGCAATGGAGAATACGAGGATTCACACCTCCACAGCCTTACTTTCCACCTCGTTATATAATGGGCACACTACTTCCTGCATTGGCACTGAACATTGGCATTGGATGTCCACTCAGTGCCCACTCTATTAGGCGCACGTGTAGAGTCTAGTGCAATCCTATACAACTGCTCTGCCATTAAGCCTATTAGGCCCCGATCAGACAGAGCGCTTTCTGAAGGTTGCAAAATGTTATGTGCACCGTACTGCCTTCTTTACAGAAGCCTGCATGTAAAAAAAAAAAGAAAGAGCAGCTTGCTATGTCTTTTTTTAATTGCTGCTAGGCAACCAGTGAATCACCTGTTCTCTGAATTCATCCAATTTGACAACAGGAAACAACGCAAATAAGGTTGGTTACTTTTCTGCTCTGAGTTTTTTCAACTTGAGGCGTTGAAGGTGCTCCTGCATAAACGAGAGGCGCAGAGAGCGGAAAAAGGCAAAGGTGCTCGGCAACGGCAAAAGCAGCGAGCAAAAAACGTCACTTTCATTGAAGACAATTAAAAAAAGCGGCCCCAGGCCGTTCTGTCTAATTGATGCCTTATGATGCTGTAATAGAGGTGTTAATTCAATTATATGTTTTAGCATTGAGTCATATCGGTGATGGTGTTGTACTGGACTGCATTATATTCAGAGGTGTCATGTCTATAGTGCAGTGCAGTACAACTCAGAAAAAAAACATAGAATCTAACGTACATTTCCGACAACGCTAACAAACACTGAAAACTTTGTGACGGTAGAATTAATGACAGAGCTGTTGTATTGGATTGCATTGGATTGTAGTGTAGCCACGAAGTATGTATACATCTTGAGGTGTGAATTGGCAAATTTGTTTAAACGCAGGGCTATTTTCAGTCAGATTGCCCGGTAATCTTATCGTGGCTGAATGAGAGCAAATCCCTGCAGCAAAAACCTTGTAGAGAGCCTTCCCAAAATAAATGGTGGCTGTAAAATGTCCACCTTCCTTTGGCCATGTTTGTATACCCTGATTGTGTGTGTGTGTGTTAGTGCATGTTTCAGGCCTTTAGAGGTAGTTTGTATTGAGAAAAACAGAGACCATTAACCAGGCTTTACTTGGTTCTGCTGCCTAATCAGCCTCAAACTCCCTTAGATCCTGCTGCGGTATTACCAGTGCCAAGAAGAGGCTGAGGGAGAGGAGACGAATAAGAGACAATGAGGGATAAACGAAGAAGATGTGGGGGAATTAGGGCTGAATAAGAATAGGATGATGAGAAAACACTGCCAAGTAGAAGAGAGGGAGGTGGGGAGGGACTGTGGGTCATAGAGAAAAGTCATTGAAGGAACATTATAAAGTTTAAGCAAAAGTCACTTAATTTAAAAGCAGAACCCATCTCTATTTAGTATTTTTGGTTTCAAATCTGAACTCTAGACTCTGGTGCATTCAAGGGTTCAGGTTCCCACACTGTTTACATCTAGTTTCAGCTCAAGTAAATCCACCACAAAGCTAAACACAAATGTGTTTTCACTGTAGATGTTAACAGTTTAATCAATGCTTGAGGGCAGAAAACCATTGGTCAGGCTTGTTGTAAGGTTTTGACAGTTTGGATCAAAATATGATCTTGTATTTTTTCGCCTTGGAAGTGGGCAGAATAGGTCACACAAACACTGAAAACGATTTACTTGGAAGTCTAAATGTGAAGAAAAAAATCTATGGAATCAGAATCATGTGACCTTGGGTTTAAAGTGTTCTATCTGTATTGAGAGTGGTTTCGAGACATTAGGCAACAACGTTTTCACATCCTAGATTGCAAAACTGATATACAGCAAATAATTTTTTACTCGTTAAAATAACAAGCACTGTAAAGGCTAATCTAAAAATATGTTGTGCAGATAGAACCCGTCAATACCGAGAACGCATTTTTGGCTAGAATATTCTAAGGTTCTATCGAGCATGTTGTTGAAAAAAGTTGAGGGTTTAGGCTTACTTTGGTTTAATACACAAAACCAATGTATTCATTACTGAATGAAGTTATGATACAGGATATTTGTTCACCATGCTTTAGTTCTGCATCTTTTCACTGCCAGTCTGTGACAAACTAGAGTTGTCTCCCTGTCATCAGTTTACGCCTGCTGAATTAAATTACAAGCAAAACTCATACACAAACCCAGTTCGGATTAAGGTAGAGTTAGCATAAAATAACTAAAAGTTTAGCAACTGAAGAATAAATATTCTGAACACTGATTGGTGTGTTGCAGGTATAAATGTATCGTCCCAAGTCAGAGAACAGCTTTGAGGTAGAATAGGGCTAGTAATAGATTAAAGAGTTAGAAGTAAACTTGCTCTTACATCTTGTGTTTTAAAAGTTGTGTGAGTGAATAATACAAAATTCTTGTTTTGGTTACTTTTATCAAGGGAAATAACATGGATTTAATTGTTCTCTTTCAATCTGGTCATTTAAAACAACACTCTCTAAGTTATTCATGGGAGTTCACATGACCACAGAACAAAAGAAAAGAGTTTTCTACTAAATGCTTTGAGTAGTGACACAGTTGGAAGCTTTCACCCACTCACTTCATCCACAGATTAAAACATTTCCAACTTCTAGCTTCTGCTGTGTTTGTCTCTGACCCCCGCTGAAGCCACCTACATGTTTTATACACTATACACACACTATACACTTTGCACACTCTCCCATAAAGCGTGGCTAGTGTTTGGCAATCTCTCTCTACAATCTGCCCTTCTCTTCCATCTGGCAGTTTGAGCATGTGTGTCTTTAAATACTGATGATAGAATATGCTTTTTCTTGTGCTTTGCCTTAGGTTACACGTCCAATGAATCATTCCCATCCAGGTTCTTTGTTTCACAATGCATGCTGCTGAAGAGTATACTGTATATGGTACCTTTATAATTTGAATTTTTGGAAGGTTTTTTGCCAAGAGCTTGTTGGAGCTTGGTACATTTATAACTAAAACCTGTGTGAAGGCTAGAGGATCATCTGCATTTGTTATTCTGATACTGCGGCAGGAAAATGTGTTCAAGTTTTGAAAATCTGGATCTACATCAACATCCAAATACAAAGTGATATATCTTTGGGGAGTATATATATCCAGGGAATTATTATGGCCTTGTACAAGGACGGATTGTGCAACATTTCAATTAGATCAATTTTGTCACGTTGCTGTAGCGACAGCTATAGGTTCCGAGGGGCGGAATTGCAAACTGTATAGTAATTAGTTTGTGGTAAGTTGAGTAATGTAACTATGCAACACTAATGCCCAACATGAACTGACAGACAAGAACCTTTCGGTGGGTCCTGCTTTATCATCTGATATTAAGCAAAGCCTTTGGTTAAAGTGGATATAATCCATATTTCTATATTAACAATGGATCACATGACCACTTGTATCTTAAGGTTTTGCTCACAGGGATTCATCACCTGACTGTACAGTTCCTCAGCTCTATTGAGAGTTCACTCTCACTACTATAGTCAAACCTTTTTTTTCCAGCAGCAACAGTTTGCCAACAAGTTCGCCATATCAACTTTATAATTTGATAACATGTAAATAGTGTTTTTTTACAGCTTGTTTCTACTGCCAAGTAGCCAAAGATCAGTTATCTCCACTTAAGGGAAGACTGGATATGGTTAAATGTTTCTAAAGTCAACGCATTCCCGCAAGCTTTTTTTTAGTGCATCTTCTTCTTACTTTAACGAGGTGCTTTTAAGTTGCCTTAACATAGAAAAACATTAATCATGCTTTAGTTCAATTGAATGGATATTGTGGGTACAAAAAATATAAGAAGACAGAGCTGTGCCCGCAGATGAAGTGTCAAAACCATTTTCCAAGTTATATTGCACACCAGTTATGGCCGTCTTTCCCACATTCAGGCATGAATCCCATATGGAGTCTGGAGCTAGTGTAACGTATGATGCTAGTTAGATTACATCACAGAGTCTAGCCCTGGAAAATAACAATAAAATAGAGTGAAAATATGAGTTTTTCAAACTGTGGCAGGGACCAGGTGGTCTATTTCAATGATTCCTTTGTGGTTTTGTTCCAAAGATATCACTTTTTGTGACCATGCTGTGGTTTTTATTTGCTTCTCTCCAGTATTTGTGGTCATATGATGCTGAATTATGACAACAATGATCTGCTGTTTGGAGAAGAATTAATGAACTGTGGTCACTCCGACATAGATGTATGATGTATGAAATGTGTGAGCATCTGTGGTTGTAGTAAAACTGATTCTGTAGATTCCAGTCTATTGGTATGTATAAAGACATATGCAAACGATGAATATATCTACTGTATCCGTTAGACACAGTTAGTCATGGTTAGCTGGAGGCAGGGCGGACTTTTCAACTGTTCATTTCCTCGGCTTATTTTACAAGCCCGACTGGCTGTCCAACCTCGTCGTACTCCTCCACCTCCACAGTTTTAAACCCACAGTTTTACAGTGAGGGAATCCAATTACATCCGGCACCTAGAAAGACAGGGAGAAAGAGAAAAAGATAGACAGAGAGGAGACTAGGGAGGAAAAAGAAAGAAAAAAAATCAATGACAATCCAACTGAGGTGGAACTAAGCTTGACGCTGCAGCTCTTTTCTATGCTTCGCACTCGTTTTGTTTTTTTCCTGAAGCGATAAAAGTGAATGACTGTCGGGGTGTTTATTTCACGTGAACTCACCACATTAACCTCTCCAACTCTCTCAGGGAGGTTTTGTTTCTCTATTCATTCTTCTTGTTTTATCCCTCTTCCCTTACTTCTGTTCTCCACTCCGTCTCTCCTTGCAGCCTCCCATTAGCTCTTCCTGTCTCTCCTCTGGCTGCTTCATCCCTCTCATGTATGGATTTGTAATAGTTACCACATATGGTTCACATATGTCACATTTCAAAGGTCATTTTCATCTTAATTACTGTCCTGAGTTTTAGTTTTTCATAATATTCCAAATAATACGGTGGCCCTGAGAGGCCAATGCACTACAAATTAAGATAACACATGCAAATAGACAAGACACGAGCACATTAAGAAAACATATTCACCGATTTGACAACACATAGAAAACAGCAAATACGGAAGACACAACCAAGTCGGCCTGCTTGTCGTCATTGACGTGTGTTTCACTCTGTTAGAGATGCAGTCGGTTGCCTTGTTGGCAGGAGTAAGAATAGGTGCGTCAGATAAATACAACCATGAAAAACACACAAGACAGAGCAATGTCCCATAGGCTTGAAGACAAGTGTGGAGGAGATTGATGCAGCTGCAGAAAAAGAGACAGCATTACACCTGCACTAGCATCCCTGCACTGGCTAACCCTAACATCAGGATTGATTTTAAGGTTCTTTTATTTATTTTTAAAGCCATACATGGGAGGGATCCCTTGTCCTCTGAACCCCTACTCCTTAGACCTGTTCCACGATGAAAGCTAGTGTGCAAGGGGAACCGTCTGCGCTGGCAGCGCCAAAGCTTTTGAATAGCCTTCCGCTTTTTAACAAATGTTTTCCCTCCATTGACATTTTTAAGACAAAACTCATCCATCCATCCATCCATCCATC
>CALSBV010011200.1:20500245-20524520 GCA_943590825.1 Bovichtus diacanthus
GCACCCAAACCCCTCCACCACGGTAAGGTGATGGTTCTCGGAGGGCATACTTATTTCCAATGGCCTTTGGTTGCTCTTTGTAGTTTTAATAGTTTTGTATTTTATAACCTTTAATTGTTTATAAATGACTCTTACAAGTTTTATTCTGTTTTAGCTTTGTGCACATATTGTAATATTGCCTTTTAATCCGTTGCAATCTGTTGATGTTTTTCTTGCTTGTGTTGACGATATTTTACCCGCCGTTCACTTTAACTTGAACAGCACTTGGTCGACGTGCTATATAGATAAACTTGACTTGACTGCACAGGTTGTCGTAGGCTGATTTACTTAAATAACTCAGAAATCTGCATATTTCTTGATTATTTTGAAAACCTCCTACTGGCAACTGCAGCTTCTGTGTCAACTGAAAATGACATCGATCCTTACACAGTTTCAACATCGGATGCTTTCAGACATGGTATTGAGTGTAGGACACCCATGTTTAGGCAGTGTTCGGATCCCAACACACAATATTGAAGATACGCGCATAAAACAGAAGAAAATGGACTTAAAGTGTAAAAACACTCCCCGGGTTGCAGTCATGTGAGTACAGTGGGAATGAAAATGTAGTATTGTGGCCTGTGTAGACAGCTAGGTTGATTTAAAATAGAAGCGGTTCTGTTAAACGCGTGAAAAGGACTACTGAAAGATCTGACTGCCGTAGGGATTGTTAGCAGGGATAGAATACAGCCTTTCAAATGTTGTTGCTCACAACCTTTTGTGTAACTTGAATGCCAAAATGAAACATGTTTGTTGTCTGGTTAAAGTGTTCCTGGCAAGCCACTAAGTGTGCTTCATGTGCAGAATAACGTGAGGAGCTGTAGTGTCGTGCCCCCTTTACAGTTAACATCAAGCCCAACAAAATGACACGATGAGGTTGAATCATCTTTGAACATAATAAGGTTTGTATATCAAGCAGTACATTACTTGAATAAATAAATATGAAACACCACCCACCCACCAACCCACACAGCAAATGTACATTAAGACAAAGATGTTCATAGTGATGGAAGTCTGACTTTGTAACACGTATAAAGATCCAATCAAAGAAAGCCACACTTGGGAACGAATGAAGAACATGTAGAAATACAGGAAATGTATGATTTATGCAATGGAATAGAGTAATAACACTCCCACTCACAAAGAAAACCACTTTATTATTGTCAATTTCTGGCACCGAATATCAAGTCGACATACAGTACATACAGTACATTCTGTATATTTGGAGGTATGAGAAGAGAAAGAGACACTTAGGAATGTAGATTTGTGGTCTAATGATCTTTGACGCCCAACTAATCTTAATCTTGCAGAAAAAATACAGATGACGATGTTTAGGAGAGAGCATTTACAAGGAATCAAATTATGGCCACCAAACCGATCCAAACTAATTCATAGATGACAATGAAGGCATCCTGAGAATTCCGTTTTCTACTTACAATGTTTATGGCTTGTACTGGCTTTATATCTTACATCTTCAAAACACTAAAATTATTTTATTTATTTAGTCTTTTATTAGTGTGCATAGTCCATCTAAGCCATTATCTCCATAAAGCCCCTCCAGGGTGATGCAGCACATTCTTTCATTATCAGTTCCATAAACTCTAGCCTGTAATTCAAACAAAAACAATTGGATTTCCTTACTTTCCAATTCATGAGAATAGTCCTTTTTACAGAAAGGAATGCCAATGTTATCAGGTATTGTGTTGCTGCATATTTCAGTCCATCCACTTAAACTCCATACAGGCCCATAATACTTTTCATTCGCATTACGCGTCAAGACAATTCAGAGTCTAACGAGGCACGAGTCCAAGACTTCAAAAAAGTTGAATTGAGTTCTGTGGTAGGTGTTTTCCCAGATCACGTGTCCCATTGTAATTTAACTTTGTCCATGCCACCACAGGAGGAGAGAGATATAAGTTTAAGTTTGGATACTGTGCCTCTATTTGTTACAATCTCTTTCAGTGTATTATCTGTATCTTTATCTGAGGCCAGTATAGTGCCTTGAGATATGAGTTTCAGCAATATCGATTTCAGCTGTAGATACAGCAGAAAACACAAATCATTAAACTCCAAATTAGCTTTGCGCTTGCTAAATATCATCTTTCTCTTCTGCTTTACAATTTGGACCAAAATCCTAACATTATGACTTTTCTGCTCCTTATTCATAAGAGTCTTCCCTCCAGCAGTAAATAATGGACATGAAGGCAACACTAATCCATTGATCGTACTTTTCTTTTGGATTATCCCAGCTATTTTTACAAGAAAAACTAATAATTTGGTTCTTAAGACCTTTGTAAAATACCACAAAGAATGAAGGGATATTGTTTTTTCACTCTCCACAACATTCTTCCATATCCAGCTCCAGCTCTGGGATTTGCACCAACAACTCCAACAGAGCGGTACGTCTTCTAATAAAACAAACTAGTTGATCGCGTCACATCAGTTTCAGGAGTCACATTCTCCAACTTGCACTTCATATCGTATCAATACTTTAAGCTTAAGCAGGAACTTTTGAATCAAGAAGGTTATGAAAAATATGATGTATCAAATTCAGAAAGCTACACCAGTTATTAGGATGTCAGATACATATTCAATCAATATTTGATAGCTTCTGCTGCTATAGGTACAATATATACTGTACATGCTGAGCATCTTTGGCAAGGATGTGTGTTGGGATCGTTCTTGATCAGGACACCCCTGCATACCGACATCTAAATCAGACATCTGGTTTTGAATAAGAAATTCGTGATTTGAAAATCCTTTCCACTTACTGCCATCTCAAAACCTGTCAAATTGCACCACTGAATATATAAACATGTCTCCTTTCCAAAAGTTATACATTGTATTGTCTGTGCTATGAGAAATAGTGCTGCAGAGTTCTTTCATGCTGTTTTTCTCAAGTGTCTTCACCTCCCTGTCTTCTCAGTTCTTACTTTCATCAATTGTCACAGGGCTCTCTGTAGAGATACTGTCTAGTCTGTCAACAATACATTAATGATTTCAGACACTGCTAGCATCACTTTATCAAAAGAATGCCTCAAAGAGCTTTTTTTAATCTTCAAGGTTAGATTTTATGATTTGATAGTTTACAGAGTGGGTAAAATAAAACAGTAATATGAAGGTGCACTTGTGCTTTATTCAATAAATAAGGATGAAAGTAACTTTTGTGTGATGAATCAAATTCAAATCAAATCAAATGTATTCACACAGCCCAATATCACAAATTACACATTTGTCTCAGGGGGCTTTACAGACTGTACAGGATACAACCCCCTCTGTCCTTAGACCCTCGCACAGCACAAGGAAAAACTCTCTAAAAGAAACCCCACAATTAAAGGGGGAGACTGAGGAGGATCCCTCTCCCAGGACGGACAGACTGTAATAGATGACATGTGTACAGAATAAACAACATAGTAAAAATACAACATAGACAATCTATGTGACAGAAATGATGATGTGATCGTATATGAAAAAGATGGAGGATGTCAAAAAAAAGCTTCCCGGTGTCTCCAAAAAAATATATATATTAGTGTGGGCGTCAAGCAGTCATGATCCAGACTTAACCTTTAATAGTGGCAACAGGCCAAATGAGAGACAAAGAGACTCCGGGGATGATGCCCCGGATGATGAGTTAGTAGGATGCATTTAAGGGACATGAATGTATATAGATAGAGAGGGAGAGGAGGGGAGAGATAGAGAAAGAGGAGGAGAAAAGAGGAGAGAGGTGTAAATCCCCTGGCAGTCTAAGCCTATAGCGGCATAACTAGGGGCTGGTCTAAGGAAAGCCTGAGCCATCCTAACTATAAGCATTAGCAATGAGGAAAATCTTTAGCCTGGTCTTAAATGTGGAGAGGGTGTCTGCCTCCTAAACACAAACTGGGAGCTGGTTCCACAGTAGAGGAGCTTGATAGTTGAAGGCTCTGGTAATAAGGATAAAAAGGAGTTGCAGTAATCCAGCCTTGAAGTAACCAATGCATGGACTAGTTTTACTGCATTGTTTTGAGACAGGATGTGGCTTATTTTTGCAATGTTACGTAGATGAAAGAAGGTAGTCCTTCAAATGTGTTTTATGCGGGAGTCAAAGGACATATCCTGATCAAAGATAACGCTGAGATTCCTTACGGAGGTGTTTTGGGCCAAGTACAATAACTTCAGCCTTGTCTGTGTTCAACATTAAACAGTTGCAGGTCATCCACATTTTTATGTCCTTAAGGCATGCTTGAAGTTTAGCTAATTGATTAGTTTCATCTGGCTTGATTGAGAGATATAATTGGGTATCATCCGCATAACTATGAAAGTTTATGGAGTGGTTCATATAGCATTGCCTGTAGGAAGCATATACAAAGTGAATAGAACAGAACTACAGAACCTTGCGGGACTCCATGACTGACTTTGGCTTTCAGGTAGGATTCAACGTTAACACGTACAAACTGAGATCGCTCAGAATAGAAGGTCATTGGTAACTTATGATATGGTTGGTGGTCTAGTGGTTAGGCTTTCAAATAGAACCCTGGAAAGTTTGTGAGTTCAATACCAGGCTGCCACCTTTGCCCCTGAGCACTTAATTTAAATTGCTCCAGGATACTGTCCCTGTATTTAGTTCACTTTAAGTCACTCTGGATGCTAAATGACCTGTAATATCAGTCTATAGTTGGCTAAAACCTCTGGATCAAGACTGGGCTTTTTAAGAAGAGGTTTTATTACAGCTAATTTAAAGGACTGTGGGACATAGCCAGATAATAAAGACGGGTTGATCGTATATAATAATAAAGAAGTGTTAATTAAGGGTAACAGTTCTTTAAACATCTTAGTTGTAATCTGGTCTAAGAGACAGGTTGATGACTTAGAAAAATTATTTGTTGAAGTTTGTGAAGGTCAATGGGAGAAGAGCAGTCTAGATATATTTCAGGGGTTACAGCTGTTTTTCAGGTTCCGGTGGTTGAAGATAAGTCGGTCCTGGTTGAGGGCAGGAGGTGATTAATTTAGCCTCTAATCATTTTTATTTTATCATTAAAGAAGCTAATGAAGTCGTCACTACTGAGCGATACAGGAATAGAAGGCTTGGTAGAGCTGTGGCTCTCTGTCAGCCTGGCTACAGAGCTGAACAGAAACTGTTGTTCTTATTTTCTTATATTAATGATGAGTTATAAACTGCTCTGGTGTTTTACGAAGAGCCTTTTTATAGATTTTAAGATTATTATATAGCAAGACTAAACAAGATTCTTCCAACTTGGTGGACTGACATTTCCTTTCAAGTTTTCTCGATTTTAGTTTTAGTTTGCAGGTTTGGGGGTTAAGCCACAGAACTTGCTTTCTCTGATTTATTAGTGTCTTTTTTAGAGGAGCAACAGATTTGAATGTCATCCGCAGTGAGGCTGCAGTACTATCAACAAGATGATTAATTTGGGAGGGACCAAAGTGAGTCCTCTGTTACATTGATAATGAGACATGGTAATGAATTAAGTGCTCATGGAATCACTTCCTGTCTGATATAAGAGGATTATGTGGACAGACTAATAAATGTTCAATTTCAATACCATATGCAGAACAAGGTCCAGGGTGTGGTTTAAACAGTAAGTTGGTTTATGTACATTCTAATTGTAGTTTTAAGGCTGTCATTATCAACATCCGCATGAATATTATGTACATTACATAACATGTATCCAGAGCGACTTACAGTGAACTAACTACAGGGACAGTCCCCTGGAGCAACTTGGGGTTAAGTGCCTTGCTCAGGGGCTCAATGGTGGCAGCCTGGTATTGAACTCTCAAACTTCCACCTACAATAATAATGTTATCTGTTTTAAGGCATAACTTGATAGAATTTCAGAATACGGAGCAGGAGGGCGGTACACTATAACAAATAAGATTGGCTTCATTGTTTTCCATGTTGGGTTTGAAAGCGTAAGAACAAGGCTTTCACAAGAGTTATAGTTTAGTTTAGGTTTAGGATTGATTAATAGGCTTGAGTCAAATATGGATGCAGCTCCAACCCCTCGGCCTCGAGAAACGTGAGTATTAATATGACGAGGCGCAGTGGATTCATTTAGACTGACATATTCTTCATTTCTCAGCCAGGTTTCAGTGAGACAAAATAAATCAATCTGATTATCTGATATTAAATCATTTACTAGTCCAGCTTTCGATGACAAAGACGTGATCTTTAAGAGTCCACATTTCATTTTTCTATTTTGTTGCACGTTTGCAGTGGTGGTGTTAATTTTTATTAAGTTTTTATGTATAATTTCTCATCTGTTTACTATTGATTTAATGTAAATCACTTCAAGGGTGTAATAAGTTACATTGGTTAAAGATTAGCATTGAGTAGTCCAATCCTTCTTTTCATTTTGGACAACAAAAGATAAATCCCTCACTCAATTGATATTGCTCCTTGACCTCCTCTATCTTAGTGCAGTGAGGCTTTGCTACAACAAAATTGTTGTTGCCATGACTTTCACCTCCTGTCAATTCCAGATTCACATTGGATGTGTGTTGTGGAGGTTAGTGTATTTGGGTCAAAAGTACAATTTGAGCTCTGGCTCCAAAATCTGCTGGAATATCAGCATGCAGCTATGGCTTTTGCAGCTGCCAGAGAGAAAATGCTTTTTGTTCTGAAAATAATGGCCTTGCAATGTCCAACTTGCACTTCGCCCTGCAAGGCATTTTTATTAGGTTGTTAGGTCAATACCAGGTTTTTAGTGCAAGTGTTTTCATCAGCCTAAACAAGAAAACACCAAAATGTTTAGCCTAATAAGTTTCACACACTGCTAACAATGTCTAATGAGGGAGGGTTCTGGGTTCGAAGACTGACAGTTTTGGCTCTTCTGTGTTGAATTTGCATAAAACTGCCACCGCAATCTGGGAGCAAATATGTTTCCCAAGAAACGTAATTGAGAATGCAGTTAAGCAGTGTGGGAATATATATTTGACAGACACAGGGTTGAAAAGACTTGCAAGTTCGGTTAGGTTAAGTCAGCGGTCCCCAACTTCTCTGCACCACGGACCGGTTTCATGCAAGACTATTTTTCTACGGACCGGGGGGGGCAGGTATAACAAAACATATAATTGAATTATTACATATATAATGTAAATGTAATTATTCCATATGCACTTTATTTATATTATTAAATTGTAATATATATATATATAATACAGACAAATGTTTACAATAAATATTACCAACACAAAAAAAAACCTTTTTATTCTTTCTGTGCAGCCCGGTACCGAATGATCCACGGCCCGGTAGTGGTCCGCGGCCCAATGGTTGGGGACCTCTGGGTTAAATGACGCCGGGATCACATGCTGATAATGTTTGATGCCAGATACAACATATTTTACAAGTCAACGTCTTCATTTGTTTCATGTATGAAATCTGTGATGCAGTTTATAAAATATCTCAAATGTTTTTCATGAAACCTAACTATTAGTTCAATGTCACCCTCCTATGTATTGATGAATATTTCATTTAACATTTAGCGACACAGACCGGCAAACACCAATCACTGGACATAATGACACATGATGTCATCCACAGACACAGGCCGACCCTGCCTCTCAGCTTTTAGTTGAGAGGTAGTTGCTCCGCACTAAAAGTTGCTCATGGCAGCTTAGTGAATAAGTCATAAGAGTTAGAAACCATTTAGGAGGAGTCCTAGTGGCAAGATAAGATACTTTGAGAATGTGATCCCTAATCTACTGAAAAGTAACAGTATCTGTATCACCACCTAAACCTTATCCCTACCTCTGATGAAAAAAGATCCAGTCCTCACCCAAGATTTCACAGACTCTTCATTCTTGGTATATAAAAGAACACCTAATCTATGCAATACATTGTTAAAAGCTATTATACTACCTGATCTTAAACAAAGTCTCCTTGCCCTCCTTAAATGGAGAAACTACTCCTTGTGCACAACACCATCATAGGAAAAAGTAGACACAGACAACCTAGGGCATTTGGGGAAAAAAATCAAATGCAACACAAACAAGGTTATTTACCTGTTAAATCTAGTCGATAGGTTATTTAAAGTCTACTGAAATCCAGTGTCTTCCCTCAGGTTCCAGGATATTGATCAGTTAGTTCTCCCTTGAGCGCCTGATGATGAGAAGAGACTGGAAAACACAAACCCAACAATGTCAGGGCAAGGGCTTCTATTTCTATGTGGTTCACCTGTGTAAAATATATATATGTATGTTGTATGGGATATTTCAGTATGAACCTTGACCCAGTTGAGTTCAACGGGTAATGCGATTGCAAGTTAACATCAATGTAGGCTCAAGGCTTACATTCAAATGTATGTTCTGGAGGGAAAGTGTCCACTAGATTTAGTGTTTGGGTTACAAAGAGCTCTAAGTAGAAATACATTTTCCTAAACAAGTGGACATTTCTGAATGTTTCTTCCCAAAGGGCATCCGGTTTGA
This sequence comes from Bovichtus diacanthus, assembly GCA_943590825.1. Classification (NCBI taxonomy): domain Eukaryota; kingdom Metazoa; phylum Chordata; class Actinopteri; order Perciformes; family Bovichtidae; genus Bovichtus; species Bovichtus diacanthus. The sequence goes on from CALSBV010011200.1 coordinate 20,508,703, forward strand.
AAGTGGACAATCCAGAGTGATGAGTGGAATAGATTCTTTGGTCCAAAGCTATTGTCACTGTACTTCATACTCAAGAAGCACTTCACCATTAATGTTTATCAGAAGGGCTAACATTGACTGAACGTGTGTGTGTGTGTGTGTGTGTGTGTGTGTGCGCGTGTGCGTGTGTGTTGAGTGTTTCTGTTATCATTTTGTGCCAGCAGTTGTTGCAGTTGACGTGAATCATTTTCTCTTTTTCAGCCTTGGTCAGAACAGCAGACTGTCCCAGTGCGAGGGGTAACCCACCCGACGCTGTCTTAAAACACGCAGCCCGTCCCGCTTACCATGCTTTGCGGTGGAGACTTTTTTTTCCAATGTCGTCTCCATTAGTATCGATGTATTAATTGTTTACTAGAACCCAACGTTGTTTATCTAACCTCTTACTTTTGATCCTAAAGTGCACGACATTGATGCATGTAATGTAGCCAAAAAAAAAAATTAGGGTGATTATGCCTGTATTTATTCATATCGCATAATCCAATATGTATCAGCACATATTACATAGTTTTTCCAATATAATGCAGCCATCTTTTTTTTTTTTTTATTAGCAGGGATGTAGCACAAAAATGGAAGCGAAAGAAGTGCTCTGTTTATTTAAATGTGAAAGAATAATACAAATATTGTGAGGCTAAAATCAATGCATAGTCGTGATAAATAATTGCCTTCTTAATATTGATCAAAATAATCTTGATTATCATTTTGGCGATAATTGTGCAATCCTAACCAGCGGGTTGATTAGGGGTGCACAATTACGGAAAATGTAAGTCACAAATAGAACATAAATATATAAACAAATGCAAATTGTACAAAGGCTAACACAACCAGCAATTGACTGTTGTATGCAACTAATTGCAGACGACACACAATGCAGGAGCAGTTGTGAACAAAGATGGAGCACGCAAAGTGTGTTCACCTGTAGCAGTTTGGCTGTGAATGAACGTTACCCACCAACAACTCCTTTTCACAGCAGATTACATGTATCCATCCACCATCCTATCTCAGCTGTGTGTTGACAGCGCTAACCACTGAGATAGTATGCCACTGACAGTAATTGTAAAATATTTAACCCTACATGAATTCAATAAATTTCCCTCAACAACCCTGGACTGATAGTAATCCCCAATGTGCTTAACTCCAAATGTAAAATTGTGATGTCCTCAGGATGGAACATGTGAACTTGTGTTCAACTCTTGCCCCCCTAAATATTAAATACTTTTTGGCTTTTTGCACAGCATGCAAGTATTGTCATAATGTTTTGTGATGTGGAAGATTTTTTTAAAAATTACCATTTTCATTCAGCTATTCCAATTTGCTCATCAAATCATCACTTTGAGAAAAATCCATGATAGCATTTTTGTCAAAGTATGATAATTAAAATATCAAGGAAGAGGAAGAGGAAGGGAAGAAAGCAAGAGCGAGCCTAAGATCAAGGCACAGAGAGGGCATGTACTGTGAAAGATGCAGTGAGGGGTAGATAAGCAGTACAAAGGGCTCTAAGTACAAAGTGAATGGAAATCTGGTGTCTTTGATCCTGGCTATCTCTCTCTTTGTTTTAAGGCTTTAGCTCTCGAAAAACCCTTCATGCTGGCCTGTGAAGTACAGAACAGAGTGCTTCATTTGGCCTGGTGCTTAGCACCTCATATCTATGGCTAATGGCGGCGTACTATACCGAGGGAGGGGAATCAGAAGGTGGATTCTGTGGAGTGTTACAGTATGTTTGTGTGCTTTTCAGCATTTTTAAAAACTTGCTAATGCAATGCCTACTATTTCCCATCACTGGTTTCCTCACTGTTGGGCATGGTCTAGTTTCTATTATGTAGTGTGTTAATGGGACATAAGCAGTCATTTAAACCTGCATTAACTGATTTGTTCGGCCTCTTGGTGTAGCAGAAACAAGATGTGAACACAACATTTAAATTGATATGGTGAGCTTGTTTGAACAGTTGCTTATTTACACACCCACCGGTGACAGGGCAATGGTATTTTTCATTTTGAGTTACAGTATGTTTCTGGCTACCTGGTCGTACATTCAACTCTCTCTTTTAGCTCTGAGATTGGTCTCTACCAATTCTTGAGAGAAATACTTGGCTCTTGAGCTTCTCTCTGTAAAGTTGTTTTCTGCAACTGATGCAGCTGGGTCATTCCGTGTCAAATCAGGTAGAGGTTTTCGTTTAGATTTGAGATCTTATTCAAACCTTATGTGTAGGCTATTTTAGACCAAAAAATACGATTAATAAATCTAATAAATTAATAAAATAAATACTTTTGCTGAATTTTGAGAATTGCATAGTTTTTTTGTCACTGGAAATGTTGTCATGTTCGCCCCCTAAAAATAACGCCTTAGGCTAGAAGTCATTTGTAAGGTTCAATATCTTGAGACACATAGTAACTCCCACAGCCATTAAATTAAGCAGGGGCACAGACAAAATGGTGTACAACAGATCCAAATGATTGCAAGCAGACATCACGCATATTTGTCATTATTAGCCCTCGAAAATGTAAAAAAGTGGAAAGAAATGTTAAAGGTTTTGGGCACAAGGCAGTCCCCCAAAGTATATACACATGGACATTTCAAAATGTCCTGCCCACATTTCAGGGGACCTTACATAAACAGAAAGTGAAAACAAGCCATCGTTGCAATTTTTCAGATGCCAAAAAGGCAATGTGGACTTATTCCTTGGACCAAGATAAATGTGTGTGAAAAGTCTATATGTGAGTATTTTGTGTCCATTTGTCTATGTTTAAGTTGAACAGGATATTAGCCTTATTATGCCCAACTAACTACCCATGCATGTTTTTAGCACTGAAAAAGTGAACTGGGCCCTCTCTTGTACATCTGATCATTAGCATCAGCTGTGATTGTAAAGTGTTGGAAACACCCCATTAGGATTATGTCATTGGATATACAAGTGAGACAAGAAGTTGGGCAAATTAATTATCAAAGGTTTCAGTGTTAGCCAGACTAAGCATAGAAAAAGTCTGATTAATGATCATGTCAAGATTTTTAACTATGGGCCCCTGGGTAATAATATATCAGCAGAGTAACCGTGAGGTTACCAATTGCTGCTCTCAAGAATAATAATTACAATAATGCTTTAAACTGAGTAATTAGCTATCATGGCTGCACACCTTCCAGTTTGTGGCTGGTCATTGTTCAACCACATTTGTGTACATGCATGTGGGTATCTGCATCATCACGGCCCTGATTTTAAAGCACTCGTACATCACAAGTAGTCACAGAGAAACAGCTTGACCAAAGTAACCGACAGCTGCAGAAATCTCCTGGGTTTAAATAGCGCTTGAAGCGCTTGCGAGAGTGCACCATGCGATGTAACCATGTTTTTGGATGTAGGCGGTGAGGCTTCTTTTTGGGAAACGCTGCACATATTTAGCTTGACGTCCACAACAGGAGCATATTTTGAGGCAGATGTTGCACTCAATAATTCACATATTTATTCAGAGGCAGCACACAAACAGGTTTCATAAAAACTTTCTGCTTGTGCCTTGGAATGTGTAAATATGTGAATTATTAAGTAAAAATTCTCTTCCCCATATGTGCCCACACTGCCATATTGCCTCTTTGAGATTGCTGGCTAGGTGCATCCCAGGGTTTAGTTGCTTCTCCTGGCTTAGCTATATAATTATTTCCTTACAATTAAAGTGTTTTTCCTTCAGAAAGCTAAGAAACGTTTTGGTATCCATTTCTGTGCAACATGATGTACAACACAATGCTAATAACAATTAGCAAAAGGTTCTGTTTTCTGTGTTTTGCTTGAAAACCCACACACCGTACATTTGAAATTTGGTAACATCTACATTTCTACACGGCACACTAAATGATGTTGTACATTTGTAGTAACACCCATGACTCGTAAAACCAATGAAATCTAACTTATATCAAATTTCAACTTTGTTACAACAATTAGATCCTACTGAAAAATCCATCCCAGTATTCCTAGCATTTATGTTCATATTGGATTATTCCGCACCTGACATTTACCTCCAATGCCATCATTCTGGTAATGGGATGGGCAAGCAGCACAACTGAAGATAAGTTTGTATTCTGTCACAAACACACAATTTATGTTCAACGTTTTATTAACCATAAAACATAATCTTTCCCTAGCCTGAGCTAAGTGTTTTGGTTGGCTTATTTTGACCACACCTTAACTATAGTATATTTGCCAAACCTATAATCATTCCCTATCCTTGACCATACCATAGTTGCCAAGCCCAAATATTTTAGAAAGTGTGAATTCTAGAATTGTTGGCGTTTGACATAAAGTATCCCAGCATTTTTGTATCCGACATTCTTGCCTGATGACGGGAGCACACAACATGTACAGGCATACTTACAAAGAGACCTCAACTTTCTTATCTCCATTGTGTTTGCCTGTTGAAAATGTAATGAACACGTAGGGTGATGAGCCTGTACAACGCTTGCTTTTTTAGCTTTTAAAAGGAACATGCAACTTCTGGATTTCTTAAATAAATGTCCATATCAAGGCTAGAAATAATGCAATGCTATTAACAGACTGCTTTTACCGGAACGTGTAAATGTTCAGTTGACAGTTCTGACTGATATGGACCAAGTGGCAACCTCCAGGTCTGAGAAGTGAAGCCAAGCAGAAGTACCTTAAACTTGCATTCTCTCTATTATCCAACTGGGGCAACTCCACTGGTTGCAAAAAGAAATCCGGTTGTATAGAAGTCTATGAGAAAATGACCCAGACTTCTCACTTGATTTAGTAAACATTTTCCTAATGAGTGTATGGTCTCAATCGCTAGTTTCAAGTCTTTTGCAATACAGCATTATTATGGTCCCATTTAGAGTAAAACATCTTGGTCACCATCAGTGTCACTTTGTTGGTTTTTAATTTCTTGTTTATTATTTAAATTTTGCCCTTCATGTTTTGTTTTTTTTATCATTTACTTTGGTATTTTATTCAATTCTTTTCTATATGAAGCACTTTGTATTTGTTTGATAAGTGCTCTATAAATAAAGTTTATTATTATTATTGTTACGTCTAATTGCAAAAAACTAAGATGGTGATGCCAAAAACCAAGATGGCCATAACGATCGAAGCTTCAAAACCATAGTCCACAACCAATGGGTGACGTCACGGTGACTATGTCCACTTCTTATGTACAGTCTGAGATCTGGACATACAGTACATCTGAAGCAGAACAAACCAGTTAAAATCAAGGAGTCAAAAATAAATAAATGGAAAGCTTTATTGCCCCTTACGGAATTTCTCTTGCATTGTGTTTTTTTTTTCTTCAGAAAATAGGTTGAAGATATAATACACAACATACACATCATAAGCCGATGTACAACAAAATAAATACATTATTATTGGGCTCATCCGTGAGACTAAGGATGAGATTGTGACTTTACAGTGTGCCTGAAACTAGTAGGATACACAGGAGTCGGCGAATATTTCTTGATTTCCAGGATACACTGAGTAGAAATCGAGTGTTTGAACCTTTGAGAATCTTAGCTGTCTGCTACTTAATTTGCCTCCAGGAAAAAAACATCTTCTACAAAGGCAGCAGCGCGACTTTGAAGTCAAAATGAGGTGCTTTGTTTTGGGGCATTACAAAATATGCTGAGGTGACAATGAGGTAGTTTTTTGGGTGTGTGCACGCATGGTTACAGGACTCTATGTGTGTGTGTGTTTGTGTGTGTGTGTGTGTGTGTGTGTGTGCACGGTATATATATTTGACAGCAGAACAAAATGTCCTGGCAGTTTGGTGGCCTTGAGAGCAGTTACTGTTGTTTCCTGTCAAAATCTTGACAGGTCACTCCACTCTTAGAATAGAATAGAACAAGTAAAATACAACAGATAAGAAAAGTGAAGAGAAAAGGGGTAAGCTTTTCTTTTATTTTGGCTTGGACTTTAGAATTATTCTGGTGCCACAAAAACATTTCTGAATGAGACAATGATTTGACTGCAAAAGACAGGAAACAGAGATTAAAATGTTCTATGTGGTGTCATGTGTGACAATTGCTTCTTATTTTCTCTTGCACCTCAGGCCACCAGTTTCCTGTCTGAAGCCCAATTTTCTGTCGAGTCACCAGAGACGCTGGATCCGCTTTTCAAGTTCCACGAGACCATTGTTAAGGTAGGACCACCATAACAAGTCCAACTTCAACCAAAAGCAAAAGTGCTTTGTCTATAACTCAATAAAGTTTCTATATTGGCGTGTTTCTCTGTTGCTAAAAGCTATCCAAAACCTGGCAAGGGTGAAATACCTAGCCCTGATCACAGACTGCCATACTACATATCATAGTTCTGGGTGACGATCTTGACTCAGATCTCGACTCAGCTGGATACATTTGGATACGGGAAGAATGTTACAAATACAAATTTACTAGATGGTAGGCAATGTTTTCGTAGAGATTACCATGTTGGGAAAAACACCTGGACCATGTTTTACCCTTACCAAGAAATGTCTTTTCCATTTAAGTCCCTAAAAACCTAAAACTGGCAGCCTAAAAAATGCATTTAAAGGAGGCTTCAGTTTTGTATTGATGCAATACAGCCTCCGTCCACCAGTGGCAACAATGAACACACTGCTGCTGAGCTGCATGCCATGGGGACCGAAGAAGAAATCCTGCGCCTTTTCTGACCATATTTATTACGTGTTTTTGTTCCTTTACACCTGCCTGAGATCATATTTCCCACTTAAAAGTTGCTAAACTAGCTTAAATAAGTATTTGTATGTAAACAATTCTACCGATAACAGATTTTATGAGCCACTGAGTCTGGGTTCTCTGAGTTGGCCACTAAACTAACACAAACCGTTACCATTGTTGCTGGATTAAAAATAACTTAAATTTTAAACTGTGTCATTTTAAGTAATTAATGCTTCAGTCACCAAAAACTCGACAGTTTATCTTAAACTCCTAGTCTTTATCGTCACGTAGCAGTAACTCCAGGAAGGTTCATAATAGCTTTCTGAATTACTCGCTTTTGTTTTGAGACGTCTGTACAGGCAGAACCTTTTGCTGTTGCTAGGCAACCACAACGCCAGCTGCTGTCAGTCACTCAGCTGGTGTAGCGGGTCTTTAGCTAAGGAAAGCATTAAAAGGCATCAGCTGTTTTAACTGAAACAATCCAAGCCTCATGGCATTTATTGATATTCACTGGCAACCCCGTTGCCTACAAATTACATTCTCATACAACTAAAATGCATTCTTAATTAAATTCTGAGAAATACATTTTCTCACAGTTTTAAACATGTAGTTAACGCTAAATTGAAACAAAACAAAAGAAAAATGCTTATTTGGCTTAACTTAAGTATGTCTGTTACATTATTTAAGTTACGGACGTACATTTACAAAAAAGTAAACATTGACGTTTGTTTCAACATGAGACATAAACAACTTTGAGTGGTGGGAAGGTCAGAAAGGCGCTATACAAAGTCCATCTAAGAAAAAACTTTTTTCAACTTTGCACATTTAGCTGCCTCAAGTCACTTTTAAGACTGTAATGGTGCTTTCCCTCCTCTGTACAAACATAAATTAAAGTAAGTAAAAAGTAAGAAATGTATCGCAAAAAAAACTTTTCACATTCAAGGCTGTTTTCCAAAAAAAAAAAAAAAAAAGCAAGGTGTGTTGGGAAAATAGAAAAGTCATCTGGAGGTCAAAAGCAACATGTAAAAAAAAAAACTTGCATCCACTGCTAAATATGCATCCTGTATGATTACAGACTTCTTTTTTCTTCTATTGCCATAAAGGTTAGAACTCAGTCTTTCCTCTACACTGACTTCTCTTTAAAGTCAGATAAAATACTCACTGCTTACACAAGCTGTTGCCAAATTATGATTTCTATTTCATCTAACAGTGTGGATCCTTTCAAATAACCCCTACTGTTAGGTGGAACACTCTCATTGCTTATACATGCCCCCAGCTCACCACAGCTAGCGCCACCGTGGGATAGCTGTCACAGTTTACAAATTACATAAGGCACAGTGACATTTTCATTATCTTTTATGGAGGCCGGGCTGTAAATGAGAACACTTTATTTTGGTATGTCCTTTACCTTGGCACTTTATATGTGTGAAATGACACTTAACTGCACTGCCAAAACTTACAAACTGTTGCAAGGATAGTAGTGCAGCTGTGGAGGGGAAGACAGAAGCCGTTTAATTTGGGTGAGACGGATGTGTGAGAGGACAATGAGTTTGCACAAAAGAAGCTTTTCTTCTTGTGAGCAGGGTGCCATCTGTGTGTTTAGAGTATTGTAACTTTCTGTGTTTCGTGTTTGCCAGTTTGATGTGTGCATGATGCCATGTGCGACTGGAAATGTAGAGGAGACGGGTCATTTGGGGACCAAGGCCCACCCGCTGGCAGCAGAAAAAAAAGTGTGGTTTTAAGGGTCCTGAGTAATTTAGAAAATAATATTATTCTGGATTAATGCTTGTCATTGCTAGGCGTGGTTGACGTCTCTGGTAAGAGAGTTCAGTGTCTAGAATATTCAAAATATTGAAATGTTTGCTTACTTTCAGTAGTGTAGTCAATAAGTATCACACTGCACTTGTGAGTATCACACACAGGTAGAGGTGGACGATGTGGCCCAGGCGTAACTTTCTCAAATGTTAAGGCTGCATTAGGCTGCTGTCTGAACAATTTGGTGTTATATGGATTTATTACCTGATGTATGTTTTCATTTTCTCGCTATACATGTTGTCTAGCCTAGTAATCACGTTTAGTCCCGTCAATAGCCCTGTGTGTGTGTTTGTTTGTGTGTGTGTGTGTGTGTGTGTGTATGTGTGTGTGTGTGTGTCTGTTTCCATGATATTCTTTAATTTAAGAGTCTAATGGTCATCATTTTCTACAGCTGTTTCAAAGTAAAAGCCTTCAAACAGGAGAAGGGCTGATGCCCTAAACTGAACAGCTGAAAGGATTTTTTTTAATGTTCCCATCATTTCCTTCCTTTTAAACCTTTGCAAAGCAGATTTCTTCGAAGTTTGAAACCTGCATTGTTTACATCCATGGGCAAGAACGTGCTCGCGTCAACTGTGTCCCTCGTGAACAAAGAAAACAGCGACCTCCTCGTGAAAACATTGCTTCGTATCACTACTGGTGGTCGCAAACTCCACAGGGATATAAAAAGCTAAAACACACACACACAAGTTTGTGACATGTGATGCTATGTGTGGCTCCGGTCTATAGAGGGAGACAATGCAAAGGGATGGCAGGGTGTGTGTGTGGGTGTATGGCGCTATTGTCCACTGTGCAGGCGACCTTCATGTCCATCTTATCCCTGCTGGATGGTGATTGCTTGGCTGAAAGGCTGCTGGTTGGCAGCTCATTTTTCTCTCTTGATGTTCTTATTTTTTTCATTTGACACCTCCTTCATCTTAGCAATGACCTCCAGATAAAGAGAATAAAAATGAGGACAGGTCATTCTTGTGACTCAAGGCACATGTACGGTGTGTCCAAGCTGTGGTATGTTGCACATCATTCCCGTCTTTAACATCAATGGGCATGGGTTGAAGGGACTTCTGTAGGTCAGTGTCACTACTGAAGTTTTTGAACTGAGGCTGTCGATAGACAATGCATAAATTCAAAAAGTCCTCCCAATGAAAGGACAAAACACGTCCTACTTGCCCTTCATAACAATTGTACCATAGTGTGTTCATACATTTTAATATACAACCAGAACTTGAGAAAGTCTGAACTAAGATCAGCTCTTTGTTCACATCTCTCCACCTTCACATGTCACACTGCTGCATACAAAAGGTTCAATCCTTGCAGAGATAAGTGCGGGCAGTACTGTAAGTTAGTTGGTTGAGTTGCCTTTTAGCAGCTCCCTCTCATAAGCAGTGGCGCCGTGTATGTAGGGCTTTTAATGTGAAAGGTAAGAACGGAATAAGTGAGGCTGTAGGGCATGTGCCCTCACTCCATTATTCAGTCTTAGTATCATTACATGTATTTAATTAATACTTTTAATGCAAAAAAATGCCTAAAATAGTAGTCTTGATCAATTTTATGTTAAATATTTGATAAATAAAATAATTTGATAAACCAGTACTTAACCTAAAATGCATCTTTAAACACATATCCATCCTATGCAGCTTCCTACATTTGCTGGGTGTTTCTAAACTGCACAAAGTCGAGGTACCTGTGTGCATTCCAGTAGTGCTTTAACATAAAACCCCTTTGCATGCAGCGTAACTACTGCACTGGTTTGCCATTGGAGTGAAGATCAGAGTGGGTACCTGTGTTGTGTGTCGATGTGTTACCAAAAACATACGAGTCCTGGTTTGTTCTAGTCCTACTCGCAACGTTGTCTGTGATCAGACCCCGATGACGATATACCAAGACGTCTGTCTTGACAAATGCAGCATCCACAGACTATTATAAAAATGAGTCCAATCAATCAGCCCAAGGAAGTGATGTATGTATGAAGAAATGTATAGAAGGGCGTCTCACGTCTCCAAAATGCTAGTTTGCATTGTTTGGAATACAGTCAATATAGTCAGGGGCATGTTTATTATGGTATCAGCCAGAGTGTCACCTGGACCATGAACAAATAACCTGGTGAAGCAGAACCCTTCACTCAAAATTCAACTTTGTTGCACAGACAAGAGTCAGTGTTATGACATCCAACAAACCTCAAACTTCCTGTGTGAGTAGCCTATAACAATCTACTGTACCTCAGCATTGGAAATCTACATTCAGTAGGGACTTCTTTTACCGGGTGGTTTATCCTAACCTGAAGACACTGATTTTGGTAAAGTTCAACATGATACTGTAAGGTAGCTTTTAAAATCAGCTGATTTGTGTCATGAGTCACTTGGTATATACTGTACATGGGTTTCCCCCTCAGACTAAATTGAGACAGCTGTTCCACTCCTCAACATTTCTATTTGGGTGATAATGATGCTCTCTGTTGTTATGGAACTACAGTTATTATAATGCTTTAGGGAATGTAAACAGACAATATAATGTCGCCATGGATTCAAGTACGGCAAATTAGCTTTTAGGAATTCCTGTTTCTGATGTACCCACGGGTAGACAGACGACTGTCACTGGATTGCTTTGAGAATCGTCATGTTGAGAGTTTAATGGTTTCAGGATGGACAACAAACTGTAAAACACATAGGAAGGTTGTAATACTTTCATTTGATGTATGATACCTAAAAGATGCAGATCCTCTACTCTGCTTTTTATAATCTTCATTGGATGCTCAGAGAAACTGCATCTCCCAACAAAATATCCAGTTGAACTCATTTACTTTAGTTTGATCATTATTTACTGTTAATCAGTTTACTGCTACTATTCTATCAGTTCAAGTACTATTCATATTTATATTGAAATCAATTGTATACCTTTACAATTTAATAAATGTACCTATGTGGTAAATCAGTAAAATGAAAAAGATAGCTGCTTTATAATTACAATATATTTCATTAGATTTAATTATCAGGATCTTACATCTTTCTGAGGGGCGGTTGTTCCCATAGCTTACTTTCTGGGTTCAGCGTATGGAATAGTATGAAATCAAATTTGAGTAATTTCCAGGTATGGGAAAAGAAAGGAGACTTTGGAAAACTATTGGTTTCCAGAATATTGCCTCTATTCTGTTTTCTAAAATATTACATAAAAAAAGCTGGCTGCCTGCTCCAAATGGCTTGAAATGGCCTGAGCTATCTCAATGCTCAATGTCAGCTATGACTGAACGCACACTCCTACGCAGTGCTGCCTGTACGTCGCAGCCTGCAAACACCTCTGCTCCAAGTGTAAGATGTTTGACAGTGGACCGTTATCTAATTTTCAGAGTAGGAGTGTGGACAGAACGGTCACAATGGGTAAATGCTAGTGTTCTGAGGGCTGGCTTGACAATCCCAAATATAAAGGAAATAAAAAAAACTTTGACATCTCTAACATGGTGGAGGCAGAATTGTAAGCAAATGCAATGGCAAAAGCTACATTGCTTTGACACACCATCATATATGGTCTGAATCTGCCGAGGTCTTGATATTTCAGTCTGAAAAAGTATGACATAAAAATGGAAAATGTGTAGGAACCCAAATCTTTCCAGTCTCGCAGGAAAGGAGGCTGATGGTAAGCAGGCGTGGTGAAAGGGCAGTGACATGGAGCCATCTCAGAATAAGAGGGGCCAAGTTTCAGCTTGTTTCAGGCAGAATTGCTCCACACTGGAAAAGGTCCTCTCCCGCTCAGGTGCTAGGCATCATTGAGCAGTGAGCAGCTTCTTTTCACCGTTGTAACATCATTCCTGGTCCCCTTCTGAAACCTTATTTAACGTTTCCGTGCCTGTGTGCTCACTTTAAAAAGACCCTGCTCTGGTGGATGCAGTTAGTCTGATTAATTAAAATCTCTATTCAGGCTGAAGGTGGGTCGAGCTATGCTGGGAATGACATGAGGTAGCCAATCATGATGTGGTTTTAAGAACAATAAACAAGTAAGTTGTCCCTGTGGCCGCAACAAAATAGGAGTGGGAGGGAGATGTCAGTGCGCACCCACAGAGTTCTGAGCAGAGTCTAAGAGGCCAAATAATTTAAAACACCCGTGTGGATGGACTTTGACTGTGTAGGGCCTAATAAAATATAACTGCATACATTGTTATATTTGACAGACATACTGCCAGTTCTGTAATACATATGATGACATTTTTTATCATATTACTGAAAGAGTGTGTTTATTTATAGAGAAGTGCCTTGCCTTCCGGGTAAAAGCATTGATAAAAATGCTTGTGTGCGTCTAGCAGGAAGGTTGCAGCCATGGTGGGCAGAGGAGAAATAGGGTTGTCGTTTGGCCTTAATCATCACATCCTTGGAGATCAGGCAAAGTGCCAGATGTTATTTGTGCAGCTTGAAAAATGGTAGGAAGAGAGAGAGAGCGAGAGAGAGAGAGAGCGAGAGAGAGAGAGAGAGAGCGAGAGGCACATAATGACAGTTACATAAAAACACAAGGCCAAGGGTGCACTGACACAACATGTCATCATGAAGGGTAAATGGGAGGTGGCAGAGATGTTATTCCCCATGTTGAATATTCAGATTGGGAGGGGGAAAAGAGAGGCTGTGTGACCTCCTTTGTGGTTTGTATGTGCGTATATGTTCTAAAGTCAGGCAGTCTCGCTAATTATCAGCAACAATTCTGTCTTGGGGGGGGGGCATGGAGAGACACAAAATACACACACACATACACCAATACATAGTGTAGCTTTCTGCACTGTATAGGTTCCAATGTAGATGGGCGGTTGAGAAACCATTAGTTTGTTCTTCCTCTATCTGCCATTACTTGGGTCATGTATGTATTTATTGTATGTATTCCACATATCACAGAGACAAAGGATAAAATGCATTTTGGTCAATGCTTTAAATTCCTGGGTGTCACATACATGCAGACATGTAGCACAGGGTACCTCCACTGGAACTGCCAACATCACATCCACAAACCCTGCTGTCATTGAGAACTAATGACTTTTACAAATGGGAATGACTTCATACACTTTCAGGCCGGCTCTCCTTAAACACGTTAAAGCTTGACCGGGAAGTTGAAATCCTGCATACTTTCTCACCTCTGCACACACGCATGAAGCAAACCGTTGCTTTGTGTCTGAAATATTGTCACCTTTTCTGCTAATAAATGTTGTCAAATTAACCTATATGCCCTAAATATCACACATTTAAAAAGTTACAGCAAAAGTTGGAAAATGCAATGTTTGTTCAAGGTAACGTTTCCCCCCGATGGCATTATATTGATTGAAGTTAGTTATGGAGACATTGGTGCATTGCACGAGCAAATAACAAGTAATGACAGGACACAACAAAGTCAAATATAGAATTAATGTTGCTACTGAAAATTGGGATCATTAAAGGCAAAAATACAAACATGCATTTTAGACAACTGCATGACCAAACTGCTCTCCATTAACTCAATGAGGGAATTAAGAAGGTGACGAGATGTATGTACCAAGTCCTTGTTTCAGAGCTTAATTTCATTGACCTTTGACTCACCAAATTGTGAGGCTAAAATGTCCATCCAATTCGAGTAAAATCATTTAAAAAAAGTTTTATTAACTTATGTTGAATAAAAGACAAAAGCATACAAGCTTTTTATTGTTTTTTACCAACTCTGTGCCAGTTAAGGGGAAGTATAAAACGTTATCTTTCTTACACTCCATTTGATTATGTTATTCAACCAACTGTGGTATTGTTTTATTTTAATGTTACTACTTTATGTTGGTTTCGAAGGGTTCATGCTATTTTGCAAGTAAAATCTACCAAGACAATTCTGTTCTGACAGCACCGTAACCCATGTAACCCATTCCTGCAACACCCCAATAACACCCCGATATCACAGACATTGTCTGTGAGATGTGCTGTCTGAAGTACAGTAAGAGGTTTTGCTCACCTGGAATTAGCTAAAGAGAAAAACTGCAGAATACCTAATGCAAATGCGATACAATAGTTATTTTCTTGCCCTTTTTAATTATCTAGAAGGCGATTTAAAAAAAAAGTTAAGCATTTTCTGTTTTCTTAGGTCTTTCTCTTTTCCTGCTATGCAGGCTCAGTATTCCTCTGTGTTTTTCTCCTCTTTCTCCCCCTGTGTCTCCCTCTCTCTCACTCGCACACCCTTGCTCTCTACGGAATAGTGTATGTGCATTGTCAGTGTTGTAGCTCAGGGACTTTGCCTACACTCTCCGTCCCTGTACTCATTTGTCAAGTGTGGTTTTGGACGCAGCTTGGTTGTGAGGGTTCAGGGTGGCAGGTGGCTGCAGCAGGCATCTCTCTCTCTTTCCCTCTCTCTCCTCTTGTCTCCCTAGCTTCCCTGGCCTCTTTAACTGTCTCTCAGTGGGCAGTGTTCTCCGTGTATCTAATTCTTTAAGCATGGCATTGTGTACAAGTTGGCTTCCCCTGACTTGGCAAGGCGAGGTTGGCATTGATCAAGCCAATGAACGATGGATAGTGCTGGCAAGCTCCTCTCGACTGGTCCCTGTTGCACACTGCTGGGCATACACATTTGACTTGGGAATTTTATTAGTGTGTGTATGTATGTGTAGACGCTGGCATTATGTTTTGTAGTTTCGGTAGCCTCAAACCAACCGTGTGGAAGATCAGAAAACACTCATATGACTAATTATTGTAATTGCTGTGATACAGTTTTCGGACAATGAAATATACAAAATAGCTGCTCCAGATTAGAAAAATCCTTGGCAAGGCAATGACCTTCTTTGTTATTAAGGTTGGTGGGCTGCTACTAATCTGTTACAGACATGCAAGCGATTCACTAATTATATATTTTTTTATATTTTATTACTGCAAGTCTGCATTATCCCCTTCTTCCCGAATGTGCTGCAGGACCTATCATTCCCTGAAGAAAATCAATCAATTGATATGCAGACATTTAGCACAGGTTACCTTTAGGTCTTCTGGAACTGCCATCATCACATCCTTTCTTGAGGCATCGATATACAAACTTAAAACAGTTGTCCTCCAAACATGTCTAAAGGCAGCCGTGTTCCAAATAGCCACACTTGAAGGTGGGGCCAAACTCCTGCTGTCATTGAGAGACCTCATGACTTTTACAAATGGGAATAACAACATGGACTTTCAGGCCGGCTCTCCTTAAAAAAACATTTATGATGTTGCACTCAGCCATGCAAATAAAAAGCAACAGAAATAGTTGTTTGAAGAATGAAAAAATAAATCTTGACAGGGAAGTTGAAATCCTGCCTACTTTCCCACCTCCGCACACCTCGCCAATCACTGCGTGAAATGGACATGCTTCTTGGATTTTT
>CALSBV010011200.1:20524920-20542634 GCA_943590825.1 Bovichtus diacanthus
CTTGGATTTTTGTTTCAGAAATTACAAAATTGTCGGACAGAAATCTCTCGCTTTTTACTTGAAAGGAGTGAGAGGAGCTGAATCAGATGCTGTTTGATGATCAGACAAGTATACTTAAACCTTTACCTTAATGATGGCTACAGGTTTTCTCTTTTGGCCACACCCTGAGTGACTGTCTAATCCCCAGCTGCTTCATATAGAACATGTTCGGTTCATCAGATCCTTAATGATACTATTCACACTTTCAGAACAAAGTTTTGCTACCAAAACACACGAGCAGACCATCAGTGCAGAACAACAGTGTTGAGAACAAAACACTCGAGGACAAAATACAGGCCTGCCTTAGGACATTCATTTTTTCGACAGGTTTTTCCTCGTCCCAAGACATTCAGACTATGTTTACGAGCAATTTACAAGTAGCATTGAAATTGATTCCATGTCCTTGTCTTTGAGGGAAACACAAAGGCAAGTGTAGAGGGAGATAAAAAGGTATGAAAATAGACAGGAAGAAAGGAAGGGCAGATGGTAACAGAGCAAACAGACCCAGAAATGGACACAGGGACAGAGGGAGAATGACAAAGTAGCAGATAAGCCTGCAAACATAGATAAAGGTGATGGTGACAAAGACTAAATACCCAGAAATCCCGACCAGAGAGAAATGTATTGGTATAGACAGGAGAGAAGTTGAAGAGAGAATGAAAGAATGGATGATAAAAAGGCAAATAAAGAAGTGGTAAGAGCTGAATACAGGGGGAAAATGAAAATAATAAAAAGACAGAGCAGGAAATGAAAAAGAACAGGAAGAAGAGAGAGACGCCTATAATGGCAAGAGATTCTGATGAAAAAGGCAGAAGAGGAATAGGAGGGATATTTAGCACATTTTATTTTAATATTCTTATGGTTTTTCTTCATCTCTCCTGTTTATTGAGTTTTTTTAATCCGTCACTTAACCTTCATTTCTCAGCTCTCAAGAAACACAAATGTCATGAGATTTGATCGTTAAAGGAAGTGAGGAATTTCTAGGCAGAAAGTTAATTTGAGGGTAATTTAAGCCAAGACCAAAATAGTAATATCATCCGAACGTGAAGGGACAGTATTTAAAGCATGACACTTTCAATTGGTGAGCAACGAAAATCTATTTGAAAAATGCCAATACATTTAGACTTTAAAAAGAAATTATTCAACGAGCACGAGAGCTAGTCGTATGGCATGAACCTCTTCCAGCGAATTTTGATATTTCTAGCAACTGTCAAGAGTTTGTGATGTACAGAATGATGTCATCTGCATAAAAAATTAATTGATCACATTTAATCTTTGAACTGATATTAATGAAATACTGGGTAAACGGGTGCAGACCTAAAATTGACCATTTATCAATTGAGGAACACTTTAACAGAAAGGCATTGTATGCAGAATCTACAGTAGAGAAGGGTCCACTTGGGTCCTACTAACAGACCCAATCGAGGACACCCAGTTGGGTAGGGTCACTGGAAATATATTTTAAGTAGGGTCTAATTATTCTTAGGTCTATTCGGACCAGGTCTGAATGTCCATTAGACATGTTCGGACCTTGTGGATTGTGTTTTAATTTTTAGAAATGATGCATGTCAGTTTCAGGAAGATGTTCAATGGATCAGTTTTTGATAGGGTCCAAAAAACATTTTAAGATCTGTAATTTAAGTTTAAAAAGCCCAATCAACAAAATCTCTTTGTAAAATGATCCAATTTTATTATTCAAAACTCTCAAATATCAGCTCTAAAACCAGATTTAACATCATGACCCTCAACATCCAGTATTAACCTGGTTGTTAAAGAAACGTGAGCAGTCACACCTTCCCAATTGTGCTCTTATTTAACATTACCAGAACATTTTAAGAGCTCATAAAGGAGTTATCCACAATTAGCATCAACAGCACTACTGAAAGAGTAATCCAGAGCGATTTACAGTGAACTAACTACAGGGACAGTCCCTCTGGAGCAACTCGGGGTTAAGTGCCTTGCTCAGGGTTACAATGGTGTCAGCCTGGTATCTTCTGGTGTTCTATATGAAAGCCTGACTACTAGACCAGCAGACTACCACCACCAACTGATGGTATAGTAGCTTCTAGCTTTCTGTCTATATCTCTTCATCTCTTTTGAGAAAAATTATTATATTATAAATGTAACCATTGGCCTACCACAGTTTCACCATAAATTATGCAAAATTGCAACACTGATTGTGTTTGTATTGTAATACCTTTATGTCTTTGTACTGTTGTAGGCATGACCCACAACATAGTCATTCATTTAACAGAAGTATCTGTAATCTGATTACTGCGCTCTCCAAAAGAAATGAGCTTTTGTGAAGCCGATTTGTGTAATGCAATTTCTTCCCAGCCTTGTCCACTGCCTTCTCGATAAAGGCTCAAGAAGAGGGGATCATTAAAGCAGCCATTAAATAGAGATTATAGCAGAGCAAAAATGAGGAGGGAAAACAGAGGCTTTTCCTTCCACTACGATCAAAGCCTTGGCTTGTGTGTCCACAGATTGGATTTATCTCTGTGCTGTTGCTTGTAAGGCCTAAGGGGCTTTTTAAAGATAAGATATGCCCTCTTTAGACATTCTCCCGGGTCAATGGTGAACAAACAATTTGGAAGGTCAACATCTATACATGTATTTCATGCAGAAAACCCAGGGCTACTACACTCTCCGTCCTTATGCTTCAAAGTTACCACTGTCTTAATTATTTGACCAGCCAGTCACTGGGATTTAACCATGACCATTTAGTATTTACTAAGGCAGCCATTTAGAGCATAAATACTGTCCACCCACCATTCTTGAATCTTTCACATCTTTCATTTTTTTTACACTCTACTGTGCTATTATCACTGCCCAAACAAAACATTACACATTTGGGGGGAAAAAAAGGAAAATCCACAGACTTGACCTTCATGGAACTCATTTAAAATTAATTCATCTCAATTAAATCCTCTCGTTTGTATTCTGAGAAACACAATTTGTTATGTAAGGCTAGGGTTACAGGCCTCTGTGGAGGTCAGACAAAAACTGGTTTCAATTTTGTCTTGTTTTTTTCCCCCGAAAGTCTGCGTCATAAATTAAACACTAATGTTTGAGACCAAATAACTTCAACATTGAGTGAATGACATTGAGTCGATATCCAACGACCATTAATCCCTTGCATATAGAAAACAATATGTCCCACCGTAGTTACCTGGTACTGACGTGTGTATAGTATGTGTAGATGGATGTATTGTAAGATATCAGACTGTATCACGCTTGGGCAAGTTGGCTGACAGAAAGCAGTCAGTAATAATAACAATTACGTACTTTATTAGTCCCCTTGCTTGAAATACATTACAATTTTGTAATTACAATTACAAAATAATTTATTTCTTGATTAACACACACACACACAGACACATGCATCAATGTGAAGAGATGTCAGAATGATGGGTCGCCGCAGCACAGCGCCCCGAGCAGTAAGGGTCATTGCCCTTGAGGTGAAATCCAGCTACCAGTCCACACTCTGTACTGTTGTCAGTCCATGTGGAGAACCGGAGGGAAGCCAGTTCCGAAGCCAAGTCCCTGCAGGCTGAGCTACTGTTACCGCTAATGACTAATAATATATTCAGGTAAAACAGCGATAAATAGTAACACAAATAAATGCAAAAATGTAAAGCACACAGGTCTCCACCTGTGTCACTCGTCCCCACAACCATCCTGACGGAGCAGCAAGAAGAAGTCCAGGGGGCTGCCCTGTCACATCCACAGCTTTACAGTGGCATCCAGTGCAAATGTCTTCACTGTGTGTTTTCTGAAAAGGAGAAGATTACCTTTTACGATTGTCTTTCTTCAACTCCCTTTATGTCCACTTCACTAGCAATTTAGTCGTCGGAGAAAACACAAGGTGACCAAAAGCAGTCCTTGTGGTCTCCATTTGGCATCTCCTTAGCCCCGACAACAAAGCTACAGTGGCTACGTGACGGCTCTGAGGCCACACCCTAACCCTTTAAGGCGCGCATATAAATCCCATTTAACTCCTCTAACCTTTTTCAGCCTGCTTACAAAGTCAAATGTAGCCAGCCATCTCAGGATCCAGGATCATTAAAATGTATTGCTACTATTATCATGCAGGGACCCACTATAAGGGGGTCTGCCCCCTGTTATGGGGGACACAATTCACTGAAGCCTGTCCAGACACCTGCATAATACAGACCTCACAATCTATTTTACCATCACCCACTCT
Source organism: Bovichtus diacanthus (assembly GCA_943590825.1). Classification (NCBI taxonomy): domain Eukaryota; kingdom Metazoa; phylum Chordata; class Actinopteri; order Perciformes; family Bovichtidae; genus Bovichtus; species Bovichtus diacanthus. Next base: position 20,529,167 of record CALSBV010011200.1, read on the forward strand.
CCCAGTCACCTCTCTGTTTTATTCTTTTGTACTACTCTCATTGTAGCTCTCCTCTGTCATTCCCTTTCCTGTATGTTTACCCTCTGTTATGGCTCCTGTAGTGAATCTATGCACAGTGCCAGATATAGCAGTGGCTACATTAGAGAGGATGGAGGGTGTCGTCTGCTGAATTCTGATATTTGGCCTCATATATAAAATTGACTTGACTACATAAATCTCAACACTTTCACTGATCCCCTGTACACAATAAAGTGCACATACACTTGAGTACATACATGCATATACATGATGCGTGTGTGCACTCCTCACAGCCATAATGTGAGACTTCCACTTCAAACTCAAAGCACTTGAACTAAATGTGTGGAGAATGGCACGGTGCAGGGCATGTAATCCAACTACTTTGTCTGAGTGCCTTACGCTGGGGCCACACCGCCTGCATGATCAGCGCGTCTGTGTTGCAGAACTTCTTGCTTTCTATTTTGGCGCCCAAGTTAACAGGTTTGAGCAGCCACACAGACTCAGCTCTCTTCCAGAGATTCAAGGTTTCGCCTGTTTTTCTGGTCACAGCTTGAATAGAATGTGAAAATCATACTCTGACAGTATATTGTCATATCAGAAATATTACTACTATAGTTTCAATGTGTATTTCTGTTGAATATGACATTGAGAAAACATACATATTTAATTTTACTTTTTGACACTTTGACACTTACTGTTTCCGTGTCAAAATAAAAGCCCTCTTACATTTTTCTGTCGACAGAATCCCTTCATTTGTTAACACAAGAATTTTATTCTGAAATATTTGCAGGACAGTGCTCCATAAAATAATAGAGTACCAGTGTTATGAAAGGTAAACTCAGTGTAGAAAGAAAAGGCTGGCAGTCACGCAGGCAGTGTGGCCCGGGCATCATTCTTAACCAATCCTTCGTGGTCTTTATATCCCATTCCCCAGTACTTCCTGTAGCTGGGTTCAGTTACATCCTGACTCAAAATAAAACTGATAAGATAATATGAAAAAGTAATGTTTTCTCTATCGTAGTGCCTGTCAGGGTTTAAGCTCGATCAAACTTGCAATGGTCAATGGATATGGTTGCATCCATCTCGGCTTAAGCGTGCCAATGTTCACACAGCCGATCATCTCACTCGTGGCTCGCACACGTGAAATTCACATCGTCAATGTATATAAATTACTAATATGTATTGACAGTTAACAAGAAATCTCTCGCATGCTCTGGTGCCAGCATGTATGTCATGCTGCCATTTACAGTGACATGCCTCAGTGAGAGCCCATCAGTAAACGGTAAATGGACTGTATTTATTTATCTCTGTATTGTATTTTGGGTGTAGATAATTATGGTTCATCTTCTTCTGTAGACAAACTCATCTCTGGCTCAAAGAGAAATTCGGCAAAGGTCTTTAAAGTGATTCAAAATGTGTTTAGTACCAAATATTTACACCCTGCAGAAGTTGACAGGTGGGTGGTTTTGCTGGTTTCAATGGATTCCAATGGTGATAAGTTTTGTCGCCAGGACTAAAATGCTTTATGTGATGCATTTCAAACAGGAAATGAAACAGACCATGCAGAGTAAAATGTCAAAATCACAAATTAAAAGAAGAGAAACCATTTTAAAGACTTAATAAAGACTTTAATAAGGACTAAAGTAAATACAAGAGAAGGAAATAGATTGTATTGAGAGTTTACATTGTTCACTTGCTTTTGAAACACATTCTGAAGACCATGGATAGAAATGTAACAGTTCTTGAAATGTTTTTTTTTTTTTACCTACACTCATGCATGTGCACCTTTATGTACAGTTTGTGGGGAGACAGATTGGAGGAAAAATGACAATATCTCCGCCAGTCAGTCAGCTAGTGAGTGAACCAGTGAAGAAGTGCTCGAGTCAGTCAGTCAGTCAGCCAACCAACCACACGTTCAGTCTTAACTGCCCAGTTTACAACAGCCTGCTATAAAACACGAGCCGCTGACAGCCACAGTCACTTCTGTCTGACACTCCGGAGTTGCTATGACGTTACTACAGCAGCAGTCTGCATTGCTGCGATGACAAGCTCCTTTATCACCTCTTAACAGGAGGTCGAATTTGTGCGCGTGAACGTGTGTGCACTCTCGAGAAAGCAGTGAAGCGGGTACAAGCCGAATGCGTTGGTTAGGCGTGTGTGTGAGTGGTGTCGTGTCTATAGGTGGTTGTGTATGTGTGAGCGTGTACGACAGAGACGGGCATGAGTGTGTATGAGAGCTGACAGAAGCGTCCAGGTTGACAGCCTTTGTAATGGAGGAGAAGGTAATTTGTTAGACGGATCCTCCTCTGCGGCCGCCTGCATGTCTCCCTCTGTTCATCCTCCTCTCCATCGCTCTCCCTCCATTGCATCTTCTGTAAATCTTTCTCAACCACTCTTTCTTTCCCACTTACCCTCCATCTCTCGCCATCCTTCTTGTCTAATGCTCCTCCTCCATCCCTCTCTTCCTCCTCCCTTGCCCAGCTCGGGCCCTCATCCATCAAGCCTAATGATTAAGCTGCTGCCCTGCTCATCTGAGGCCCTGCTTCATATTTCCCAGAGCTGAAAACCAGCTGCAGCACGCTCCAGCAGCCGAGCAAACTGAGGCATATCTTTCAAACCAGAAGTACTCTGATTAAAGAGTCTCAACTCAAATGAAGCTCTTTGGGAAAAAAATGTAATCAGGGCTGTACAAAATATGGCACCACATTGAGTTATCTTTAAAAGATTTTAAGCATAGGAAGGGGAGATTTTTTGCAAAAGCTGTGGATTTTTTTGCTCAACCATTGTAAGATGTGTTCTTCTGAACAATATCAGTATAGATGTTTGTGTTTTGTAGTTGCAGACACCAAATATTTTGTGCCAAAAGAGGCGGCTAAAGGACAGAGTCTCTGAGCACAGTATGCAATCAGAAGAAATAATATGGATTACTCTATGGCAAAGCACTTTTATAAAGTACATCACAGCAATCCATACAGCCTTATGGTTGAAAGCCTAGAGACCATTTTGAACTTTTGTGTTCCCTACCAAATTTATTACACTTCCAAGCGCTCAAAACCTTTTCTTTTTTGGAGATACAAATACATTTTGTTTACCTGTTATCTGGCAGCAGTTGGAGTTTTGAAAGGTATTTTTTGGATCTCACAGATATTTATTTACTGCCTGGAATGAGCACATCTTTGCTTGGTGGGAAACCAAAATTTTAAATCCAGTATTTAACTTGTGTAGAGTTAGCATTCCAAACAGTTATATCAGAGGAAATACTGTTTTAATTGCATTTCTAATTCATTAATTTTTACTATAAAAACTGGGATAACTAGCTGTACCCTGCAAGTCAAGAACAATGTTGCTTCTTTATTCACATGTCTTCTATATGAAATATGCTGACTCTGTGTGACATGTAGCTTCAGCAGCTTGTATGTGCATATGCATAATATCAGGTGCAACATGTTTGATGGTCCGATAATAGCTGAGATGATTCAGGAGGCTATTTCTTTTAACATTTTTAAGAATACTTTTTTAAAAGTGTTGTAGTTGTCGACAGTCCGTATTGCGTAGCCTGAAATGCTTTCTATTGCAACAACCATCTGCAAACACTTTTTTTTCTTAAACACTTTCTGTGTACCCCAGTTCAGAATTAAGGCTCACACTATCACCCAAACTTGAGCTAGACAGAACTTTTTTCCTTCACTTGGAATAGTTCATTATGAAGCTCCAGGGCTTTTAGCACCTCAACAAGGAGGTTTCAGAGCGTTAGCATTTCTATGGCTTTCTGCTTCATGACTCTTGTAGACTGCAGCAAAAAAAACACAAATGAGAGAGGAATGGAGTTCAGTGAAGTATGGTGCCAAACGGGTGTTTGTGTCGGTCTTTGAACCAAGTGGACTGAGAGTTTTACAGTTCATCATTGTACGAGATAAGTAGAAGTGCCATGCTTTACAGGAATTATCTTTTGACCTCTATGCCTTAATTCTTGCTGTCCATCAGCCTTGCTTACAGTTGTGCACGCTAACATCTCCTGTGGAGTACCAGGAGTTCTAAGAATGTGTGACAGGAGGGTCACACATTGTTGCACATGTGAAAGAAATGTCCTTCTCACATGTGGTAACTGAAGGCTTCCCTTACACGGCTTCCCTGCGCCCAAGTCTCTGAAAAACTGACGTCCATTTGAAGCTTCTTTTATATTTAACGCACTTTTATCTCATCTTCTTCTGGAACTTCAGTCCGGTGGCAATTCTTTGTATGAGGCTTGCAGTTGTGGAAGTGTGTATTAAAATGGTATTAAGCCTCATTAGAGATGTTCATATGGTGTTGTTATGAATGTTGGCCTAATATGAAGTATACGTTACACATGTAACATAAAACAAATCATTACTTTCATATCCTTAACAATAAAAGTTTGTATGTAACTGTAGAAGGTCCAGATAAAAAAGTTGGTTTTGTGACTATGACAGAAAAGCTATTGAGAAAAACATGGATGAAGTAATATTCCAAAATCGAATAAAAGAGTCGGCTGCAGTGACAATTATTTATTTATATGTTCCTATAATGAAACCCAATTTACATTGTGTGTTGATGTAAAAGAAAACAAGGGAGCGATATCATTATAGGACAAAATTCCTTGTCAAGTCACGTAAGGTGTTAAAAAGTGTAGAGAAATTGTTCCTGATCCAGAGCCGAATACAATTATCCACAGAATAAAATGATCAGCAGACTATACAGGCCGACAGCTGCCAGAGGAGGAAATACTGGAAGAATTTGTAATCAGATCAGAATGAAACATGTCCACAAGCGTCGCAAATGATTGATCTGACTCTGACAGAACTTATGTTGGACATGCAGCGCTGGCTGTTTCCATTTTCATCATCCACATTTCCTTAGCGTGCTCGGAAGCTCGTGCTCGCTTTCAGCAAGGACGATGTCTGCATCAACAGCTTTAATGGTTTACACACAGTGAGTTGCACTGATGTGTGTCAAGCACCTTCATTTATCTGGCAATTATAACCCATTCTATACCGGGTACAAACAATAAAGGCCTAATCATTATCTTGGTGTACATCTCCACCAATGTCCCCACCCCCTGTCACATGACATTTCAAATGTCATGTGACGAAACCCACCGGCAGCACCTCGTATCACAAGACGCCCAAAAAAAGACAAACATTAGCTCGCTACACCGACAAGATTGAAAAGTTGCATGAAATGTTAATGATTTGTCACCATTGCTCAAGTTTTCTCTGGTGTTACAGGTATGAGGTTTAGTTTGATCCAGTGCTGACTTACAGACAGCAGCAACGTTAGTAATGATCAATCACTGCAACAGCCAATTGATGGAATTGCGAAGTCTGGAGAGTGGTGAGTTGACGCTACATGTTGGATCATTTGGTTGATGCTAGGGCAAGATCATTCATCCAGGCCAGGTTAGATCCCAAAACAGTTACCAATCGTGTCCATAACTTTTTAAAAGTCAGTTCCTGCAGCATGCTCCTCTTCACTGGTACTGCTGCACCGTTGATGCAACATTAGTGCATTGTGAGGAGCTGCAGTGCACAGGGTTTAGACAGCATGCAGCAACTGCCAGAAGCCACAGTTTAAGTGCTATTTTTAGCCCTGGTGTAGTTACTCTTGTGACTGAGCCTAGGCTGAGCTTTACTGCACTCGTGACTGTACTTTGTTGCACTTGAAGCTGTTGAAAGTCTCACACTTGAACTGACCGTTCCCCTGGATTCTTTGATAGCTCAAAGAATCACCAAATCCTCTCTCCATTTTGCTCCTGTTAATTATTTTACAGGGTAGAGCTGCTTTGATGCCAGAAGATGTCTTTCTTTCTCTCTCTTTTTGCATGAATACTCTAGTGAGCCCCTTCTTTACTTACTCCCACTCAGCTCTCTCTCTATTAGTCACTCCCGCAATCTGCCCTGCAGTGGTGTTACAAGTCCCACTAAAGCCAATTAACGGAGCCAGAAACAAATTCATAATTTGGCAAAATGGCACTTAAATTGAAATTTTTAAAAGATGTATGCGAATCTAAACCCTGCTGATGAGTTCACACTCTTCTCCTTCTCCTCAGGGAGATGGAGAGGAGCATATGCCCACTCATGCTCAAGAAGATGTGCCCTAATATCAGCATGCATGCACACAGAAATAAAGGGAGCTCATTCAGGCACACATGAAAAAAAAACATGACCGACGTGTGGCTGTGTGTGCACTTTTTAACACCAGAACACACACACACACTCTCACATGCTGTAGGCTGAGCTGCCAGGTATAGTGCACTAACTTTTAAACCCCATGCCTGATGAATTATTCAGCCAAAACATAATGCAACTCTACTCCAATGGTGTGAAAGAACACCATTGGATGAACACATAGCACAACAGCCCAAGGCTTCTTTACTGCAATAACAGAAGTGCATTTTTTATTTTCTTTATGCTTTTTTTTTTCCTTCTGCTTTCCCTTCTTACCCTGCTCACTCCTGTTCAGTTTCTTCCCTCTTTCCTTGTTATAGTAGCTACTGTATCCCTGTCTTCTCCAACACACACTTTCACAACAGTGCTGAAGATGCAGAGGATAAAACATTGATTGGCATTACCATTTAATCAATAGACTGACATGAAGATGGGGCCGCTCCCAGGGTGCTGTTGATGGAGAGGAGTTAGATGTTTGAGTGGGAAGGGAAACCCCTCGGAGACCCAAAGATACGGGCCGATACACACTGACGCTATAAGCTGTACGGGTCGAATCAGTGTGTGCGCTGTCATTTGAAATATAGAGTTTCTACTGGGAGTCAAAAAGAGGAGTTATCGGGCTCAGATGATTGGCAGGCAGGGGAGAGGTGAGGTTTTCATTGTGTTTGCTGGGGATTAAAGATAAATGTGAAAGAGTTCTCTCTCCCCCGAGAACCGATCTGTGTGCATGGATTACGTGTGTGTGAGGGTGCGTGTCCTCTTACTGCCTCCACTGCTGTCACAGCCGATCACAGCCCATCAAACCGACTGAAAGCTGATTGACAGAACTGTTTAATAAACACAGACAACCCCCAGACACACACACACACACACACACACACACACACAGACAAAGGTAGACCACCACCACACCATCAGCTCTACTTATTTATTTTATTTTTTTATTCATATACTGATGATTGGAGACACCTTTTGCCAGACAGAAGAAGGAAATATATGAATGTATAGAATATAAGATGCCAACTTTTGGGGAATCTGGAGTATTTGTGATGTTTTGATATCCTGAATATGCTAGAATTGGCAAGAAAGCTATAGTTGTGTCTCTAGTCTCAAACTGGCTGCGTACATTTTCAAGACATGGGATCACATGGATGTGTAACTAATCTGATCACTGATCACCAAACCAGTTCATCGTATCTGAAACCACAGACAGGATTGAACCCAAAAGCCTGATTTCAAAGGCAGTAGGGTAAGATGAGGCATGGTACGCAATCTGGCAACAATCTGGCAGACGGTAAGTGGAAATGACCGGTATGTGAATGAGTGACTGATGAAGAAAAGTAGGAGGGAGTGGCAGGAGCTGTAACGGCAGGATACTAGTTATAAGGCAGGTAAACACCAGGCAAAAAACACAAAAGATAGTCAAAATCAGGGTGGACTCATGACAATATCACCTTAAAGGTTAAAATATGCCAATGTTGTGTTCACAGCTTGATGCCACTGCCCCCAAGTGGCCAAAAAAATCATGTCTTTTGGACTATTACTCCTCAAAACAAATAGACTGGTAGAGTTGAGAGTTGGCTAACACAATGCGGGGCGAATTTACAAAAGGATTGCGGGACTTTCACGGCTGCTAAACCTGCACAAATAAGACAAAAAAAAACCCAGCTGTGCTATCAAGAAAGAAAGTCTTGCTGCTCTTGTGCTATTTGTATGTATTTAAAATAGGTAATATGCATACACTTGCCGCAAAATTGTCCCTTTCCTATGCAAATGAGCCTCATTGCAAAAACAGGACAATTCACAAAGATCAGCACTAACAGCCACACACAACGTCTCAGAAATGATTAGCATCTTCGGAGAGTTGGTGGTAACTGAAGCACATTCATAAAGCAGTCACAACCCACACTTTCCACACTTTATCATGGCAGCTGTGATTGTAGCCAGTCAAAGGCATCGTCATGCTCTGCTCAAACTCATTTTGGGACACAATGACATGAATAAAGCTGCCCTAAATGTCATGCATGAAAATATAGGAAAAAAAAATGCGATCTTTTTTTTTTTATGAAAAATAAGGTTATTGTATAAACAAGTCTTCCCTTTCTTGTTTATACAATAAATTAAAAAAAGTCACTCAGCTGCAAACGTTATTTGTATTTTTTATTTTGCTGCAATATCATTAGTGCAATATCTTTTTTTGAATTGGACCTTGCGACGGTGCAGATAGGTTGCATGGTGCTATCAGCGGCGGCGATCCGTTCTTTGTGAATTCTCCCGAGTGTAGTGTATTCCATGTGTGCAGCCAAAGGCATTTGTAGGCAGCTTTGCTTCCTCGTCTTCTTGTACTGTAAAGCTCGTACTAAACGCCACTGTGCTTCAATATTAAATCATCGTGCTTAAGATTCACTACATTTTATTTTCTTGGTTTCTTACGAAGTTGACCCACATGCTTGCAGTCCATTAAGAATAGGCCGTAACACACCAGTGGGGAACGACCGTTTCACGGGTGTATAAAGTGCCTTGTAAAGAAAATACAATCTTCATCATTTCTTTTATGGCTTGTGTCTATTGTTTTGCTTTTTTGTAATGTTGTAGTTTCTGTGCTTTTGTTTGCTTTTGGCCAAATGAATTTCCTTATAATGATAGTAATAAAGTTAAATTGACTTTACTTTGATGCCAATCATGTCCCCACGCAGTCCTGAGAAGAGGTCTAAACAGGGAACAAGTGAAAACCTCTGTGTGGGTGGCCAATCCAGCATTTTATACCAGCTGCTTAATAGCAAATCTGTAATTGTAAATGATGTATTTTTTTTGTGGTGTACCACATTTTATTTTAGGTTTGCAAGATAGTTGCCACTTATGTTCCAAAAAAAACGGGTCGTGCTAGCAGTGGGTACATGTGTTAGCATTGACAAGTGTTAATGCCGAGCGTTATGTAGAGCAAATGATCCACGAGGGACACAGGGGTGATTGTGTTGTCTGTGTTCTCATCACTTCAAATCTGGGACAGTCTCCCAAAACCTGCTGCATTCCTTCACTTCCTTTTGCGTTGCATACTTCAATTGACTCTGCATCGCTCTTTGAGTTAGCAGGCGCACCATATGTTTCCTGGGAGCACAAAGAACATTTCATTCTTTTAATGGCACTCTCCACTCTTTCTTTTCTCTCATGTTTTTCCTCTATTTTTTCTTCTCTTTCTCCACCTTTTTATTCTCCCCTCATTTAGCATGACCTCACCCTTCCCTTATTTCTTCTACTGACCCCCCCTCCCTTCTTCCTCTGCTTTTCTCCTTCATCTTTCCTACTTTTATCCTCACACCCTTCTCTCTTCTTTCTTATCTTTGTCTCTTCTTCTTCCATCCTCTTCACCACCTCTTCACCTCCTTCCTCCATCTCTCTACTCTCATCAATTTCCCATGCCTTTTCTTTATTTCTTACTTCCACCACCCTCTTTACCTCCTCCTCCTCCATCTTCTCTCTTTTCGGGTCAGCTGATTCCTGACCTATACAATGTATATGTATGGCATATACTATATGGGACATGAATATTCATGCTGTGCTCTATGCACTCTACATACTTTTATACTTTCCCTCTGCTTCTGTCAATGTTCTGTGATGTCTGTATGAAAAACAGGAGTAGGATTTTGAATGGTGTATTTGAGGACGTGTAAGGATTCTGCGTAGGTAGATTTATTCAGACAGACCTGCTATTGTTTTGCTGACACACACATCAAAACCCCTGGTGAGACAAGCTTTTATACAAACACAGCAGTATGGAGCCACTTGGCCTGGAAGCTGTGCGGTGAGCATCAGGGTTGAGTGACTTACTGAAGGGCACAGCAGCAATTCAGCACCTGGTTGAAAACTATGTGAACATCCACTTTCAACAACGTACAGACACGAAACACTTCAGAAATGTAATCTTCACGCTGTAAATATCAGCCTGCTTAGCCTGTGTGTGTGTGTGTGTGTGTGCGTGTGTGCGTGTGTGTCTGTGCATGCGTGCGTGCGTGCGTGCGTGCGTGTTCTTGCCATCCTAAGGTCAATAAAAGGACACATTTAAATTTTACAAGGGGAAACACGCAAACATTCCCATTGGCACCGTGACTTTATCTCAGTTGAAGTTCAGTCCCCCGGAGCGTATGCTACATGACTAATGCAGACTCTTGTACTCATTGTGATGGTAGATGTGTGACAATATGACAATGACTTATTTTTAATAAACATCAAATAAATTACCCTAAATTGCTTTTACAATTGTGTTTGTTTGTCTCCTTAGATTAAAAAAGCCAACTATTTAATTATTAAAGTATAATTTGTGGAAGGATCATGTCACACACCTGACACCAAAGGACTTTTCAATGTCACTGATTTTCACTGTCGCGGACACATTTCCAATGAGAGTGCTGAGTTGTGGCGAGCTCCTGTGATCTTGATCGTTTGATGTAATGTCTTCCATACATGAGAAGACTTTTAAAAGAGTCTTCTCACATCTACAGACAATGTGTCATAATTCACAGAGTTTTTAGTCACAGAGTATAAGAGTTTGTAAAGACTGGGGATCTTGCAGGGTCACTATTTGCCAGACTACAACTAGATTCCCTTTGAGATTATTTCCCATCCTGCTCCTGGTGGAAATGTACAAAAAGAGAAACTGCTGAACAATTGAGCAGAAAAAGAAGTAGCTTTCAGCCACAGCTGCTCTTGTGTGTGCAGTGACACGTCAAAGAGGCACTCTTGTTCACTCCACAACTCCACCAGTTCCTCCTCCTTCTCCACAGTCAAGAAAAAATGCGACTCCCCGTTCCTGTGCCCTCCGTGTTTACTGTCTACCCGGTTTTTATTTCTTTATTTCTAAAAAAGCAACAAGCGACACATTTTGTGACTTGTTCTGAACATCAGAGAAAAAGTAAGAAATATATTCAAAACCATTATATTGTATTTATTCCCATGCATGTTGCTCAGAGTAATCACAGTGAACGGGTCCCTCTTCTCCGTCAGCAGGTGTGGTGCAGGCAGGAGGACGCCGCTCGCTGCAGGGGAGGGAGTTAATATAACATAACACACACACCTTTACATTCTTGTGGAAAGAGCGCACATATTGGTTGTTGACAATGTTCACGTCATTGAACTTCACTAATTGCGTAAGCCAAGACTTACAACGTGTGATCGTTAAAAAAACGTATTTGATTTTATCGGAATGTCAAGATGAGAAAGAGACAGACTTAAAACTGAGTTTAGTCACTTTTCTAGGCTCTGTGAAAGTTTTACAAATATAAAACCTCAATGGATTAAAAAAGTATTGACCTTGTTTTCAGCTGTGGATAATCCCAGTGAAATTCCATTGATACTTGAGAAAAAGAGTGGTCGCCATAAACCTTGCAGACTTTGTTCTACCAAAATTGGGTGTTCCTGTCACTCCAATCAGTCAAACATGCTAAAATGTTTGCGATGCCCCAATGCATCTGGTGCAGCTTCAGCCCCACGGGTCACTTGCACTTGTTCTGTATGAGGAAACATAAGCTCCAGTGATCCAGGAAGGATTTCACCTCTCACCACCAATGGATGAACCTGCAGGGCTACAGAGAACTACTTCCAGTAACTGTGTAAAAGCCGAAAGAGAGAGTGCGAGGGAGCTTAAACCTTTATTATTGACTAGATTTGCTAAAACAGCAGCTAATCATGCGATCACTATTGAAATGACTGTAAAACATTTAACAATGGAACGGTTCAGCTCCACTGGAGAATAAATATTTGAGTGTATTAATTAAACTAATTTAATTTTAAAAAAATCATAGGCCAATTTGTAAAATGACTTCAGTAAGAATAAGTTAACAAACTTGGTTGGTATTTAAAATATTCCCATGACTCAATCTATCTAAATAATTTATTTGGGAACTATTTCATTGTAGCTTCGTCACATATTTTTATGTCTGCTGCAATTTTAGTAAAATAAATGTTTGTGTCTTTTCTGCCTGGTTTCCTAAAAAAAATTCCGTTCTATTACATGTACATGCACTGTGTTGTCAGTTTAATTTCAAGAGAAATGTATTTTGTCCCGGATTACGTTTGTATTTGACATATCACAGATATAACATAACATGAACTTTCACCCAAGAGACCGCTGTTTGTGTCAATGTTGACATTACATTTTAAGAATGTTTGGTAAATGACTTTATTTTAAAACCGTCATCTTTTAAACAAGTCGTTTTTTTTGTGTTTTTCTTTTCTTTTCTTTCAATTTACAATGTTTACCACGTGTTTAAAACTGCCACCATAATCTGTCAGAAAGTATGTTTCCCTCAAAACATAATTGAGAATGCAGTTTAGTTGTATGGGAACGTCATCTTTTAGAAGACAGGGTTTGGTCTTTTTCACTCACCTTTGATTTTAATACACTTTTTGCATCTGCTCTTCAGACGCAGAATTGTTAAATGCAAAACTGACCTTTGCACAACCACACTTAGCTCTCATCTTAATCTCATGTTATTTATTCAATCTTCCTTTAAATGCATATGGAAAAATGAAAAATATGCAGTTTAATGCTGCCATGCGAAGTGCACTGATGGGTGAAACACTTTGCTTTCTGCTTGTTTGATAAATAACATTACAAATATTAACCTGGGAGAAAGTGCACACACACATACAGTGCATGCTCCTGTTTTCTGTAATAAATACAAGCTACACTGTACAACCATCTGTCAATCTGCTGTTGTCTAAATTTGTCTATATTGGTTTTTGACCCCTCGTGAAGCACACACACACACACACACACACACACAGAGATAAGACCATCTGCTCCTGTAACGAGCATGGCTGAGTTCCGCCATTTGCAGTATCAATCTTCCTGCCTACATATGTCATGCAATGCCATGCAGAGACAGCAGGCGGGGGATGGGGGTGGGCCTTAATGGTTGCCAAAGTGTAAATGAATTAGCACCATGTCTGAGGGTTCTCATTCACTTCTCTCCAATATGTCACGCTCTGTGATCCAACAAGACCTCAAGCAGATACAAAGCACAAGCTGAAGCAAAGTCACTGTGGCACATCCTCAAATTGTCCTCCAGCACATGAGCTGAGTGTGTTTTTATTTAGGCAGCTGTGGCTCAGGAGATGGAGTGATCGTCCATGGTTGGCGGTTCGATCCCTGGCCTCTGCAGTCAGCATGTCAAAGTGTCCTTGGGCAAGATACTGAACCCTATGCTCCCGATGGCCAACGGTGTGTGTGTGTGTGTGTGTGTGTGTGTGTGTGTGTGTGTGTGTGT
>CALSBV010011200.1:20542734-20555677 GCA_943590825.1 Bovichtus diacanthus
TGTGAATGGTTATCACTGATGAGCATGTGGCACCTTGTAGCCTCTGACTCTGTATGAATGTGTGTGAATGGGTGAATGCTGATGTGTTGTAAAGCGCTTTGAGTGATCGCAAAGATTGTAAAACCACTGTATAAATGTATATATATATATTTAAAAAAACATTTATTTTATATTTCTCCCGGGAATGCATTCAATGACATGAAGATGAATGCAATTTTGTCCCACGTCCTTTTAGTTTCTGGTACCAAGGTTTTTTTGACATTATGATTATTTTAAGATGATAATTATTGTAATACCTAACGGCTGTTTGACGGGTCCATCTGTATTTTCTCACGCTCAAATGTGGGTAACGGACGTTTAGCTCTGAATTTATCCCATTAAAGCTTTGCCAATTATGTACGTTCATAATTGCTTGTTTTTGGGAGAAAGAATTTTTTCTTTGATTTTGTTCCGTGTCAGTAAAATCAAGACACACATGCCGTGTGTTTGGAGAGAAGTAATGCCGATGGGACCATCTGTTATTAAAGCTCAGGCTTGTTGAAGCAGGGGAAAGATGTCTTCCAGAAACCAGCTCATTGCATGTCTGGTGTCTGTAAATAACAGTGCTGGCGCTGGCCATGGGTGTTGGCTGGGTAATCACTTTTGCATGAACAACAGTGTGTAAGAATCACAGCAACCATATCTGGGAACATCATGAATTGCAGTGAACAATTGGCGCCGGACAAAACAATGTATTAAAGGCCCTGAAAGGCAAGATGTGCACAAGTGTTTGGTCTCATTTAGAGTATTAGTAAGTCATTTAGACTAGATTACTGTCCAAGGGAAGGAAACATAAGGTCTGACCAATATCTGCTAATCATATGTTGTTTTCCTTAGTTGACCAACTCGTAACACTATCCACATCTTTGGAGGACATATTTTAAGTATTAAAAAATATATATATTGGAAAGGGGTGCTCCTGCCAGTAGAAATTGGCCCAATACAAATTCCTTTCCCCTAGACCCTACCCCTAGTTTTGGAGTGCCCTTGACTGGGTGGTGGCCCTTCGGACCGGAGCGCCAAGGGGCTGGGGTTGAACTTTTTACCTAGGAAATGAGATACCACTCGTTACGTCATCAGTAGCCAATTGAATTATAAATGGTACTGGTATCAGATGGATGGGAGAAATGCAATGCGTTACTGACACTCACACATCAATACTGACACTCACACATCAATACTGACACTCGCATATCAATACATACTGACACTCGCACATCAATACTGACACTCACACATCAATACTGACACTCGCATATCAATACTGACACTCGCATATCAATAACTCACACATCAATACTGACACTCGCACATCAATACTGACACTCACACATCAATAACTCACATATCAATACTGACACTCACACATCGTTGTTTACACAAAGCTCTATTGACATAGTGAGTAGCTATTTTTCTGAAATGTTTGTTTATTTTATCCACAGCTTCCCATAATAAGTTAAGCACAATTAAAACTATGATCTGCAAAAGCCCCACTGCACATACTGTATATATAACATACTGTTTATAGCACATGCTGTGTATATATATATATATATATATATATATATATATATATATATATATATATCACATACTGTATATATCACATACTGTGTATATATATATATATATATATATCACATACTGTATATATCACATACTGTATATATCACATACTGTGTATATATATATCACATACTGTATATATCACATACTGTGTATATATATATATATATATATATATATATCACATACTGTATATATCACATACTGTATTTATCACACACTGTATATATCACACACTGTATATACTATACGGCATCAGATGTTATTACAGAAATGTGTTTTGAAGTTGGTCACAAGTGATTGTGCCCTTTGAGCCTCACAGTAAATAAGGGTGTGGAGATGTATTTTGTCTGTTTTTGTCTGTTTAACTGTTTTTTTTGGCCGCTTTGGGGCAGAGGAAACACTATAAAGCCAACCCTGCACTTAAAAGTTTGCCATGTGTTAGCAACAGTTGCCTATTTACTCATCCAGCAGATAGAGAGCAACATTAACATTCATGCAAGTCCAATATAATCAATCTTTTTAACTCCTGAGAGAAATATCTGGCCCTAGCTGCTAAATGTTCTCAACCAAAACAGTTGCTGTAAATGAATACTTCACAATTGCTTTTATTAGTACAATAATTGGCAAAAGAAGGTAGGCTACACTTACTAAATGTGTAATAGAATCCAACAACAAGCTCCCCAGATTTGCTCCCAGTTAAGTGTTTATGTTTCGAAAACTCAACACAATCCAATTTGAGGGCTGAACTACTCCTTGTTACCGTCCATACAGCCTCATTTTTCTCTGGCAAATGTATTCACCCATTTTGCTTTACTGCTATACATTTGCTACACACTTGGACCTTGAACTGAGAGGTGAGAAAAGCTGTTCTCTGGCACAGGAGTGTGGTTTGCTCTTGGCCTAAAGGTAGTCGACGTCTTATTGTCACAACAGCAGCGTGGCCGCCAGCTGAACCCCAGTTCAACTCCAGCACACAGCTTCTTTTATTCCTTCTGCTCCAAGGCTCTGAGCTGACTTGCTGCGATCACTGTGTTTTTGAGTGGGAGAAAAGGCAGGGCTGAGGGCTGGTGAGGACTCACTCAGCACAGTACTATAAAATCTGATGCTGGAAAAATGATAAATAATCACTTAAGTCGAAAAGCTTCTTTAGTAAGCTCACGTCTCATGTGTGTCTGCTGTATCTCACCAAGGGTCTCAACGTGTCTGCTCACTATAATGTTGACTAAGGTTACCCCCGAGCACTCTAAAGTGAGCTTAATGTTTAAATGAAGAAACCGCTCCTTCTTTCATAATAAACTGGATTGATAAACAAAACAAAAAACACACCCATTCACAATACACTAAAGTGTTCTTTCAGACAGTTCATGTACAACCGCTGGCTGTTATGCAACTTTAGCTAGATATTGCTGTAAGTTCAGGGTCGGGTACGTCCCAAGGTACGTCTGAAGACAAAAGTCTCTATAGAGTGCTGCAGGGATGACGTTTTTTGTTTTAGGCCAACCAGGAAGTTAGCATCGCCCTGGTTCTCTCAACAAAAAGCCAATGGGATTTTTCATTTGCATTTCGGATTATTGCAGAAAATAAGCTTTGTGGCTAACAAACATTTACTTTTTGTTTTGTTCGGCAAGATAATCTTCACAAATGAACACCATTTTTTTTTGATTTTTGAAGTGTAAATGCAAACACCTGAAGTTTAGCCACGTGTTAGCGATCGCCTTTTTTAAGACATATTCACAAGTTGTGTATTTATTATCGTATTGTATGAAGACAAGCAGAACGTTAAAATCTCTTAAACTTGTATTAACTGCAGACCTAATTTCAGGGATCACAAAAAAACATTAAAACCCATTAAAAAAAAACAATGACTTTGAGAAGAGGGAACCGGAAGTGCAAAAATTCTATTTTTGTTTTGTCCTTTCCAAAAAATGAAAAAAAACCTAATGGCTCAAGCTATGATAATGCAAAAAAAAATTATCTGAATGTGATGCTCTGTGCATTTATTTCCCATAGTTTTACAGCACTTTCTTTTGTAAGGGTTGTGTACGAAAAAAAGTATTTTCGGTCCCCAAATGTGTCACATCACCCCTACACTGAAATCACTCGGGGCTTGGACTTACTATCAGTCAGGTTGCCTATTGATGATGTCATTAAAACAAGTCACCCTCGAGAATCTTAGAAATGTAGGAAAATTCAGCGTGCCCCGATATCTCTGTAAAACCTTAACCATGAAAACAAATTGCATCTGAAACATATTGGATTGAAAAATGAAAGGCTGGATAATGATTGTCTTTAAACACAATTAGTCACACTTGTATTTCCCACTTTGAGCTCCTCTGCCCCTGGTTGTTGCTTCTGAAAAGTCCTGGTCGTGTCAGATATTTTGAGGAAAATTCATACAGATTGACAGCTGTTGAAATGTTCTGTGCTATAATTACATCCAGTGCTTATTTTGCCTTCTTCGTGTTACCATTGTGAAAGCTCCACATAGACGGCCACCTCACCGTATCCTGTCACCAGTTGCAAGCATGTTGGCAGAGCAGCTTGGATTGCCATCATATTTGGTGCAGACATTCATGGTCAGGTCAAATGTGTAATATGTCCAATTCTTTGGTTTATGACCAAACCTGCAAAACTAATAACATTCCCATCAGCCTCTGCTGTACTGTGTTGCCAAATAACACACGTTAGCATGCTAAGCAGCTAAATTTAGAGTCTTTTCAAAATAGCATACTAACTTCATACTAAGTAACATTGAGTGTGTAGTGCGTTCAAACTGCATAGTGTGTGGATTTTGTGTACACAGAAATACACAGATGTTTACTACTATAGCAAGAATTTCTGAGTATAAGACATGAGCTTGCTAAAAAAATACTCAATTGCCTGAAAATGCATCGTCTCTTTCAGAATGTCCTGAAAAAACACTGGACTTTCACGCAGGAGACCGCTGTTAATTTGTTTTATTTGTTATTTGTAATTAACCCAAGCCAAGATATTTCCCTTACCCTAACATTACAGGTCATTTAACAGACGCTCTTATCCAGAGCGACTTACAGTGAACTAACTACAGGGACAGTCCCCAACTTGGGGTTAAGTGCTCAGGGGCACAATGGTGGCAGTTCCTGGTATTGAACTCGCAAACTTCCAGTGTTCTATGTGAAAGCCTAACCACCAGACGACCACCACAACAAAGTCGTTTCCTGTGCAGAAGGTACCGTAGTTTATTTTGAAAAGACTGTATGCATGTAACCACGTGTCACTGGACCTTCATAGGAGAACGCACAAACGACGACGTAAGTTATCACACAAACCGCTGTAGGACAAAACGCTAAGTTTGAAGTAGGCAATAGGTTAGCATGTGATTCCTAATACACTCATGGTAAACATTATACCTGTCGGCATGTTAGCATTGTCATTGTGATCATGTTAGCCCAGCGGTGCCTCGAACTAAATGCTGAACACGCTGAACAGGCTAACTCTCAGTCTTGTTAAAGTCTGCGTCCAGGCACCTCGGTAGCTCACCTGGTAGAGCTGGGGCACCGTGTGAACAAGTCCTGACCGCAGCAGCCCGGGCCCATGGCGGCACGTCACCCCCTCTCTATCCCCTGCCTTTCCTGTCTCTCGACAAGCTATCACTTTTCTTTTCTTTTTAAGTTTGTCTCTTTATTCCCTGATGCGGTGATTATTCTCGTTTGCACCGGGTGATTTTGTCAATTGAAGACATGCTTTATCAAACAATGTGTGTTTACAACATGGCATATGGTAACCACAATCAGCGATAACAGTCGAGCAGACATTTACCGTCGTGAAAGTATTTCGGAGTGCCTCTTTAGCACTTCAGAAGCGACGCATGCGTGCTGTAATGTTTGTTTATGTTCTCGAGCACAACTTGGAAAGAGAAACTAAATGCCACCCTTCCCACTCGTACTGTACTTTACCATGCTGCATCTATTCATTTGCTGACGTTACATAACTAAACTACACAGTTAATGGTTTATTCATGAGGCCTATTTTGGCCCAGAGAACTGGGCGTCCTGAATCAGAGGAGAATCTCTCCATCTTTCCGCGGGCCTCGGGGGGAAAACAGGCAGGCAGGCAAATGAGATCGCAGACTCGGATAGAATTACCACTTCAGTGAGAGAGAACGAGAAAATGATCTCCATCACCTGCTCTGCCTCTTCCATCCGCCCATCTGACCGTCATCATTCCGTTTTCCAGCCTGCTTCATCTGTGTACACTCCCCTCGGGGGCGATCTGTGTCCATGTGTGTGTATAAGTGCTGCACTGCTCTGAAGTTAACGTTGGATGTCTACATGCATGTACTTATGTAGAACGGCACTGCAAATGATGCTAGCAATCTGGAGAGGACAGGAGATGGCTGAGAGGCTGTGTCAGTTGTGCGTCACTGAGAATGCATGATAGCTTCTGTGTGGGTATGACAGGCAGAGCGAGAGGAAAACGAAGCAGCTCGCATGTCACAGGAGAGCCCTCTGCTGTCGGAAGCACTAACCACTCAACATGTGCTGCATTCACTCAGGTTCATTTTCAGACATTTGTGTGGTGGTGCCTATTAAAATGTATAAATATATTTGTCAAGTATGGAAAAGAAGTAATTGCCTCCCTGTGTTTCTTTCGCTAGATGTATTTAAATTGTACCCACCCATAGAACATTATGAGATACAGTTGTCCTTCTCTTTCATTCGGTCACTTCTTGAATAAACACATTGACTGTAGATTTGTCTGAAAGGCTCCTCACTGTAAGCAACAGGAAAAGTAAAGTAGCCCTTTACCACTACATGACTGTTTTAGGGAACTTTTCAGTGCGTCTCTGACATTTCCAGTCTCCTTTTTCACTTCTTTTGCCATTTGATTTGAGACATGGTAAGAAGTACAACCAACATGCAGTCTAATACAATCTTTAAAAAACATTCACACGTACCTGGCAGAAATGACATGCAACAAAAAAACTTAAACAGAAGTAAAAGATTTCTAATTACATTTGACTATAATTTGTCTGACTGGAATAAGACAATTGTTTTAATCATAGATGGGTGGTTGAAATAATACTTTGACATGTACTTCACCCAATTTTTCATTGTGCTTGTCTCACTGGTGTCATACGTACAAAATGACAAAAAGTCTGTTTCCTGTAGCGTTATATCTACCAGTGACCTTGGGAATTCTCTGAGGTTAAAAAATTGCCTTTTTTTATCATTTCTGTTGTCATGCAATAAATATTTAATAGATCCTGTTTGAATTCAAAATAAAGATCACAGGCTGACATTTTTCATTCATTACATGAATAATTAGCCGGACCGTCATGGTTCTTCAGATGGGTTAAAGTGCAAACAGGAATGCACAAAAGGGATTTTTATTTCCAATAACTAAGTTTGTGATGAATATGAAAGTGTCTTTGGGCAAAATACTGAACCCTGTGTGAGTGAGTGAATGTTTATCTGATGAGCAGGTGGCAGCTTTGTCTGGCAGCCTCTGCCACCAGTGTGTGAATGTGTGAAAGGGTGAATTCTGACTTGTGTTGTAAAGTATATGAATGCAGTCCATTTACCTTTGTCACACGGAGTTACAATCTAGCAGACATGCGAGTGCATTACTTACTTATTTTAACTTTGAATCAAATTCAGATCATGGCTAGGGATGGCCAACGTCTATATTTTATTTGCAATCCATATCCGAAGCTATGAGTTGAATTATTTCTAAATGTGCTCTTTGAAATGTTACTGAGTTTATGCAATAAATTACCAATTTATCCCGGATCCAGACCAAAGCAATCCTAGTTTTCACATTGTTGTTTTAACATTTGGCTAAACTGACCATATGGCATCGCAACAATCACACCGTGTTGACTACAAATGAAGGTTTGCCTGAGATTTAGTGCTGTGTATCTGAGAGACTGAATATAATAAACAGGAAATAGTAAAACAAATGCAGCATGTAGAAAAGGACGAAAAAAAGAAACTATGTAAGGATGGAGAGAAAGTCCAAAGTGGAGGAAGTGGCACCTGCACTACACAAGTCAACATATTAAAACTTAATGTTAAAGTTACATTTCAGATGTGTATCCTTGTGTTTATTTCTAGTAGGATTGCAGCTTATGTTGACGCACAGACACTCGTAGAGGAATCACAGTTTCAGCCTTGTGCTTGTACTTGGTGGATTTATGTCATTTACTGGCAAGTTGACAAAAAAAAAAAAGCTTTTGTAGACAACTTCAGTCATTCCTCAACTTCATCCTGTCTTTTTTGTGTCGATAATTACCTTTACCTAAACTTACCTGAAGAGTTCAGTTCAGTTAAATCCTTTGCAATGTATCAAGAATGGAAAGATATAAATGTAGGAACATGGGTTTGGTAGCCGAGGCATGTCCTATCCTCACCACAAGAGTTGTTTTAAAGGGTCTTTGCAGAGTTAACAATAACATCCTTTACAGATTTGCAATCTCACTCAGATTTAAGGCTCGGCCTCACTAGCATTTAAAATGTCAAAAGTCAGAAAAGGAGAAAGCTTTAGTTGCCTGTTAAGTTGTGTTGCACACTCAACTTTTATTTTCCCTCTTCTGTCGAACTATAAACTGCTCCACAAAAGACACATAGTTTGCAGTTATTCGACAAGTTAGTGGTATAAATACGTCTTTTGAATAAAGTTTATGAACAAATGTAAAGAGTTGGCTCACTGTCTGTCAGAAGGCTAGCTAGCTTGAGGTGCATTGTTCTTCCTGCAGTAACTCTTTATTGAATGAAATAAAATGCAAGCTGGGAGTAAATGCACCTAACATGTTAGCCATTAGTTTGCCAGCTATCCTACATTAGGTGTATTTCCATCTACCTGTTTTTATCCACATTTTCAATTTGCGCATAAAAAAACCTCAATGGAAACTGTAGAATCTCGAAGAACCAACACCTGATAATTGCATAACGGAAGGGCATTTTTTTTGCACATTTGGATGGAAACCTGGCTATAGTTCACCAACTAGTCGTGAGAGCAGTCCCTTTGTCACCAAGCATCTAGAGCCACCTGTTATTAGAGGACGCATCGATTTTCTGTTTGTGACCTGGCCCTCACACCATATTATTTTTTTATGTTCATATCTACAGATATTTATGGACCTATGTATCTTGCTTTTCTGATACAGTACATATAGGTTACGCTAACTAGGTCACTTTGGATTGGCTCCAGTGTGTGTCATGTCTGAGAGTGTCCCCTGAGCTCCCCACTCTTTGCAGCCTCTGAGAGTTTGAGATGGTATCATTTGAACAGTTATACTTGTACCTCTTCTAGAAACGGTTTTCCTACACTGTGCAGTATCACAATTCTCTTTGAACAGATGACAGATCTCTGCCATTGACCCCAATGATTAGGTTTTTAAAGTTCGAAGGGCCTGTAAATTAAATCCATTCAAGTCCCCACCTTGAGGTAAACACATCTTGACACTGGTGGTAGTTGTGTGGACAAAACACTTACACTAATTGCAGCAAATAATATAATATAATACTAATAGGAGTAGTTTAAATGTCCTTCAGCTGGCTTGATCAGTGACTGTCAGAGGTACATAACCCAGCGCATGCCAGTGTTTTTTTCTTTAATATTTCTTTATAGTGAGCAACATGCGTCACATGATCATTAAAATCAAACTTGACAGCATAAAATTACACAAATATATCATTGAAAGACTGCTTTTCTGCCTACACAAGTAGATTTTTGATGCAATAACATAATATTGGCCAATGTGTACAGTAGGGCTGTTACAGCGGTTGGTGGTCACCCTGGGTCCTGGCATTTGACCCAGGGTCAGTCAAACATGGTTATGACATTTGGCCCTTGGCCAGATGAACATTTACATAAAATAAATAATTCCTCTCCTTTCCTTCCTCTATACCAGGCGAATTCCCAGAGATAGGGTGAGATAGAGCTGAATGGTGTTTCTTCCCTGAGATGTAACTTAGACAGATGGTACTGATTCCCTTATAATCTAAAAGGTCAAGAGAGGAGAGGAGATGAGAGGAGGGAAGGTCATGACAGGAGAGGAGGAGAAACATGAGAAGAGATGCTCAGGCTAGTTTGTTCTACCTTCCACTCCACTCCAACTGTCATCTTTCTTTAGTTTGGATTGTCTTTTCCTTTCTGTTATGTCACAGCCTCTTTTCTGCCTTTCTTCCTCCATCATTATCTCTTGCCAACTCTCCCTCTCCTCTCTCACTGCCTCTCTCCCTTTCTGACTCCTCTGCCTTGGAAAGAGACGATCCAGAAATAAGGCCATAAATAAGAAATCAACGGCCTTTTCTGTCCAACCACATTACAGGCTTTTGATGTATGCTTTCTGCAGTAGTATTACTCACCAGCCTCAAATCAATGCTCTAATCTTTCCCCTGCCAGATTGATTTCAGTGGAAGTGACAACAGTGCAGAGAGGTGCAGAACAGATCTGTACACTGTAGGACATTTTCCAAAAACTAGAAAAGTAGTGTTATATAGGGACAGCTGCTTAGGTAGATTAATAAGATGCCAGACATCACACAGGGACAGAGGTGTGAATGACGGTTCTGGTCTTTAAATCTCTTCAACCCAACTCGTCCATCCTTGTAGCCAAACATAGTTGAAATTCACAAAACTGTACTTTAAATTCAGATCAAAGGAGATTTTGTTTGTTGTTGTTGTTTCTCTCTTGTTGTTGATTTAGTTTTTTTGCACTGTACATATAATGTTGAGGTATTAAGTGAATATGGATCATTTTTACAAAAACAGCTTGTCGTGAGGTGCAGGGTAGTGAGATCAAACGTGACAAAAAGGAAACTTTATGCTGGCAAAGAAGTTCGCTTGAGTTTTATTTTTCAGCCATTCAAAAAAAAATATATAACAAAATAAATAAGAAATCAAATGTTCTGTCTTCTCCAAACAGTACTGGAGCAGCTTTTTCCAACCAGACAAATGAGGGGGGGACAAACAACCCCCTTCACTCTCATTCCAGTCTCATATAGAGCCATAGAGCCCGCCTTCTCAGGTCAAACTGGCCAATCAGGTCGGCCCTCTGGAATGGAGAGTTTACAAGGTTTAACAAATATACATCATTTTACTCTTCTTAATTATAACAACAAGGCCTCAGTTCATTCTTTAACATGTCAACTTAAATACTGTACCTTCAAAATACCAAATATTAATACATCATTCAGTATTTTACTTTAATTAGCTGCCAAAACCTCACCCATCTTTGAACCAGTCACCCCATAGAGCCCGCCTCCTCACACACCACATATACTGACTGCAGCTGAGGCGCTTCCTCTTTAAGCACCGGCACAAGATGGCTTCTACAAAGGACTCAAACTCAGGTTATGGCTTCCAAGACAACTTGTCTGTTTAATATAAGTTTAAAAAATAAACTTGTACCAGATACAGCAAAAGTAAAAGAATATATGTTCTTTCACATTTGTATTTTAACACCATAAAAGATGTTGCCCTTAAAATGTATAGTTTGTAGTTCGTTGTGATACCTAATCTCTAGAAACAAATATCTGCATATGAATGCAGAATCTGTATGTAATGGGACATGGTTTTAGTATCTGAAGTGTTCTGGTTACTGTTTGTAGTCCGAGTGATATTGACCAATCCTGTTTTTAGCGATCTTCAGTTGCATGCAGGTAAACAGTCCATGTAGAGAGCAAAAGAGGCAAAACCTATTGGCCAAAATGCGATCTCGGAACCCATCGCTTATCGTTATTATTAGCTTGAAATGATCTTGTAAACTGGCTCCTCCAACTTCATTCTCGTGTCTCAAGTTGCTGATCGGAATGTAACGCGTAGCAGCCCACAGAAGAAGACATCTTGGGACCGATATCCTCAAATTATTGGCTGTTGGCCCCAGAGGCTAAACCGCCTTCAGACCGATGGCCATTGGGTTCCGAGTTTGAGTGATACCTATCGCAGATGCCATAAAAGGCGTCTAAATGTGTCTAGAATTTGGCAAAAAAAATTTGTATAATTTCATGGCACATCAGAAAACAAATGAATAGCTTTTTTGTGCTAATTCAAATGTATTATGCACCAAAACGTTTTGAACCTGCATTAATGTATTAGTCTTAGCCACTTGGGGACAGCACAGCCAGTTGCAAACACAACACTGATCAATTATTATTTACATACGTTAAGGTCAATTTGTTCACAAAGAGTTGCCTTTATACACGTCCAGCAGATATGGAGTAACGGTAGCGTTTAGTCTTGTTTCAGGCCATCAGGCGAGTGTTATATATTCACTTTTTAAGCTCTGTTTTCTCTGTATGTTTTCTTACTAATAAGCGTTTCACATATGAAGCCATTTCATCCTTTGTTATTATAAAATATGGCTGAGAGCAGATTGTTACACCTGAGTAATTCTATATGTAATTCATACGTTTTTCCTCGACCAAGGAAACTAGAAAAAAATAGATACCACAATTGAGCTGCTATTAGCCAAAATAACAACACATTGGCACGACCTTGATAAGCAAGAAAATGTAATGACTTTTTCCTTGGCCTCTCTCCCATACAGGAACAAGCGTCCTAGGTCAAGGTAAAAACTGGATGATTCTTTCTGCCTCCACACTGCATTTTACATTGTGTGGTTTCTTGTTGCTTGGCCCCTTTGCTTTCGTATTTATTTAATGTTTATTTTTATAGGGACGGGTATGTAGAATAAACCAATGCCACACACAACAGCATTAAAATACATAGCAAATAGGCAAGAGACGGTACAAAACACAAACTCACCAACAGATGTGTACATTAAAACTCACAACTCGACACAAAAATCCACATACCTAAGAGTACAAGAGACAAGCTAATAGAATAATGCACCATAAAACAAGAAGCGCCAGATCATTTGTGACTAACATGACTGATCCTGTTTCAGCTCGTGTTTAAAATGTTCCCAGTCAAAATCCATTTTGATTTCTGCAGATAAGGAATATCACATGTTGACCTCCCTAACAGAAAAAAGCCGTTTGTCCAAATGAGGATTTACGTAAGAGCAGTTTACAATTCCTGCTGGATGCTCCACGTGTTACTGAGCCCGAAGCTCTGAGTGTCAGTGAGCACCTGGGCAGCCTGGTTATTAAGGCATTTATAGATGATTTAAAAATGAGCTAATTTAATAAAAAAGATAAAAAATGAACGTGTTTACTTTCCTAAGAACGTGGCAATGACGCAATCTTATCGGTTCGGTGTCCAAACATGTGTTTGCTTGATTGTAAATCATCCAAAGAGGGATGGTAAATGTAGATGCCGCTCGTGACAAAGAGGTTACACCAGGGGTGCCCATTACGTCGATCGCGATCGACCGGTCGATCGCAAAG
>CALSBV010011200.1:20556784-20579791 GCA_943590825.1 Bovichtus diacanthus
ACACACACACACACACACACACACACACACACACACACACACACACAGACAGATAGCCGTATTGCATACTGACCTTTACTTTCCTTTCTTCTCTGCTCTTCAGCGATGGAGCAAAAGGCCTTACTGTGGAGTTTTTTTTCCTTTTTTATTTTAGCAAAGGCAAGTTAATCACATTTTATACACAAAGGGAAGTCATTGTTCCCTACAAAATGCATAAAAGGCATTAAATAGTATACATCAGACAATAAGACACAAATGAAAAGTTTGATTGAAATATGTGTTTCTGTGTAACAAATATTGTTACTGATAAGGATATTGCAGCCATATTCTTTTTGATTATTTATTTATTTTTTTAAAAAGAGGATAAAACCGTTAATGGACATAATGTGGACAGTGACTAAGCTTCAAGATTCTGACTGGGCATTTCCAATAGCAGCGCTTTACTGACATCTCATAGCTGGCCTTGGTTAGCAAGGTTAGCAACAGACAAAATACTTTTTTTTTTTTCAATTGCTCAACTATGGCAAGTTATTTAGGTTACTGTTGCAGAGAATATTAGTCCCAGAGAGCGAGTGAGAAACGATTCTAGTGATCCATTTTCTAAGTCCGATCTAAATTGTTTTCTGTCCTGTGTTTGTGACTTAAGAACAGGTGTAAAAAAGTTTTGCCAGGATAGAAGTTCTTTTATTCAGCCACAAGAGCTTGGAGTGGACCACAACCCCATGTTCTAAATAGGACTTAGATGGCTGGATCAAAAGAATAGTTTTTCTCACTTGCCTCTCAGGACTTCCATATAATATATGTACCTCCCACTATATCATTCCCCAGTTACTCTCTTCCAGTCCTATGAATTGAATCATGATACAGAGCAGCAATCAAGCCGTGCTTAAATCGTCTGCTCCCACAGCTGGCTGTTGGAACTAAAGTAATATTATTAATTAATGAAATATTAATTATGAATACAACATAACATTACAGCATAGATTTGTACCAAGATTTGACCTCCCCTGGAGAACACTAATGTATTTTAATGCTGTCACTTTATTGCACGTCATATCCCCGCCTAGCCCCGACTATCAACTAGAAACTAGGCAAAAATGTAGAAATAAACTACATCAAAACAACAAATGGTAATAATAATTCGATTTAAAAAAAAAAACAACAACATTACAGCAAATTGACTGAATACGAAGGAGAGGATACAGAGGATAGAAGAGTAAAAGAAGAAGCTCTGTGGCTTGTAAGGCGCTAAATCTTATTCGTAATGTGGGAATGAATGTAGCTCAGGGTAAATCATGCATGTGATGTCCTTGATAAAGGTTATTCCAATTATAGCGTGGCACTGAGAATTACAATTTTTCTTGCGGTACAGTGAGGGGTGTATTTCCTCCCCGATAGATGCAGTCCAGGTGTGGAATGAGGGGATCAATGCATCAATAATCCCTGCAGTGATGGTACACAGAGGAGTCGGTTAGAACATTGAGCTGCAGTGATGTTGCACTCGAATAAAAAAACAAACCGTAGCAATGCCAAGTCCTCAACCTGCTGAGAGAACGGCCACATCAGTGTTCTGTTTGCATCAAGATGACACTCCACTGTGAGAGCAGAGCCAGACAGACACTCTGTAATTTGGACAGTGCTTCTCAGTATGGGGAGCCAGCACAAGCAAGGGAAATCCATAAATGTTTGCTCACACTGCAGCCAAAGGTGCCCCAATTATTTATTTTTTCCCTAACATGACAGCTATGGTCTAATCAGGATGAAAAGCAAAATGTTGCATAGACTCCCAGATTTTCAATTTGCAATCTGGACCACGAAGGTGTGTTGTGCATAATCAGATCTGAGGCCTGCGACGGCGTGGAAGACATGACACAACATGAATTGACTGATTGAATTGCTGCATCTTCCTAAGTACCAATCAGAAGTTAGTTGGATCATAACATATTGGGCTTGGAATTAATCTGCAGATGCGCCGGTTCAAAAAATGTTGCCTGCAACAGATTAGGTACTGAAGCAGTTGTTGATAACTTGCGGACCCTACAGACCGGCTAAGAGGATTGAGGAGTCAGCACTCAATGACGGTATAAAACAGTCAATAAATAAGTTTTTTCAGAAATTGCAACCAGGAAAGGTCCCTACAGCCATACCGTCATGAAAGAGCGCAAAAAAAAAATTTGTCTGATGGTTCCAACTGTATATGATTAGCCGTGGACAGACTGATACACACACACGGCACTATACTGCGACTGTTTACCTGCACATTTCCCAGGTACTTCTTCACAAAACGTGTCATAACAACAACTTGATCAAGCTTTTTGTTCTGTGCTTTCGTTGGAATGACGTGATGCATGAATGCAGCGGTGGAGAAAAAATAAAAACTTCATTCAAATCTCTTTTGGCTTTGGTGTTTCTGCAGATGACAGCAGAAGCTATTCTCCGCCTGGTCAATGATCCTGTGCTGCCATTCTACCCTCTGGACATCGCCCTGGATGTCCAAAACAAACTCAAAGGTAACACTGACGATGATATATGATAGTTATGGTGGTGATGATGAAGTGCAAAGTTATTACCTTTAAGATCTCTTTTTCAAGAGAGACCCGATAATAAGAATCTATTTTCTAGTGGCAATGTAGGATTAGTAATAGAACAAAGTGTAGAGTAACATGAATCATTTAAAAATCCTACATATTGAAATATTTATAATTTATTTCATTGAGTCATTTGTGTCTGTCTGAAATTTTAGTGTAATTTTAGGCGATGGGACAGTGTTTACATCAAGAGCAACTCCAGTAGAAGGTAGAAAGTATGCCATTAATCTTAAATCAACAAGCTTTTTTCTAATTTGATCCAGTGGGTTAAGATATAAATTGAAAGACATTAAGTTTGAGGCTCTGTTCTTTTAATCTGTTAGCGGTATCAGTTACGTGGGGCTAGTGGTGTAGGTGCACTGCACACCACCTTCCCGGCACCGACGGACAGACGGACGAGTTAGCAACAAGCTGGTGAACATAGTGGAGCATTTAGCAGGTTTAGACCAAACCAGAGCTAAAAGGAGAGTGAATATTGGGCTTATGACTCCTAATATTGTTAACATTGCTCCGTGTCTACTGGCAGAGGCAACTGTTTGATAATATGTTTCCAATATCAACTTTATAAGGTATGTATAATGGTTTGTTGCGCTGCCTCCCAGAGGCCACATCAACAGAATTAAGAATTAAAATGAACTTCAACTTCAATTCTACCATATGTGCAGGATGTATACAGGATCGAAATTATCTCAGACCACAGTGTACTGTACATACAAATATAAAAAACTTTTTAAAAATAATAAATATATTGCAAATAGAGATTAAAATATAAAAGAATATGTGCAGGTACTATTTAATCCACAATATGAGTAATAAGCAACAGGTTTTTTCTTTTAAATTGTTCTGTGCAAAGTGGCTAGTGTTGAGTGTAGGTGTGTGTGTGTGTGTATTTTTATAAAGAGAGTTCTTATGGCTGGTGCGGTGTGATGAGTAGGTTACAGTCCAGCCAGTGGAGGCAGAGAGGGGAAGGTTCAGCATCCTGACAGCCTGCCGTATGAAGCTGTTACCCAGTCTGGTGGAGCGGGCTCAGAGGCTCCAGTATCTTCTCCCAGATGGCAGGAGACTGAAGAGGCTGTGGGGGGTGGATGGGGGGGTTTATTTGCAATGCTGGTGGCTGTGCAGGCTGTAAATGTCAAGGAGGCAGGGGAGTGAGGCAACAGTTATGTTCCCAGCTGCAGTCACTATACAGTATGCTGCAGGGTGTTGCGGTTGGAGGGAGTGCAGCTCCCAAACCACACAGTGATGCAGCTGGTCAGGATACTCGTGATGATGCCACGGTAGAAGAAGCACATGACGGGGGCTCTGCTCTCTTTAGCTCTTTAATTACAGTTTATTACAACTTGGGTTTTTTTTTTTTTTTTTCCATAGCTCTGCCCATCAGTTCCATCAGTTATGAGAACATTTGACATGCCAAATTAATTGCTGAGATTTCGAAGCAAAGTGATCTGTAAATGTGTAAAGTTTCCTGACGACATCGTGCATGATTGCAAAGCTATCGCCGCGACAAAATCTGTCCACAGACTGACAGACCTGGCAAATGACTGAAAATGGACTCTGTGGTAGTTCCCGTTACAGCAGGTGTCTCCAGGAGCACATTTACCCCTGAGGACATACACACAGACTCACAAGGTGAAAACAATACCAGCGTTGCTGTCGCTGTTGTAGAAGTAAATGCAACCATAATGTCGCAAAAAAATCCCTAACTGCCCAGAAAACTTGCATACAACTACGGCAAGTAGGGTAGGTCAAAAATTAACCAGAAAGCTGTGGTGGATGCTTCCATCGAGCAACTTGGGTTTTAAGTTTTTTAAATAACATTGGGTTTGTTTACAACCTGTTAGATCATCTGGCAGCTTGTGTGTCTTTTTTCTTTCAGCTATCTCTGGCCTTTCCCAGATCTCAGAATAGATCCATGAATAGAAGCAGTTGCATACAAAGTTAATGGGTAAATGTAAACAGATTTAGCATACAGTGTCTTGACAGTGATATTTGATTCTTTAAGGTGCAGCAAACCACAAGAGTCTTGGATTCTCGACCGAACACTGCAGTATGCACACCACTTTGTGTATGTGTTTGCAGAGACATAACTCATGTCCACTGTCAAGCCAGCCCGCTTGAGCATCAATCCCTAATACCCTCTTCAACAAACGTGAACACTCTCACACACGCAGAAAGCAAAATGACATGCTACACACACACACACACACACACACACACACACACACACAAACACACACGTATGCACACACAGACACACACACATACACACACAAACAAACAAGGTCCCACGGGTGTGCACATAACTCCCTGGTATGCAAAAAACACTTTTCGTAGAATGTTTTTACATCTATGTACACACATACACACACACACACACACACACACACAAAGCCTTCCCCCTAGACATTTTCTCCCATAAGAATGATTTAGTGTTGGTTCATGTGTTTAGCTGAACTTATCGATCTCTCCTCTTGATGATTCCACAACACGGTGACCTTGATTCCTGCATTTGTAAAATTCAAATCAAGTGTTCAACATCTTCCCTCTTTCTTCTGTAACCTTAAACCTCCAAAGACTTTCTATTTAATCAGTTCTTAGCATATAAATTGTAATATGTTGAAGAGTAATACATAAATGCTGGTCTATCACAGCACTAAACACATAGAAAACCTCTCCAAAATGACCTATCTTTTTCTTCAGTTAATTACATTCCTCTATATACTTTGCATCAGTCCACCCCTGTAAGCTAGTTTAAATGCATAGTTTTGAGGTGGGGTTTTATGAGGTGCTTCTCCATAGTCCAGTATTACCTACAGTAGATGATGGTCGGCACGCCCCCAGTTTGGATAATAGACAAGAGAAGCAGCTCAGATGCTAAGTAATGTACTGCTGCCCCCAAAACTTATTTTAGACACTTAAAAAAGTTCAAGTGAACGCTATATTTTGAATATTTCTTCCACTTGACCTTGCTGTCAGACAGCCCTTTCTGACAGGAACTGAAGTCTGTATCTATTCTCTTTCAAAGCCACCAGACTCCTTTGACCAAAACAGTCATTTTACCTCGCAGAACACGGGAGATGCTGGTCTACCACTGCCTCGATTGATTGGTTTGTTTGTGTTAATGTGTGACTTTGGCTAGTTCGGAAGAACTAAACAAACAATAATAACAATAACACAAACAAACCAACCAATCGAGGCAGCATTATAACAGCAACTTCTTTGTTCTGTGAGGTTAAATTACTGTTTTTGTCAAAGGAGTCTGGTGCTTTTAAAGAGAGCATAGATAACGTCTTCAGTTCCCTGTCAAAGCGGTGAAAATATTCTAAATATAGCCTTTACTTAAACTGAGATAGTTTTTGTTTTAGTGGGCCTTTCTTTTAGGTGGCTAAAATCCGACCCACCCACAGCAGTACATTACTTAGGTTCCAAACTGGGGGTCTGCCGACTGCCATCTACTGTAGGTAATAGAGACTCTGATTTTATACTGCAGACCAGTAATTTGATAATCAAGGCATAGATACAACAGGAACATTAGGCAAAGCTGTATAACTGTATATGGTATTGCTTATTAATGGTGTAATTCTGCTTTGTCATTTGTGTTTTAGCTGGATGATGAGGATTTTTGTCCTTGATTTAAGGATGCTAACGATCCTAAATCTCACCACTAATGTGCAAAGTTGACAAGAAGGTGTATTTTTTTATGCCAATAAATTGCCTTTGAATTGAATTGATAGAGGGGATAAATTGGGGGGCAGACAAGGGGTACACTGAGGGACAAAGTGATGAAGAAACAGACAGGCTACAGGCAGGTGTAATAATCCGTCATCTCTCTCTCGCTCAGGTCATAATATGTCCATTAGTCTCAGACGGGGAAGCATAACCACTCAATCTAGGCATTAATGGGACGGTGCTTATATGCTTAGACAGAGCCAGTGAACCTGTGCCACTGATCAATTGCCTCATTGGTACAATGAATGAGACTCAAAGATGGAGCCACAGTACATGTGAGAGTGTATCTTTCAATCTCTGATCCTACAGTGTAAGCGATTGATGGACATTGATATGTAGATTTATTTTATCTCAAGCATAAAGAATTCATTCTGTACAGTTTGCGTTGTCTTATTGTAAATCCACAACTACACAGTGCAACTCAAACACTGCATTGATTATCTATTCATAAATCTCCCTCTGACAACTCCCGTACTTGTGGGTTTTTCTTGGTGCATAACAAAAGTATCATTTTGTTTATTCTGAGTTTGCAAGCGAAGACAGCACGCAGGTTATATGTATCAAAGCCTCTGTTGTGCATCCTCTTTTAAAGGTCATCTTAATATTCAAGGACAGAGTGTTTGCATGCTCTGAGACTGTGACTGAATAAGCTGATTTTGCTTCAGAAGGCCTGAGAGGTTGTACAGCATGTTAACTGCTGAATATTTGGCAATGTAAATTTATACGGGGTTCAATTCAGACCTTGACTAAAGTGCTGTGTTCTCCTTACTATGCGAGTTGCACTCTTTGGATGATAAATAATATGTAAATCACTTTACAGTATGAAGTGTTCACAGAGGAACACTTCTCAGAATTTAACATGTGCCTGTATTGGCAATCTATGTCTATGTTAAATCTGATTTGATATGTCAGTCCCTTAACCTATACATCATACCTTGCTGGCCCTAGCTAAGGTAGGGCCTGACAAATATACAGGAGTCTAAATTCGACTGGAGGCCTACTGTACCTGAAATATTAAAGGGATAGTTTAGATGTTTTGAAGTGGGGTTGTATGAGTTTCTTATCTATAGTCAGTGATGGGACATCTGTCCGTCCGTCCGTCTGTCTGTCTGCATGTTGCGCTCCATCTCCGTTTAGACACAACTGACGAATAAGCTTTGTGGAATACATAGCCTATGTACTTTAAAAGCCACAAACAGCAGTGACAATAGGCTATTTCTAATAAATATAGATTGTATTTGTAATTTCTTTATGTGGGGGCTAAAAATCGGCGGATTTGAAACTCCAGGAGAACAGCAAAGAGAGGGGGGAGTAAAGTCAAAAGAGTTTGGCAGACTTGGCATGCATATGTTATCATTTATCAGAATCAGATGATTTCTATCTGCTATAATATATAATTTAAAACATTTATGGGAGATTATCAGTGTGTTTTCCTGCCAAATGTGGAGAAAATAGACCAGATACTATCGAGCCGGTCAGGGAGCTCCACGCTGCGTTCTGTGTGAACAGCCCAATTAGTTTACATGGGCACCTGTAGGGGCAGCGCATTTTTGAAAATCGCGGCGCTTTTCAGCACCTCCAGTGTAAACCCGGCGTGAGGCTGTCCTTCCACACAGCGGTGCTTTGAGAAATATTCTAACATAAACTGCTTTAGCTTGTTAGTATGCTTACATTTGCAAACGAGCGCTGGACACAAAGTACAGCGAGGGCTCTGCTGAGAAAGACGGAATGAAAGTGTGTCCACTGCTGTTTCCAAGGACGGTTTAGTTTGGTTGGTCGATTACAGGTGCCTGTATACATGCTACAGGTTCTCCTTCCATCCCTCTCCTTCCTTTGTGACTGCTCGAGTGATGTCCTCTATTGATCTTCATAATTTCCCAAATCATTATGCAACTGTAGTTACAGAGTTTTATGTATGCACTTTATGTTAAGGCAAGGAAAATGCTTTCTTTACGAGCTGAAAAATAAGGCAAAGTAGATTAAATAAATCTCTTCAATTATGAAGGAACAGAGTAATGCTGCATCTCATATTTGACCTTGTGATAAGAAACGACGTTGCATGAAAGAGACTTTTTCTTAATTGAAGCTGCTTTATAATACACAATTGGACATCATGTCCCGACACTTCATCTCTAAGTGTCATTTTCCTTATGCTTGCATTTAGTTTTACTATTTTCATGAGCTGTGTGTCATCAAAAAGAGGCTGCTTGTGACAGATTTTGGGCTCTTTATTGTTGTTGTATAAATACCACAATAAAGATAAAAATTAAAAACTATATAAATTGGCATTAAATTTAATTCCAGGTGGCATTATAAACATCTTAAAGTTATAAATCTGACTTTGTGAAACGTGTAGATACTCTCAATGCTTCGCACCGAGCAGCTATTGTTCAACCAGAAAACAGGTGGGAGAGAGCTTTTATCTCCGCTGGTTAAAAATACAGAGAGGCACCAGATGGACAGAAAGAGGAGGAGGAATAGGACAGTGAAATAAATACTTTTTGATGCGTGTGTGGTTACACATAGTGAGACATGATAAATAATTTCTGGTGTGTGTTAGGATTCCGTAGGTTGGTTAATGTCAGTGGTTGTGGGTAAAAGCTGGCATGTAGATAGTCATAGCCGATCATTTTAACCAAGATAGAAGTACAAGAGAGTGAGAAAAAGGAGGATAAGCTAATACTTCTGGAGTCGAGTGGATGTCAAGATAGCCTTCCTCGTTTACAGTCCGATTAGCAACTTGAGAATGAGAGTTGAGAGATGTATATGCATGTGAATGCAGATTCCATTTTTAACAAAAGCTAATAAAAAGCTAAATCGTCTTACATTCTCTTTTGTTTTCTACACGGACTGTTTACCTGTATGGAACTAAAGCCCGCTCAAACATCATTGGTCAATATTACTCGGACTACAAACTGAAAACAGAGCACAATCGATACTAATATTGTGTCCCGTTCCGTACAGATTCTGCATTCATATGCAGATATCTGTTTATAGAGATTACTGATGGTTCAACCGGGACAGTTTCATGCATTTCTGGAACTTTGGAAGTACTCCATCTATGCCGAAGCATAGCTGCAGACGAGTGCACTCAAGTCAAGTCTGAGACAAACAGTTTCGAGATTGATTCAAGTAAATTCTGCAACTAAGGTGCAGTGTTTTGTTTCCGCCTGCAATGGCAAAGTGTTTATTTGCTTTGATTTACACCTCTGACTGGCTTCTCCACGGCAAGTATTGCAGTACTTAAAGTCTTAGACATCGGCATCTTGCAAAGCCTCATGGAAGCTGTAGTCAGTGAATGCTAATTATAATTTTTTTTCTTTGTCTGTTTACATGACAGGGCACTCACATTTTACCCTTCAAGATGTACATTCAGCTGAGAATACAGACAAAATAACACACCATGCATGTGTTGCTTTGTAGAAACGTCCGTGTAAGCAGCGCTGTAAGAAAACCCATCGCGTTAAACAATCTAAAGGAACAGAGGCTGGCTGAGGAGGGAGCAGGACTTTGACTCTGGACTGTGTGGTCCAACTAAATACAACCAGAGGCTGTCAACACAGAAGCCAGGGTGAAGTCAAGACAAAAAGTACACTTACTGAAAGTGTTCATGTCTCCCTCCTGTATTTATAGAGTGTGTGTGTGTGTGTGTAGAATGTTAGTGTGGATATGGCTTAATAAGTGAAGCCACATGTCTTCATGTGTAGGCTCCAGATGAGTGGGTAGTGAAGCATGCGTATTTTTTCGGGTTTACTCAAAGATTAGTGGGAGAGTATTTTGGGGGATGTGAAATGGCCATGTGTGGCTGTATGAGTAGGAACGCTTGTGTGTGTCTGTGTGGGTGTGTGTGTGTGTGTGTGTCTGGTCTCTGGGTGTTTCGGCAGCCCCCTGCGGCAGAGGACCAGTGATATTTAATGGATTCTTCACAGCCTGTGTGGAGCACTGCAGTATTCATGACTGGCAGTCATGGAGGGGACTCAGATCAAACAACCAGAGCTAATTGAAACCCCCAAAAACCTTTTGTTCAACTTTTTTTAAATCACTATTCTCCTTTCTTTTCTCTTTTCATATTAAACTGCCTTTGGTCTAGTCTGATCTGACATAAATCTCCATTAATTTACTGTAGTGATAGTGCTCAGTAGCAGGGCTGCCTTTGGTCCTCGACTGCAGTACCAAAGAAAGGTAACAGGCTATTGTCAGTGCTGGTTGTTACTAGAATACACTGAGGAAATCAAAGTAAATGTGTGTGCCCATGTGCATGAATTATTTCTTACACCTGGATGTCACTTAAAACCTGTATGATGTACAATAATTAATTAATAAGATGTATCTCAGTGGCAAAGCAAAAAAAAAAAAAGCATTTTGCTTTATAATTAGATTGAAAGTAGAGATAGGGGAGAAGGTGACCACTTTAATGAATCCCAGCATAGTGACTTCAGAATGTAAAAAAAAAAAAAAAAAGCTTGCCTACAGATGGGTGACAAATGAAAGGGAAACAATGTGTCAGGGTGAATTGTTGGGCCACTCGGAGCAGCCAGAACAGCTTCAATGCTTGTAATATATTCTCCAAGTCTCTGAACCCTACAGGAGGGTTAACAGCATTCTTTCAAAGGTATCATTTGGCGTTTTGATGATGGCGGTAGAAAGCGCTGACTAAAGGCCAAGACACATCCGAAAGGGGCACAGTAGAATTCATTTGTGCATCTTCGTAAATTATGTGGGTGAAAAAGATTTTCGACACTACTTGCAGGGCCTCTGGGCGAACTGCTGGATTACACACCAGCCAGCTGGGAACCCAACACTGGTCACAATAACTCTCCAAGCTAGGCAGCTTGCTAACTGTCAGATGCTTACTGAGCTAGAGTAAATTACTAAGATTAGCTAGTTAGTCTTCCAAGATTGCAGGTAGCATACAGTGTGAAGGGCAAGCAGAGGTTAACCAAGACCTGCTGCCGTCCTCACATTCAACATTGCATCCTGGTGCAACTTCAGAGGAGAAAGCAAGAAAAAACTCACAAGAATCATCAAGCATGCCATGAAAATCACCGGCAGCCCTCAGACCCATCTCTCAGACCCTCACAGTCAAAGAGAAAGGATTTTAGTGACTTCATCACTTAGGACCCTTCACACCCCATTCAACACTTTCAACTACTCCCATAAGGCAAAACAAACTCTTTCCTTCCCACTGCAATATCCACTTTCAGCAAGGCCAAACAGATGTCACTACTTTTTAATGCAGCGTTGCACACCTGCTTTTATTTATTTATGGAATTGCTTGTGTTTTAAAGTAATTATTTATGTGAGTCTTTTCATCGTTGTATGTTTTTGATGTTGTTTGTGGGCTCCTAACCTCAGAAATGTGAAACACAATTAAGTTTTTCAATTTTTCTTCATATCTTGAATCTTTTAATATAACTACACATGACTGCTGAAGCCTCCTCCTGTTCAGCTTCAGCAGAACATTTGAATGCATTTCTGCATGGAACAAAGACTGTGCGGGGCTTAGGAACTATTAAAGCGACCTATAACTCCTTAAAGGTGCAAATGGAATGTGAGTATTTCAGTATTGTAGACTTATTTGTGAAGTGTAAGCTAGTCGGCCTAATGACAAGCGAGGAGCTGTTGGACTCTTTGTTAAAGGAGTCAACATGTTTACTCGGCATGGAAGGCATTTTGAATATGCATTCATGCAAATAACATGCATATGGATTTACAATTCTGTATGTATTTTCCTAACTAAATTTAGAACATGAGCCCAGTAAACACAAACACGTTCTATTTAGACCACGCTTGATCCCAATATGCATTAAGAAAATAGTAGCACAGGAATCTGCGCCATGTTTGTAATGAGTAGTGTATTTTGTGAACATAAATATATGCAACTTATTAATAACATAACATTTGAGAAAGGGAGCTGGATGGTAGTTTGCTTACATCAAGTCATTTGTAATGGAGTCCCTGTGTGCATTAGCAAGACATGTATCCAGCTCTATGATATGTATAAGAGGCGAGTTTATTTCACAATTTCTCATTTCTTATTGCCATTTTTTTTTTTTTTTTTTTTGAACAGTAATAAAAGTACTTTCATTAACATAAAGTAGTAAAAACACTGCTGCTTGTAATAAGTGAAGTCGCGTTAAATAAAAAGGTGGTTAGATTATGAATGTCCACAGAGGAAGTGCATTTAATATGTCAAAGCATCTGCTGCATGGTATAAAAATGCAATGTTTCTGCTTTCCCCAGTCATAGACATCTTCTTCTCTTCTATTGGCTGCTCTCGTTAGGGCTCGCCACAGCCGATAGTTTGTTTCCATCTCTTCCTGTCCTCTGCATCTTCCTCAACCACCTGCATGTCCTCCCTCACCACATCGATAAACCTCCTCTCTGGTCTTTCTCTTCTCCTCTTGACCATCTTTCTCCCGAGATACCCAGCATCTCTCCTTTGCACATGTCCACACCATGTCAAATCTCGTCTCTCTCGCTTTGTCCCCAAACCGTCTAACCAGAGCTGTCCCTCGTGTATACTCTTAATCCTGTCCACTCTTGACTCTGCTTCCTGTCTTTGTGTCATTGCCACTGCCTCAAGTCGTAGACATAATCACAGCTGCTCTTGTTGACTCCACAACTCCACCAGTTTCTTCTCCTTTTCCACCGAGTCTTCGCGTTCCCGTGCCCTCCATGTGAACTGTCTACCCGTTTCTTTCTTTCCTGTGCATGTTGCTCAGAGTAATGGCAGTGAACGGCTCTTCTGCCAGCAGCACGGGGCCTCCCTCTTCTCTGTCAGCAGGTGTGGTGCAGGCAGGACGACACTGCTCAGGGGGAGTTCATATAATATACTACGCACACCTTTACCCTTTTGTAAAGACGGGGAGAGAGCGCACCTATGGGTTGTTGAAAATGATGCCAAAATAGGCACGATAATATTGAACGTGTTTGAAATCGCTTGAAAAGTCGTTTGGTGTAAGGCATAAGAAAAAGCAGAGCACGCAGTCACCTCACGCAGAGTTCAGACCAGGCAAACACACTCAGTCCTCGAGGGAGTTTAAGAGATAAGGTAAAGTGGAAATGGAAATACAAGGTGAGAGACAGAATCTAATAAGCAACGTTATTCTTTAACTTGTTAGTCGAGTTCACTTTAATATGTTTTGGCAATCTATATACCAAGAAATTTTAAGTGTGCTTGTCAAATGTGAATTCTAAACTTTAGTTTAATGACTGTCGTATGCTCACATTTATTATTCGGTTTTCTTCATTTCCCTGTATCCTCTCCTTGTGAGCCCTTACTGCTAAGTGCACAGGAGAGCTACAGTATGTTCTGATGTTTCACTTTCTTGAAGCAAGGCAGATGCAAAACAACAACTTATACATGATGACGTATTATACATAGACATATGTATTCTAATGTGTTTTTTGTTTTCAACATATTTTGGCTTTTTTGTTTTTCTACTCAAATAATACGGCAATAATTCGAGCCATCAATATGGCAGAATGAGAATCAAATAAACCTACATGACACCCAACGTTCATCTTTAGATGTTGGAGAACTAAAAAGAAAAGCATCAGTCTCTTTTGTCTTTCTCTCTCTTCTCTCTGCCACTGTTATCACAGGAGGCCAAGTCCCAACTGTATACCCAAATACAAATACACTCACACACGGCCCCATGTGTCAAAAGATGTGATGGATTACAACAATCAAACAATATTTCATGAGTCCCAGCTGGCTGCGAGGAGCCAGAGCCATTTAAATTTGTAGGAGAGAACATATCTCTTTGTCTATTTTTGTCCCGACTGTCTTCCCCTCTCCTCTCAGATGAGTCACGCTCTGTTCCCGACCTACTGTGACACACTCTGATCCAAAGAGACACAAAAACACACCAAAGTCCGTAGATTAAGACCAGTGTGTTGTTAGTTCATAGTCTCTTTTTGATTTAAATAAAAACGATATATTATCCAAAACCACCTGCTGTGACCTCAGACAACTCTTCATAGTCTCAAAGTCAAACAAACTATAGGAATAAATCCCTTTGTAGCTCATTCTTAAACACATGTACAGACCCTAATCTGAAGATGATTTAAGCGTCTTTTTCTCTCTTCTCTTCTGTCATTTTTTTTTTTTATTTCTCTCCACATAGATGTGTCTCATATGTTTACCTACAATCTTTCTCACGTAAAATAATCAACCTTATCCCCAATCAGAATGTTAATACTGGACAATTAAGCAACACCCAGTATTACATCCAA
This sequence comes from Bovichtus diacanthus, assembly GCA_943590825.1. Classification (NCBI taxonomy): domain Eukaryota; kingdom Metazoa; phylum Chordata; class Actinopteri; order Perciformes; family Bovichtidae; genus Bovichtus; species Bovichtus diacanthus. The sequence continues at coordinate 20,571,343 of CALSBV010011200.1, forward strand.
TGACATCGTGTTGTTTCCATCTACAATATGTGATGTAAACACCTGGAGTGAGGTCCGTCAGATGTAATGATTTTATGATATATTTCATGATACATGTCCATCCAGCTCATCCTGGCAGGTAGCGGGGGACCCAGTGTTTGCTTATCCCACTTTACGTTGGGCAGCAGGCAGGTTATTTCTTGGACAGGGCACCAGTCCATCACAGGGCTAAAGTACTTCCCATGTGCCCTTGGCAACTCTATTCCATTGAGTTCTGTTATTTTTGTCACTGCAAAGTAAGTAAGAGTAAGTATACTCCACGGGAGAGGAAAGTGGTCTAATGGCAGCAGTCTTTGTAAACTTGTTCCCTGTGTTTTACAAAATGTTTGCCAATGATGATCCAGTGTCATATAAGTATCACAGATCCCATTTGCACCGGGTATTAACATGCAATCTGTATCTTGACATGTTATCTGGATAATGATATCTGATCATTCTTTCCACTTTCACCTGATATTAATAAGAGTTCTGGCCCATATTGTGATCAGATCCAGAGGGGGCCGGCCAATAGAGGTTGCGCCCCACCGGCCACAAAGCATAAATCATTTGTTGTCCCTGTTTGTATTTCTCACTTTATCAATAATTCTATTTTATTGTTAGAGGGGACTTTTAGCCGCTGTATTCAACTTGTTTGAGAAAAAGTGTCAAATTAGGTCTAATCTTAGGTGTCATCAATTATCAATACGAGGGGGACGCAATGCGGACATTTGAACTCCGGCTTTATTCAACTTCTTCCTGTTGACTTCTAGCTGTAGTTGGGTAACCTCGTAGTGCACAGCTATAACCACAATGTTAGCCATTGCTAGCTCCACCGGTCCAATCCAGCACTGGTGGCGACGTGACAAAAGAGGAGTGATCACTAGCAAGATCACAATATGAGCGAGCCGATTTCTGTTCTGCTCTGTCTGAATGTGCACCCATGTTTACATGTGTTTGGTTTACCCAGAAAACATGTGCAGACACAGAGTGCATAAAGGAAGTAGGAACATGTGCAGACAAACATTTGTCGAATAATGATTGCAAAGAATCTTGCCTTCCTCCAAACATAAACGTGTCTAGCTGAAGGAAAGAAATGCTGAAAGAGTCTTCAAAACACATTTATATTTCCATTGGTCAAAGTTTGGTCACCCTGAAACCATGTTTTGTGTTTTTGTGAGGGGAGCTTTGAAGCAGCGGGTTCTCACATGGCCTTAAAAGCATAAAAGGTCCATTGTACATGTTTTGTTCTGACTGTCACAGAGACCACCATGAGCTTCAACTTGAAGCCAATGTCTATTTGCAAGTTGACTGTGTTTTCCATATGTCGTTATTTACTCCAATGCTTATATAATTAATTCAACTACTATTTCTGGAAGAGACAATTACAGACCTTAAAGTTGAGGGCAGTTTTTTCATGTGTTGATTCAGTCTCTTTGTCTTCTCTCTGTACTCTGTATATGTGTCTAGACAAGAGCGTGGTAACACAGCCCATGCTGTCCACAGCCTCCTCTCTGAGAGACCACGCAGCTTTCTTCCAGTCAGAAGCCATGCGGCCAGCAAATGACCCTAAAGAGCGTGACCCCTCCCACGTGCGGATGCTGAATGATGTTCTCCGTGACCTGGAGAAGAGCTTCATCCTCCCACAGACACCGCCTGGAGTGTACAGGTAGGAGACGAGTTACTGACTCAAGAGTAACCCAGGAATGCACACACGCTGTGTAATAACTCAAGACCTCAAAATCTTGAACATTAGTGTTTGACATTTTAAAGTCCCTTCTAGCAGTGTGTGTTTCTTGGTTTCGTGTTGTCAATAGTTCATTTCTGTATCCTTTTTTTCTTTTTTTTTGTGAAATAATTCTTTCCTTCTTATTTTTCTCTCACATTTAGCATGACAAAGTCTGAATCAATATGCAGGCACCATGAACAAAATTTCTCTCCACCTCTGGCTCCATCTGTCCTCCATTACCTCTGATGGTCCTTCTGCCCCCCCCCCCTATTTACATGGTTCTGTTATTCCTACATTGTCACTCTCCTGAAATTGTTGAGCCTTTGCTTTTGTTTGCAGACTCAAATTCCAGCATGACACGGATGGATTTGTCTTGAAAAACAATATCTGTAATGTTAAATATGTCAAATGCATTTACTTCCTCACAAAACATTTTCAAAGCTGACTTTTTGCATATTTCTCAGTCTTCTTCCCTGGCTTTGCTGTGTTTCTTAGTGTGTTACTGCCACCAACTGTTGTACAGTGGAATGACTTGAGTCCATTGGCAGGAATGTGTGTTGTCTGGCTTTGTGTGTGTGCTTGTGCATAAGATACAAACTAAATATGTTGTTTTTTTTACTTTGATCTATAGCAGCATTAGTGGTCAAAAATTCCACAGGGGACCTCTGGAATTGCAGGCATTTGAAAAAATACTATGAGCGTGGCGCTTTTACCTGCATATTGCATAAACTACAAGACTAACTTGCACCCACAGTCATTCAAAAGTCACATGAGTCAAAGACTTCTTTGATACTGAAGAAGTATTAGCCCATTAGGCCATATTGTCTTTTTATTTCTGTCACGGTTACAGCTCTGCACATGACATGGTTTTACCAGCTGAGGATCAAATCTCAAAAATGAACAATTTAGAAAAAGAAATAGTGCAGTTGAGAGGGTTTGCTAAATCCAACCTCGAACATTCACTGAAGTATTCATATATTTCATTTTTTTGTAACCATCTAATAAAAGACAAATTAAACTTTGAGCAGATACTTTATTGAAATGTTTTAGTAGTAAAAAGTAGTAGTCTGCTCAGGGTCTTGTTAGATAATGTTGTGTTTTAATGGAGGTCAAGCAGTAAAGTGATGAGATGTATTTGCAGGAATATGATGATGAAAAATGCCAAACGCAATGAACAAGTAACTAATTCTCACACTGTTTCTATAATGCGTCTTCTGTTGAGTTCTGAATTGAGCTGTTTGCTCATTGATTGTCTAAATCAAAGAGGCATAAGTGATCATGCGGTGTGTTGAAAGTGCCTGTATATATTTCCTAGAGTTGTATACAAATGTATAAATAGATTAGACTATTTAATGCGCAAAACCTTTTTTTTTTTTGTGATGATGATGAGGAATATATTGAGCCCAGTGATTGTAGTGGTGGCCCACTGAGGTTGAATAAATGTAATGGAAAACCTGGCTGATTCAGAACAAGCTGGCTGGTAGCTGACACCTGTTTAAACACGATGGCTGTGACTCCTTTGAACACTTCCCGCTCCGCCTGTGAAACATTTGGAAAGCACTAGTAGTCATTTTGGGACAGCAATTCCTGAGGCTAAGCCCAGGGATTGAAATGTGCTGATCACATTAATAGTTACAGAAAGAGAACTGTGCATAAGTTACTGGGGTGGGGAGATGAATCACACAAAAAAATGTTAAAGGTACCTCCATGCCCAGCGTGAAGTAATGACACTGGGCATGGAGGTACTTTTAAAATTTAATACTGTGTTTTCTTTGGACTGGAATGTGAATGCTACAATCAACAGTACTCTCTTCACTGGTAGCAGGGCCCACTATGTCCATCAAGGACAAATGCCCATAAATCTGTGTAGATATCGTATAGAAGATAACTTTAGATCTTGGCTCAGTATCAGAGCTCAGTACTTGTGCACATGTGTTCTTTTTACATCATGATCTGACTGCATGCCTTGACCGGCCTGGTTTCCTGACAAATACCTTCCCCATACAACAAAACTGCATCGTCAATAATGTAACGAGGAAAATATATTTTCTCCCGGATCAAATTTATTTTTGATCTAATACAAATATGCTTTTAATCAAAGTGCACGTAAATCCACAAAGGGAGTAGTTTGGGGTGGATGGACTTTTATCCAGGAGACCACTGTTCGTGTTTTGTGTTCTGTAACAAAAAGTCACGGTTGACTTGTTTTGACTTAACTTACTTCACGTATGTAACACACTTCACTTATGTACGTAGCTTAAGTTACGTAACAAACTTATTTTAACCCAAACCATGATATTTTCCTAAACCTAACCAAGTATTTTTGTTTTAATTCACAACTTTAACCTCGAAACTTAATTGAGGACTCAGTTTCGTTGCATGGACATGGTTGCCTTGACAGTAGATGGAAAACTGATGAGCTGAAGTTGGCAAAAGGGCCTCGAGAGCTTGTTTTGTTATTGTTCTTATAAAATGTTCAAACCAACGTTATTTTCATGTGAATCGAACACTATTTAATACAGAATAATGCCTACTTCGGTTAGAGAATATATACACAATATAGATAGAAATAGGGATACAGATATTTCTGTGAAATAAACACATACAGGCAGAGGCTTTGCATGACACCCCCACTTGACTTAGAAAAAAACCTGCAATACCCTGTCCCCAATACAAAACAATTGGCATGAACAAAGCAACAACAAAGCATACCAACGCTCTCCTACAAGTGAAATGTTGGAAGGCTCAGTTGGCATGGACTAGCATCCTCCCGTGAGTCTGCAGTCCGACGTGGTAACATCCTCTCTGCTCAGGTTCCTATGACTTGGGAAGGAAGAAAAAAAAACCACAGTAGTGATGATGGCCACGACAATGACAATAATTCTAAAAAACAAATTTAGACTCAGCATAAAGGTAAAATACATTACCCTCTCCCTCTTCTGACCCCCTCTGCTCGCCCTAATAATTTTCACACAGTCCCTAAATCACGGGCTGCCATGATTTAAATCCCCCGTCAGCCATCTGTCTTGCATTGGGTGCATCCACTTATTTTTCGGCTTGTTCTACATATGGAGCAGAACAGAAATAATGTAACATAAAACTTGAGCTTCACAGTGAACACATATTTATTCGTTCTGACAAAAAAGGGAAAAGGGGAATAATTTACACACAGCAGTGTCTGAATTTCTTCTTTTTTTTCTCCAAGCAGCAGCTTTTCAGGGCAGAACAGCAGTAATTCATTGGCTCTGCACAGTGCATGTACAAGAAAGTGAGAGCTCCAGATTAGTCGGTGAAGTTATTTTAGTCAAACTGTCCAGCTAAAGGATAAACACAATAAATCATATCAAATCACATTTAGTTGGAGGACAGCTGACCTTGCCTGATATTGGAGACTTTTTCATAGCAACTATGTTTCTATCTCATAAGAGTAACACCTCTGTTCTGTCGGATTTTAGCATCCTCGCACTGTCTCTTACACACTCTGTCTTCCCCCACAGCTCTTTAGCTGTCTACTTTTCAACTACATTCTAACGGAATAAATGGCTTCTGCGCTTCAGTGTTATTCACAGTTTATGGCAGTAATAGACGTGTTAATTGTCCTAGACTGCCATTAGCATCCAAGCTAAAATTAGCTGCTCCATCATGCTCGGAAAGCATTAAGGCTTAATAGCACTCATTTATAAAGGAAGTTACCATTCCCTCACAGGACTGAGACAATTAGACTAAGAGCACTGAGCACTTTTTCAAATGTTTTTCTTGACGGCTTATGTAAGCAACAAAACCGAAGGTACATTTTTAAGCAACATCAACACATAATTATTACACTTTTGGTGTACAGCATTGCAGCAATACATATTCGTAGCAATGCCTATCATTTGTATTGTTGTGGCTATGTGCATGATTCTGGAGAATCCCATCCACTTTTGCGAAGGGAGTTTGAATAGGACCTGTTTGTTGTCTAGCTGTAAATATTTCACATCAAAGATGTGGTTGCCGCTGACACCGGAATGAGATTCAGGATAATAAGTACTCCTGGTCACCAGTAGGGTCCGTGGGTGGTCCTGCTGGGTGGCCCGAAGGCTTTGAACTTCTTTTGTATCCAGAGTTATACAACTGTAAAGATGAACAACTGCATTCTTGCTCAACATTCCATCTATCCATCCATCTTCAACCGCTTATCCGGGGTCGGGTCGCGGGGGCAACAGCTCCAGCAGGGGGCCCCAAACTTCCTTTTCCCGGGCCACGTTGACCAACTCTGACTGGGGGACCCCGAGGCGTTCCCAGGCCAGTGTGGAGATATAATCTCTCCACCTCGTCCTGGGTCTTCCCCGTGGTCTCCTCCCAGCTGGCTGTGCCTGGAACACCTCCCTAGGGAGGCGCCCAGGGGGCATCCTTACCAGATGCCCGAACCACCTCAACTGGCTCCTTTCTACGCAAAGGAGCAGCGGTTCTACTCCGAGCTTCTCTCGGATGACTGAACTCCTCACCCTATCTCTAAGGGAGAAGCCAGCCACCCTTCTGAGAAAACCCATTTCAGCCGCTTGTACCCGCGATCTCGTCCTTTCGGTCATGACCCAACCTTCATGACCATAGGTGAGAGTAGGAACGAAGATAGACCGGTAGATCGAGAGCTTTGCCTTCTGGCTCAGCTCTCTTTTCGTCACAACGGTGCGGTAAAGCGAGTGCAATACCGCGCCCGCTGCTCCGATTCTCCGGCCCATCTCCCCATCCCCTCACTCGTGAACAAGACCCCTAGGTACTTGAACTCCTTCACTTGGGGTAAGGACTCATTCCCTACCCGAAGTAGACAATCCACCGGTTTCCTGCTGAGAACCATGGCCTCAGATTTTGAGGTGCTGATCCTCATTCCAACCGCTTCACACTCGGCTGCGAACCGATCCAGTGAGTGCTGAAGGTCACAGGCTGATGATGCCATCAGGACCACATCGTCTGCAAAGAGCAGCGATGAGATCCCAAGCCCACCAAACTGCAACCCCTCCTCCCCCCGACTATGCCTCGATATCCTGTCCATGAATACCACAAACAGGATTGGTGACAAAGCACAGCCCTGGCGGAGGCCAACACCCACCGGGAACGAGTCCGACTTACTTCCGAGAACCCGGACACAACTCTTGCTTTGGGCGTATAGGGATTGGATGGCCCTCAAAAGCGCCCCCCCCTCACCCCATACTCCCGCAGCACCTCCCACAGTATCTCCCGGGGGACCCGGTCATACGCTTTCTCCAGGTCCACAAAACACATGTAAACCGGATGGGCATACTCCCAGGCCCCCTCCAGGATCCTTGTGAGAGTGAAGAGCTGGTCCGTTGTTCCACGGCCAGAACGGAATCCGCATTGTTCCTCTTCAATCTGAGGTTCGACTATCGGCCGAACCCTCCTTTCCAGCACCTTGGAGTAGACTTTACCCGGGAGGCTGAGCAGTGTGATACCCCTGTAATTGGCACACACTCTCTGGTTCCCCTTTTTATACAGGGGAACCACCACCCCGGTCTGCCACTCCTTAGGCACTGTATGTGCTCAACATAAGAATCATCAACTTAGACTCAAGCTCATGAATGTGCTAATAACTAGCATAACATTGGCCTATATCAATAAAGGCAAAAACATTCTTCGTAGAACTTCAGTAAATCCTCTCACATGTCACAAACATTGTTTTACATTTTTGAACAGCACCTGTTAGTGGCTGGGCTCACTAACTAAGACAAAGAAAGAAGAGTAATACACATAGATCTGCTGGTATTAAAATACCTCTCAAGAAAACAGCAGTGCCGGCGACATAAACATACAGAAAAATCTTTATTTTTTTTTCGGTATAAAAATGTTTTTAGACTTGGAAATCTGAAATCTGGAGCTTTCACCTTCTGTCCTTTATCCATCCCATAACGTGCTCCCAGATGTAATGTAATTACCAAAATAAAAGGTGTCCAACGTACCCATTAAATACGTTATACAAGTTAGCCATTTCTGGCCATAACATTATACTTCAACCTAATCCTAAAGCTCCAAAATGTTCTCACTTTGAAGCTAAACCTTAAGTTGGCTCTCACAAAGAGGCACCAGAACACTCAGATGTTGGGTGGATGCTGCTCCAGTGTGAGTGACACCTGGGGCAGTAGACATAGTTTAAACTCAATTTGTTGTGTTGCAGAGCAGAAGGTAGCCCCTATTAGGAGTGGATGTCAGGCTGCAGAGGGCCACAGCGATCGATAGCAGATGTCTTTATGTACACTCTGAGGTGCTTCAAAAGAACTTTCATAACTGGATATCCGCAGACAGACGGTGGAGGACAGTGTGTTGGTTTGGGGACACGGGCCCAACAAGATTATATTGGCCTTAGAGGGACTTTTGTCTACTGTTTTCTCTTTGGGGTATATATTTTTAAAAAAAAATAATTTTTCTTCTGCTGTTCCCCATTCATTTTATTGTGTTAGCGATAATATCTGACGAGTTGTATATTCCATGGTTCTTAGCTTCTGTACTTACTATTTGAAGGCTATTGTCCTGTTCATAGCATTGTCACGTTCCAACAGAATACCACACGTAATGAAATTAAAAATACCAAATATTATGTCGTTATTATACTATATTATACTGTACTGTATGTCTATGTGTTTCTTCCGGAACATTGTTGGAGCACATTGAGAGCCAGTAACAACCGAACAGTCAAACAGTCGCTGCCTCTCT
>CALSBV010011200.1:20579801-20629071 GCA_943590825.1 Bovichtus diacanthus
ATTGAGAGCCAGTAACAACCGAACAGTCAAACAGTCGCTGCCTCTCTTTCCCTCTCACGCTCGTTCTACTTATTTATTTTGACTTTATACTAGTTTAATACTGATACATTCATTTAGAACCGCAAACAAACACCTGTGTCATAAGTGTCCAGTCATACTGATCAGTTACTAACATTAAATCCACACCTGCTAAACAATATGAAGAGAGAATCCTTAGTGTCTTGCTTTGTTTTGTTCGGCAATACACCAGGCGGATATTACCTGATGATGATAAAAAAAGAAATATATATATATATATATATGTTTATTGATTTGAACACCACTGTTCTGAAGCAGGCTAACCACTCTTTCACTTACCAGATGACAAGTAAAGCCTGAGCATTGCAGCTCTATTGTACCGGCCCTGTTGTGGTTGAATAGAGCCATACATACAGTAGCTACACAATCTTACTTTTTATACACTTGCTTCGCCAGCTAAGTAAAACCATCCACAAGACGTATTTGTTGTTTGGAACATAGGATTCAGCTTTGTGCAGGATGTGAGCACAATACTGACTGACAGCACTACAAACTGCACTTCCTACAGGCGAGTTCATTCGAGCACTTTTCTGTCTGCCTCCTTCTTTCTTTAGAAATCACATTTTGTTCACAGCGTGGATGTCATTGCAATATGAATGCAATGCCCAGCATAGCTCAGATAATACATATGTACCAAATAGTGTTCTGTACATATTTGTTCAGTATTATTTGTATTATGTAGACAAGCTTTTCTCTTGCGTTTCTAAAGATACTATTCTGGAGTTTATGCACAATTTAAGCTTCTTCAAATGTGCTGCTGCTCATGTTCCAAAACTGACAACGTGTTGTAGCTTGGATATAATCAAACTACACAACCTGCCCAGCACTCAACAGGAGACAGACAACATTAGCAAAAATTATTCAAATAAAAAGAAATAAAAATTATTGCAAATGTTGCTCCATTCAATGTTTTAGTGATCTGACCCTAAACATGCTTTAACCACTTACCCATACCATAGTTGCATGCATGCAGATTTTAAAGGTAAAAATGTAATGTAATAATACATCATTAAGCATATTCTAGGTCAGCGGTCTCCAACCTTTCTGCACCACGGACCGGTTTCATGCAAGACAATTTTTCTATGGACCGCGGCGGCAGGCATAATAAAACACACTATAAAGTGCAAAACATATCATTTAATTGTTACATATATAATTTAAATGTAATTATTCCATTTTATATTATGCACTTTATTTATATGATTATTACATTGTAATATATAGAATATAATACATAAAAATGTTTACAATAAATATACCAACACAAAGAAAAAACATTTTATTCGTTCTGTGCGGCCTGGTACTAAATGACCCACAGCCCGGTACTGGTCCGCGGCCCGGTATTTGGGGACCCCTGCTCTAGGGGACTGCAGAGTCAATAAGCAGCCACTGTTGTCCATTCTGTTCAGAACTGCGGGAAAACCAACTTGCAGAGACTTGAAAATGACTTGAGTTCATTTGTCCCCTACAGCAGTCTGTTGTTTTATTTTTGTAAAAAGGTATTCTATTACTATATGGTAATGCAGTTGAAAGTGCAGACTCATTTAAAAGTCTACTGCTGAACTATGTGTTCACGCACTGTCCACAGATCTTAGTTATGAGAGTTGGCTGCCACATTGCATCGCAATCATGAGAGTACGCTGTGGTAAAGTCAGACCCACAAAATACAGAGTAAGCTACTGTGGTGAATATGACAGATGCCTGCATACAACAACTAACTTATTCATGTTGCTTTATTTAAATAATACATTTTTCCAACAAATATATATTACAATGCATTACACCCTTAACTCACAGGACTGTCCTCACTCGGGTCAGATAGGAGTAGATACACATTTGACTTTGAGTCTAAAATTGTGTGCTGAAGGTCAGGGGTTCATTCACACCCTACAGCTTACAACCTGTGTCTTAACAGATGAAAAATCACTCCATTTACTCTCTAAGACTGTCTGTTCAGCCACTTTAATAGAAATCGATGTACTTCAGCCCAGAGGGCAGCAACACTCTGCAGTCTCTGCCATTGTGACCTACAAATGACTACTCTGCTACCCCCGAAGGCTTGGCTGTGTTTATGTATGTGCTATGCTCTATGCGTGCATGGTGGTGGCTACGAAAGTGTGACAGGAAGACAAAGAGACATAGATGATGATAGTAATAATGATTAATAATCATGTGGCCCTCATTGCTTGCCCTGGCAGGAGGGTGGCGGCAGGGTGGGTGGAGGGTGTCATATACCGTTTTTCCACCAGAATTAGTGTATGTATGTGGGTTTTTTAATAGTTTTTTTTATTGTTATTTTGTAGTGTTTAAAGTTTTTTTTTGACCAAACCAGAGTTGGTGATCGTTGGAACAGTGGAAAGATTTAAATAAGGTGCTTTCGATGAGTTTTATTTTTGTTTCTGTCGAGTTTGACTGAAGTGAGTTTCGATGATCAGCAAGGTAAAATGACCGTTTCAGTCAATGGAGTCTGGTGGCTTTGAGGAGAGTATAGAGAGGCTGTATTCTGCTTGTATGAAGAAAGTTATTCATACACAATTTCCTCCCTCTCTTTCTCTCTCTCTCTCTATCTATCTCTCTCTCTCTCTCTCTCGCTCTCTCTCTCTATGTCTGTCTCTCTCTATAGGAACCTGTTATACAGCCTCCCAGGGAAGACTCCTCAGTTCTCCATCCTCAGGTTCTCACAGGAAGCCGTCCTGCATTGCAACGTCACCAACAAAGCAGTCAAACACAACTCTGCAGCCAAGGAAGTACTTTGCCACAGCACCATGGACCAGTCTCTGTCTCTCATCCTTCGGGCCATCCGCTCAGCTGAGCGGCTGGTGTGTTTTGGATTGGGCTTGTTTGAAAATTACCCAAATGACAAAAACGGCTACTGATCAAGTTAATAAAATGTAAATACGTTGCAAATATTAAAACACAATTGACCCTCCTCACAAAACCTTATCCTGGAAAAGAATCGGAGAAAATCTGGACACTAAATGAGTATTGACGGCGCTAAACAGAAAAAAGATTCAAACTTCCACTTCTAGCCCAAAATATTGTGTTCCCGTGATTTTTACAATAACCAATATTGAACCAATTGCAACAATATGCAGCCCAGAATAGCGTGCAAATTATATTTTTTAATGATTTTCATGTCAAGGGTTGTTAAAAAAAAAACTGTTTTCTGATTTCTGAATGTATTGAAACTAACTCATTGCACAATAGCTCTTAGATATGCAAATAATATTGACACAATGGGGTCATTTAAATTGCACTATACCCTCTTCCATTGAAAGCAGACCAGTAATAAAATGCATATGATCATTTTTAGATTATTACTCGTCTTTCACCAGACACTTGCTCTGTTGTCGATAAAACTTTAATCCAAACAGATCCCAGCACAGGAGGTTTTTAAGAAAACTAAAGCAGCAATTTAGAAATGATTGCCGGATAAAACATTATGCAAAAAAATATTAGATTTAAATTCTAAGGAAAATAACTGTAGCCATGTGTTAACACTTTAGTTCCACACACTGGAAGACAGGTTAGCTGAAAATAAGACCTTGACATTTTTTGGGTTTGGTAAATGTCACTTTGTGACGGCATCTGATTTCAAAGACTTGTGTGCCCATAAAGGGAAATTTGGTTATTTTATAGGTCTTAGTCTCATAGTTGTGGCCATTATGGCTAAAGGGTCATGCTAACTTTGCACTCTCCACCAACATTGTAGAGATATGGGAAACACAACTATAGCAAAACAAGGTATGCGTGGGCAAGCAGCTTCCTAAAACTTTTCAAATAAAACGTTCCATTTGGCAGCTTAGGTAGACGGCAAGTTGCCCTGGAAGTAGATCCCTTTGAAGTTACCTACAATAGCTAAATCAGGGGGGCAAGTTCTGTGTTTTATTTATGTTTTAAATGATTTATGTAAAATGGAACTTTATTTGGAAAGTTTTAGGAGGCTCACATAGCTTAATATACGTGGTTTTGCCCGAGTTGTGTTTCCAGAATCTCTGCAATGGATAAATTATATTTGTTTAACCTAACAACTGTAGAATTGCCATATTCAATAATCTATAAAGGCCTTGTTTGGCAATAAGCCATTATACTATCAGACCCTTTAGCTGTTCTAAAATCACTAAGTCAGGGCATTTTATGGCCTTTCGCTGTTGTTAACGAGCAATAACTCACATTTAAAACAAAACGCACCCATTCAAGGACAAAACAACTAAATATGAGACAATGGGTATAAAACCCAAAACTGTAAAAAGGACGTTCTATTGACAATATTTTCTCGAACAATGCATACATTTTGAATGCTATCAGCATATTAAATAGGAGTTATCAGTGGTTACCATTCTAATACGTCAGACGAGCCAAACTGCCCCCACTATGTTGTGAAAGTGAAGGTGAAAGTTAAAAACAACACTGATGACATGACTTGGTTAGGCTTAGGAATAGATCGTGGTTTGGGTTGAAATGACTACATTTGTAAAGTGAGAGTAAAGTTGACGTTGTAAACACAAAGACAACAACACGTTGCTTTTGTTCCAGGTGAAAGCTGTGGGAAAACTCCGCTACTGAAGAGTAAAAACCAATGAAGTGCCTTAAACTTGCATTCTCTCTATCGAGCAGGGGGCGATTCCTTTGCTTGCAAAATAAATCATAACGTATCGAGGTCAATGAGAAGAAGAACATTGATTTATTACTTCAGTAAACATCTTCCTAATCAGTAGATGATCTCAATTGCTAGTTTCAAGTCCTCGTCGATATAGCAGGAGGTTCATTTAGTAAATTATGGCCCCATTTAAAGTAAAAAAAGACAATAAAGCAGCGTATACTTTAGACCGGGCCTACCGTGAGATTGACAGCTCGCTACCATGTCGATGTTCCAAAGGCCCATCGCTCCAAAAAATACACACTCTGCTACTATGGCAAAGGCATGACCTGCCTTCTGATTGGCTAGTACTCATTGCCTCAGCTGGTTGGATTAGTTAGGTTTGACATGAAGAGTTAAGAATATCGATGTAAGCCATATTGAGGCTGTTGTGTTCTTTTAATTTGAAATAGAGATGCATAGAAATCAATTTCAGAAGATTTCTCTTCATATTAACTGTTTATTCCATGATGATATGGTAGCATTGCACAAGTACTCAGCTGAGGACCATTTCACTGTCCACAGACCACATTTAAGTAGTGACTTTGTCTCACAGATCTCTAGTTTACAACATATTTTATACCCGCCGCCTTTCAGGTATAGTCTTCTCCCATTGGTTGGCTGGGGCCAGGTCCTATTGGCCCCTTGTTGGCACGTAGGCGTGGCCACGCCTCTCAGCGCTTCTCTGCTCCAATCAGATCTTCAGTCACCCTTTTAGGAGGTGTACTCTTCCGCTTCACAGTTTACAAATATTGCTTCTTATTTCACAGTAGATTGGCCACTAAGTTACTTAATTCAATAACATCTTACATATCACATATTACTTCTTAATAAGGACACAATAAGGCTCATTGTAACAGTTTACATATTGATTATTCTCACAAGGCCGAGTAGGGCGGGACGTGTCGCTGTCATTCTGCATCATGATTAGCCGTGTTCTCCTGTGTGTTGAAGGGAGCAGTGGGCCTTCTGAACAATGGCGTTGTACACTTTATACTACGTCACCTGACTCACACATTTGCTACTGTCATAACAACTGTGGTCGCTAGAGATCCGTGTGGTTAGTGTCGTCCTTTCGGTGTTCAACCGTGTGAATAGATAAAACGTACTAGTTGGTAAATCCAGCCTCTTCTGAACTACAGCTATAAGGCTGATAATCACTGATATTCGCCTATTTAAGGCCGATAACATTCAAACCAGTGGCTGTTATTAAAGTCCTCATTTGAGACAAAAAAAAAAATAATAATCTACTCTAATATGAATCAGCCATTACTTGAAAACAACTAAATGCTGCCATACTTGGCTGCTCAGAAACCCAGTCCTGTGTAGCATTCATAACAATCTTGCAGAGTAAATGAGGTGAAACACTCCAATGCTTTAGCACACACAAGTGAAGATAAACAGCAGAATGGGCATAACAACACGCAGTAATTCCAGCTGGATACATTTACAACCATTATGCGCTGTTTGACAATTGCTCTCTATCTCCACTTGTCATTCTCTCCCATTTTCTCAATGTCTGCAAACTCTATGTTTTAAGTGGAATCAGTCAGTGTTATCTCTCTGCCTCCTCCGTCTCTTTATTCTCCTCACATTCTTTCCCTAATTAATGCCACCATCCAGTGATCTCTCTCGTTGTGCAGCACTTTGCTCCGCTCGTGACAAGAGATTTAGGAGTCTGAAGCTGACGTGTTGGCTTTAATAGCCTGCACAAGCCTGAAGAGACCTGAGCAATAGCTTTTTTGTTACTGTTTAGAATTATTATTATGAAATTGTATTCCGAAAACATTGTTGTTGCGAGGAAGAGCAATAATAATTGTTGGTTTATGGTTCCCAAGCTGTAAGCAAATCATTCAATCCAGCCAAACAAAGCTGCACACCACAGATCAGCAGCTCGAGCAATCCTTTCAAATTCCAGGGAGTCATGATTCAACACTTATATAAAAACTAATGGTAAATGGGGCTTCAGGGTTTTTTGTAGTTAGGCATGTTGTTTGCTAGAATAGTGTTTGTGTGAAAAGAAGTGAGTAAAGTACTATTTTATAATATGAAAAAAACAATTTCTTACCTTAACTTATTTGTAATAGATTGAGTGTGATAGACTTTTTTAGCATGATGAAAGGGGGGTTGGGGGGGATGTGCGCAGCTTGTAATTTCTTATTAAATCTGAATTTTGTAGACTTTTTAAAAGTTCTGAGAAATGCTTTAGGATAGAAAGATACCAACACCATTGGCTGTGTTCGAAATCTCATACTGAAATACTCTTCATACTAAGTATGACGCAACATTGAGTATGGAGTGCTTTCACACAGCACAGTATGTGGATTTTGTGCACGCAAGAAATGCCCGGATACAATTTCATGAGCTTACTGCACCTCCTCAGCTGCCCCACAATGCATTGCTTCTGGGTGCTTTGAGACCCCTTTGTCAGTCTTGTGAGAGTTTAAGACTTTATTAAGTATTAATATGTTTTTATGCAAGAAAGTAAGCATTTAGATTCCCAATATGTGGTCAGTTTCCAAACGCCTGTTTGGAAATTTGCTGCAACGTTTTCAGAGACTACTGGCGTCCCGGCCCGTCAGTCATGTGACATGCTTTTAGTGTGCACAGTCTGCTGGTAAAATCATACTTAATCGTTCATGAAGTAGGCAGTATGCAGTATGTACAGAATGAGTATGTAGTAGGCAGTACCTTAGTATGCGATTTCTAACACAGCCATACCTGCAATTGCTTCTTTATCTGCACAGATAATCTGTTTATTCTACAACCCTGTGTCCTAAAGTTTACGTCCCAATACAACTAAGATGCATTATCAATTATGTTTCCATCCACCCAGACCTCCACATGCGGACTTTGATCAGAAACATATGATAGGTCAAAAACAAACATAATCCTGGAGAAAATGCGTTTCCCTCGAAACAAAATGGACAATTCAGTTTTATTGTAGGGCAACGTAATTTGTAGGGGACCAGGCTGTTATTCTAGTATTTAGTGCTTCCACAGTCATAATAATGCATTCAAATAAGTTATTTTTAGTGTCAAAAATGTGGTGTTTTTTTATACTTGCATCTCAATGTGCAGCAGAGATTTGATACACACAATTTTGAAAGGTAAATTGCTAATTTGTATTTGATTGTCCAGTTTGTAAATAAGTAGACTTGCAATACTGATTTTAGAAAACAAAAGCTTTTCAGGGATCAAAAATCTAAATGTTGATTGCTTTAAATCATGTGCCTTTTATCAGAAAAAATGCTTTAATTCATAACTATCGTATACCAAAACATTGATTAAGCTCCAGATTTCCGTTCATGTATTGCACTATTTGAACATGATCAATAACCCACCACTGTTTTGTTAATAAATATGTGGTTTAACTAGTTGCATTTAAGTACATACAAAATCAATAGAAAGACACAGTCCATGTGTGTAGTTAGCTTGCTACAGCTAACCAGGCTGCAGTTTGCGCATTGGCTGCTTGTGGTAAATAAACACAGACTGCAATAACAATCAAAACTTTTGAATATGCATGAATAATGCAAGCTGAACATTTGAAAACTTAAGCTTAAAACTGGTACATTCCCCATTCGAGAGAAAGGTTGCATTGTTGGTTGGTCTTTGTACATTTTATAAAACCAATGTATATTGTGTGTTGTTTAAAGTTGAGGCATACTGTATATTGATGCGGGCACCGTGGCACAAACTTAATATACTGTAAGCAGCATCAGATGACATGGCCGACTGTGTAACTGACATGCCGTCAGTAGAGTCTGCCAATCACCAAATGATGTACGCTACCTAGCACGGACATAGTGGCCCCTCCCCCACTTTAGTTCCAGCGCCCTTGCTCAGACCACAGCCAGCCTTCATTTGGATCGCAACTACACACCTGGAAAGTTGCGTGACTGCATCGTCGCGGCGCTTTCACGTTGGCAAAATCTTTCCACAGGCAAACGGACAGAAATAGAAAGTGACAAAGAACTCAAAACCTGCTCTGTGGTAGATCTGTACTGTAGGTGTTTCCACCAGCGCATGTTGCGATGATGTCGTACACACAAGGTGAAAACAATAGCAGGGTCACTGTCGCGGCTGGTAAATGTGCAGCACAATATTTGCCATAACACATTTTACAGATTTCTGACAAGTCTGCCTCGCAGCATCAATCTTCTGCCTCTGTTTTGTTTTTTACTTGCATGATGATACATCCGTGCAAAACTTTATCATTACTCACTCATTATTGTGCTGTGACTTCATGCTTGTTAAACTGTTGTACATAAAGATTTAATTAGTTTTCAACTTGTTTTGTTTTATTATCTCTTCTGAGTTGGTTAAATTCATGACCAGCGGTAACTTAGAAACAACCAGGGCCTACACCCTACCTCTTAAGAGGTCTCAACTCACACGTTGAAAAACTCTTGAATTGGTTGAACCATGAGCTGTTTACTGTGTACAGTATTTATTTGAACGTTTGGAGGCTTAGCTTGACCTAATATGCAATGTTACGTCATTTTTTTAGTAGAAGTAAACAATTCTGGAAACTGCTGTATTGTGGAATTTGCACATATTTGTGAATGTTCTCTGTGATGTTTCTGTTCCAAATAGATTCTCCAAACCTTTGCATATACCCAGGAAACTAACGCTCACTCTGCATTATATTATTAGTTGTCTGAGTTGTACTTTGAAACAAACTTAACGACTAAAAATGCCATGTTTGAAAACCTATTAAACATTTAAAAATGTAACTTTTAAATAAGCTGATTTTGACTTTCAGATTGAACACTGTTATTGTTATTTGAACCATCTAATGATTCCGTATGGCCTGGTTTCTGTATGCATGACATAATAACTTCAGTAGCATTTTTCTGGCATGTTTTTTTGTCCTCTTAACTGTTCATGTCTTGAATTTTTAATGCAATAAAGGACTTTTTAAGCACATGCCTATGTCCCTGCTAGTGTCACAGACAACTGGAAAGAAAATACAAAATATAGCACAACAAATTCCTGTAATTCCAGCAAACACTTCTGCAATGTAACAGTATCAGTGTGTGTGTCAGTACACTGTGACAATATATTTAGCGGTCTGATAGTGCTACGTTCTAATGCTCTGACTAAGAAATGTGTTCTTTGATTTTGAAACAGTAGCCTGATGTTGTTGTTGTTATTTGGCCTTTCTTAAGCTAATGCATGGTTTAAATCAATTAATTTTGTTTCATGGAAATAATTGCCTCCTTAAAATGTTGATCAGCCCCCTCAGTCATGCTATCCTGGCACCTGTCACGGTGTCGGACTAAAAAGGTGTTCTACTCTATACTCACACATCAGAAATATAGGCTTATTTCTCTTTCAAAGCATATGTCCCCCACCCCCTGCTGGGGACTATGGACAGCACCTCACCTACAAAAGAATAAAATAAAAAAACACATACAATTCAGGCTCTTATTCATAAAAATATCAGATGATATTACATCATAATTTATTTGTTGATTATATTTGATATAATAATCTGAATCTACAAACCAACTAGCAACTACGTTATCAAATAAATGTAATGTCTTTGACACTTTGTGTTGTGTTGCAGAGATATCTACTGAAATAAGCATGCTAACTGACAAGCCCCGACCTGTCCTGTAATACGTACATACGTACGTACGTACGCCGGAGAAGCTTTGGAAAGGAAACAGCGCACAGACAGTCAATTTCCTGTATTTGTGTCACATGGGTTTCCCCACTGAGCAGGTCTGAGTCCATTAACTCCAACTGAACGTGAACACAGATTATGATCTTTCGCCCCACAGTCACCAAAGTAAATATCGGACTAATTTTTCACAAGCCATATTCAGAACAATCTGGCACTAAAATGGCATTGTTCAGATGGACAAATCAGGAAACAACTGGCAACACAGAGCGTTACATTAATCAAACTGTGTGAACATTTTAAGCTAACTAACGTTTGCGCACGTTTGTTAGCTGTGTAAAATATATAATGTTAGCTAAATAAAAAAAATAATACATTAGACCGCGCCCACTTAGGAGACAAGAAGCAGATACCATTCCATATCATTGATTGTAATGCGCTATCTTTAGTTATAGAAAATGTCTGATACAGCCATGTTCCAACTACACATTGCACCTTAAGTACAAGTACCTCAAAAAGTTCAGTACTTGAGTAGGGCTGTCCCCAATACCATTTTCTGGGCTTTTGAAGGCCGGCCGAGGGGGCTTCTCCACTCAGATGGAAGGCATAGTGGTGTAATAGCACTTCAGTTTAAATCAAGCCATTAATGTTTAATGATTCCGTTATTCTACAGTATTGTTGTTTGTATTATTAATAGTAATTAAATAAAATAAAAACATTTTCCAAAATATTTGGCATGTTTAATGCCTGTTTGAAATCCCGAGGGGTACATTTATTTTTTATAAAAACCGAATATTCAAATCCCCAAATTGAAAATCAATTAACTGCCCAACAAACAAATAATTGAATATTTTGGCCAGCCCTATACTTGAGTAAATGTACTTAAGTTAAATTCCACCAACTGAGGGGGGGCATCAGCCAGACCAGGTGAGGAATTAAATGTTTTACAAATAATAATTGCTGATTTATTTCCTGTGTCTTCCTGTAAACTGTCAGTTTAAGGTGCTGAAGCTGCTCACACAGAAGGCAGCATCGGGCGCGTGCAGCATCCGGAGGACCGTGCGCGTTCACGCGTCGCGAGAGGGGCGGGAGAGGAGGAAAGCGAGCGTGAGAGAAGAGGTGAAGGGGGGGAAAGATAGGGTAATGAAAATGATGGCGACCGATGCAGAGGAGATAAGAATCCAAACAAACCCCTGTCCAACCCCCGACAACAGTCTCAGCACTCTGTCCATCAAAATTACGCGGAAAAACCAGGATAGACACTGGAAGTTGCGGTTTATTTACCTGCAGTGCTGTGAGTACCGACACACATCACGACGTTTATCTCCAAACACCAGTACAGGCTACACAAGCCCGGTCAGAAAATATTGAAAATGTGCTGCCATACTCCGTGAGATAACTGACATTTGGTTTTGTCACAACAAAATAAATGGACACTCGTATAATATTCAGGAAGAACTGGACTTCCATTTAACGTGTAATGGGGGGGGGGGGGGGGAGCAAAGTATGCAACGCTCGCGAGGACAGGCATGGATAAATAGTGTGCGTGTGTATGTGTGTGCGTATGCTATGTGTGGTAAAATAATACATTTTGCTCACACTGCAATTAAGATACCCTACCTAGTTTTGCCCCCGATTCCTATGTCTCGCGTGAACTATTTATAAAAGTTGACATTTTTTTCAAGTAGCTAAGTGCTGCTTGGATTTTTCCTTTTCAATAATAGCCCTAAGGTTACATGCCAATAAAGTTTACTAATAAGCAAAATTAAACTGCCCCATATTGTTGTCAAACAAGCTAATATTTTACTCTCATTAACATTTAGTACTGGCCTACGAGCTAGTGGCTTGTGGGCTACTTGTTAAAACACAGTGTTAGGTTAAATGTTCACATGGTGTAATATGGTTGAGTTATCTAACAGTTACTTAGTTCTCATAAGCTAACGCTACTTTTACAATTACACAGCCTCTACTTTAACCCAATGCTTTTGTGTCTTTAATGTTACTTAAAACTATTTTTTTGTGTTGAGAAAATGTTACTTTGATGAAATAGTAATTCACTTTTTACCCAAGGGGTACAGTTATCACTGAGACCTAAACGCACAATAATGACTTTTTTGCCACTAGGGGTCTTTCAATTAAAACAATAACAACAACCTGAGTTTGTGTGCATCCATTGCTGTCATTGCAGTCAGCTTCTCCCAGTTAGGCCGGGTTCACACTGGACACAGAAGCTCCGCCCTATGTCAACTGTCATAGTGCGTTCTCACCAGAAGCACATTTCTCCGCAAGGGTCAACAAATGATTGTTTTCCTCTGCTGTCTTCTTTATCTTCTTTATCTTTCTCTCTGTGTGTCTGCTTGTGTGTGTACGTGCGTGTGTGTTTGTGTCTGCTCGTTGCACTCACTCTCTGTTTTGACACAATTCACAAACATGTAAGTATGTCATTTCAAAACCACAATCACAAACAGCAGTGACAATAGACTATTTCTAATAAATGTAGTGGATGGATTTAGAAATTTGAAGGAGGGAATTAAAAATTTTGAGAAGAGAAAATAGACGCTGAAACTAAAGCTGAAGACAGCGAGCCGGCCGTGTGCAGTGCTTTTACAAAATAATGACAGATCTTCCACGTCCGGTGTGAACCCGGCATTACCTTTATTAAAATGACAGATTTCTCCGGGTTTGAAAATTGCTTGGTATAATGTAATTACTAGAGATGTCACGAGAACAGAAAGTTTGGTAAGATACTACGATTCAAAATCGATGTCAAAAAGAATCATGGCGAATCCTGTTTTTCTACAGTATCTGCATCTGGGGGCTCATGACTAACTGCGTCCCGTCGTCCCTTAAGGACATGGCTGTCGTGTTGCAGCCCTGGCCAGAGGCTAAAGTCAGGGTTTTGCCAAAGTAGTAACACCC
Source organism: Bovichtus diacanthus (assembly GCA_943590825.1). Taxonomy (NCBI): domain Eukaryota; kingdom Metazoa; phylum Chordata; class Actinopteri; order Perciformes; family Bovichtidae; genus Bovichtus; species Bovichtus diacanthus. Next base: position 20,593,070 of record CALSBV010011200.1, read on the forward strand.
ACCGGATTCAGGTTAATTAAGTTATTATTTATTTTTTTAAATATTTCCACCTATGGGTAAGGCCTGCTGATGCACTCTTACTAATTCTTCCAACAAACAGTAATAATTGGGAATAGTTTAAGTTTTTGCGGCGAATTGCGGACAGAGTACCAGCAGCCACTCAGAAAACAGATTCTTGTGACTCCTGTGGCATGTTGACCTATGTTACAAAGAATTTCTTCTTTTTCGCCTCTCGATTGCAGCATTTTTTTATTATTGTGGCATCGCTGCTCCCCGGTGTGAATTCGGCTTTGGTATGGTTTTGAATGGTATTGTTGTTGGGCCACCAAATTCTCAAAAACCAAGTTGAGTTCATGTCATGTCATGTTATGTCTAAGTTGAATCTTCAGTGACCACTTGGAGTTAGAGTAATCCTTGCTAAAATAATTTTCCTTGATTACCTTATTATATTAACTATTTAGCTCAACTTTTTACACCAGTTAATGCAAAAAGAGTCAGTGAAGTAGGATCCTCCATGAGCTTAATGGTGAAGACCCATTTGAAGCAAACAAATACAAAAAATAAAAGATTTCTGTGGGATTTAGCTGCTAGGGGACCACAGCAGGGCAAAAAAAAAGCCCCCATTAATTCTTTCCATGCTTTGTTCTTTGCTTTGGTATTTGCCTCTGGGCTGCAACTAATGATTATTTGCATTGTCGATTAATCTGCTGAATACTTTCTTGATTAATCCATTAATCATTTTGTCTGTAAAATGTCAGACAATAGGGAAAAATGCCAATCATGATTTCCCAGAGCCCAAGGCGACGTCATACAATGTCTTGTTTTGTCCAACTAAGTCTTAAACCCCAAAGATATTCAGCATGCTATCATACTGTAGAAGGCAAAGAAAAGCAGCAATTTCTTACGTTTTAGAAGACAGAACCAGAAAATGTTTGGCATTTGTGATTGAAAATTGACTCAAGTTATTAATCTAATCCACACCTGATCAAGTCTACTTCCTGGTACATTGCTGCACTTTTCCTTTGCAACTGGCAAAGGAAAAGTGGCAAGACAGGTGGCGGGGAAATCGGACATTTTACATTTTAGGAAAAAGGGAAAAGGTTGATGTTTCGTTGGTCAGAGATTGTATTTATGGCAACCACAAGTTGGGAAATCAGTCCTTTAACTGTGACAATTTCTAAGCTACTTTTTGACATATTTAAAATGTTCTGGAAAGCTGTTATGCAGTGAAACTTTAGCTTGTGAGTAAGAAGTTCCAGACAAATGGGACAAATGGCTGAGGCTTCAAAATCAAAATGCCATTAAATGTCCATTAAGGTCACTTTGTCCATCTTCCTGTCTCACTCTTATAATTCTGTCTGTCTGTGTGTAACACAAGTTATTGAGTTATTATATTACATGCTTCAGCAGCTGTGAGAACACAGACAATATGAAAAAGATTATGATGACATGTCTAATTACTGACGCCATATGTCCCCCAGACATCTTTAGAGTGGTGGTGGGAGAGCACAGAAGAGGATTGATAAGAGAATCATGAAAAACGATCAGACTGATTGAAAATGACAGCTTATTTCTAGTGATGATGGGAGGTCCGTAGAGTGCATGTGATGGATTTGAATGCGACAGAAAAGTGACCTGCCTCATCAATACAACCATCAACATGTGGTGACAGAGGGGCTGGTTGGTGAAGGGTCTAACAGCTTCCTTACAGTGTGTAGAAATTAACTTTGTGGAAATATGGAGTGTAAGCATGAAATATTTTGCATCAAAGTAAGCCTTCAGAAAGTTGCATATTTATATTGTGCTGTTTTCATACTTAGTCTAAAGGCATGGCATGAATGTTCCATTGACATAAATATATATTAATAGGTTTAAGCCTTGTGCATTCTAGAATTTTCTTGTCATCAAATACTATCAATACTTTCCAATGTTTTCATAGGAAATTGGGGATCAGGGATTCGATACAGATAAATGTATCATATATAACACTGCAACTCAAATTTGATTTGTTTCTGCAGCAATTAGCCATATTATTAGGCACACTTTTATTAATAACAAAAGTGAGAGCAAAATAAAAAAAAATATTTGCATAACAGCTTTAATTACCAGTTAGCATCACTTGCATTGTGTGGGCTTAATCTGACCAAATGTTTCTTTTTCACTATAGAGCTGTGGTAGCTCTGAGGTTAAAAGGCTGTGCGTTTTTCAAGTACACACCCAAGGGTTGAATTGTACCCACAGCAACTCAAACCATCCTGTTAGTCTGTTAGTTTAGGTTACTCTGCCCGAGAGCAAAATAGCACAAGTTTGTCAGGGAACATAAGACAAAATGTAAACATCATAGACAAACATCATGACCCAGCAGCCAACATCATGTAGTGATAACAACTCTACACAATTACAGACTGCAGCAAAGAGAACGCAGTTATGCAGTTTGCATAACATCATTCCAGTGGAGTTAGTGCTAATGATGGGTTACTGAGGGTGTGTATGGTCTTTTGATATCTCAGTGTATGTTGATGTCTGTAGCTGGAGGGGAATAGTTTTAAAGTAGGCGAGGGAGAGTGGGTGGTCAGGGTTATTTGCTATAATGTTGGCTTTGATTCCAAGACCTCACTATCAGTGAGATATGACATGTTGGTTGTGAGAGAATGAATGATCTCAGAGATGATGTGCACAGTTTTGAGAAATGTATTTCGTTCTACTACTGTGAGTAAATTGAAAAAGCAGATGGAGCATTAGAGGGGGACCGGTTACAGTGAACGCTCAGATGAGATACCACGGCTGGTACTAAAGTTATTTGAGTTTGTTCTGCCTGTTGGTCATGTGGGTTTGTTTTTTAACACAGTATAGTTTCCACTGTAATCCTGCTTATATCTGCTTTTCTAAAATGTCTCTGACCCAAAAATGTAAGGTACTCTTTGGTATTATGGAGACAGCCTAAAAAAATGCTGTAGAGTTGACTCAGCACCTTTTTGAAACAGTCTCGACAACTCATAGTATCAAATTCCATTAAATGTGGACTTGGACCTGTGTCAAACTTAGTAAAGAAAAGTAAGAAAGTAAAGAATGTGCCATTCGACACACAAATAATGACTTTTGTCAGTCCTGAGCAGAAACATATTAGACACTTTATTATTATTATTACTCTATTATTCTGAAGACCTGTTGACTTTTTGTCTGATCTGACCAAGCTCTCTTTGTCTACCTAGATTTCTTGACCATTGCAACAATATTGGGAACTGGAATCTTAGGTGAGTAATTGTATTTTCTTACGTCAGATGCAGAAATCACAAACAGTTTTTTCAGAAACCTCAACATCACAGTCGTATTTGAAACTATGGTGGATTTGTTGAATACACATCTAGTTTGTATGTGTGGCACAACACAAACTACTAATCTCCGGAAACTGAACAATTATAATTCCAGTAAATTATACTTACCTGATGACTGGTTTGATTAAGGGATAGGACATTTGATAAAAAATAAGATTAAAACAAAGAAGATGAGTTAGATTTGTGGAACACAAATTCCAGTCTCTTCACACCTGATGAGACTGGATTGATGGGATTTGGGGAAACTGAGGATCAGTTGCATCAGACATATTACAACAAATTTAGAAATCACATGGTTGGCACACTTTTCATAAACAGAGTTGGGGATAGGACAAAATAACAGGAAAGCACTACTATATAATTCAGTCCAAGATCTGCATCACCACCCAAAACATCCTGAAAATGTACTTTAGAGTAAAATGAACATCTTCCTCACACACTTCCAATAGTGGTTATTTTGTGGCATGTTTGACTCAACTAATATGAACTTTTATGAGCTATATTTGTTCTGTCTACGAGACTTCCTTTTTACAATATCGGTTCATTTGGAACATAATTAAGACTCTGTCCATCTCTTGGCTTTCATTGGCAGAGCAAATTTAACGGTGGTTTATGAAGTGTAGTTAACACCAGAGAGATTTTTTTGTAGAGCTGGAAATTACATGGAACATTACATTTAACTACTTTGTTTTCAGCAGGGTCTTCATGTAGTTCCACAAAGGTGGAGCCCTTCCAAGTTAATACTTGTTCAATCACTTAAATCTCATATTGAAATCAGCACTAACCATAATATTTTATGGTAATTTTGAGCCAGAGCGGGAAGGAGCATGTGTGAGAGAGAAAGATGAGCAGAGACAGTGATAGACAGGCAGGTAGATGTAGGTCAGACTTGTCTAGCACATGCTTTCAAATCTACTGAGGTGGGTTTTAAATTTACAAACAGTTCTACATTGTTTCATTTTCTAGGTCTTCCGGTAACGATAGCCCATGCTGGACTGGTGCCTTTCCTTGTCTCTTTTCTCGTTGGCTTCTTTGTCCAGGTAAGTAATTCATGGCCTCAGTGGACTCTTATTTTCTTAAAAGTCTAGCATGGTCTATGGAAATTTAAGATAGTGTAAAATGAGCACAAATGAGTCTTAACAGTTTAAAAATAAGATGCTTAGGAATCATCATAAGCATGTAGCTATTATAATGATTATAACCCATTGACTTGTAGTAAGTAAGACTGCTAGAACTCAACCTAATGCCTTTAGCAAGAAGAAAAGACACAAATAATATACGGTCATAACAACATATAAAATTTAAAAAACAGATGGCAACAAGTTCCACCTTTAGGCATTTGAGACGGCCTACCACATAGTCAATTTTATAGATTTAGGCAATTCTGTCAATAACAAAGACTACCGTATTTTCCGCACTATAGGGCGCACTGGATTATAAGGCGCACTGTCAATGAATAGTCTATTTTCGATCTTTTTTCATATATAAGGCGCACCGGACTATAAGGCGCATTAAGCGAAACAAACCAGTCAGATAAGTCAAACTTTATTAAACGTGTTCACAAAAACTCTCAACATTGTTCAAACGTTAATGAGCGTATTCATAATAACTCCCAACCTTGTTCAGTTGTAACACGTAAAAAAAACAGTCTGATACCGCTAAATCAAACGTTAGCGTATTCACAATAACTCCCAACCTTGTTCAGTTGTAACACGTAAAATACAACACAATACACTCACTTGCAGCTGCTCTATTCCCATGTTCTACTGCGTGACTGATAGCCTTGAGTTTGAAGTCCGCGTCGTAAGCGCGTCTCTTGACAGGCGCCATTTTGGGGTCCTTATACACACACACGCTGTAATATTATGGTGAAGCACAGTATGTATCACTCCGCGACGCTCCTGACCACGGTAGCCGTACTATGCGGCGCAGCTTTGTAGTTTACCAAAGTCGTACTAAAACATTTTGACAGAGCGCGTGAGCGCCGTGTACCACACAAAATCGCTTCGAGGTCAGTAAACACAACCAGAATTAATCCATATATAAGGCGCTCCGGATTATAAGGCGCACTGTCGTTTTTTGAGAAAATTAAAGGCTTTTAAGTGCGCCTTATAGTCCGGAAAATACGGTACACTTAGAAAGCAGTAGAGATGAAACAGCATTTCCTAGACAGGGACTACTCTGTTCCGTGTCTGGAGGAGGCTTTGGTGGCCGTGTCGAGATAAAGACATGACCTTCTTAAAAAGTATATAAAAGAAAATCCCTACTACGTATACACAACAGTCAGTCACAAACAATCCTGAATTACTGTCACATTTTTGGCAAAATATCCTACTGTTTCTGGTCTCTTTGTTTGTAAATTGAGACATAACCTATATAATAACTTGGTTAGGGCCATTTTTTGTCCAACCCTAAGCTTCGACATGCTACACCTTGAACAAGGAAATGCTCCTTGCTTTAACACACCTAGGAAAGGGTAACGGCAGCCTATTGGTGAAGATTTAAACGTTCCTATTGCAGTCAGATTAATGGAAATTCACATCCAATTTATTTTCTTTTGTGTCATGGCTTTGAACACGTTCTATCTTCCTCGACGTTTATAGGAGATCATGTCAGAGAAAGTTATGTTGGCTGAATAAATGAGATGGGTTTGAATGAGGATTTTTAACACAAGTGTTTTATTTCTTGACAGCCATAGATAATTACAGAACCTGAATGTATGGGCATTACTTCTGTTTTATATCATTCAGTTTGTTTTGATTGTTTTTATACACTGCCAAATGTCCATGCACTCACTATTTGAAGCCTGTGTGTGATTTGGGAGTGCAGTTCCCCGAGATCTTACATGGTGTAATGGCACAGGTGTTTTACACCAGGACTCATCAAGTGATTCACAGTTAAACACAGTGTATGCTGGTTAGATTTGTGTCCACCTTGATTCCCAACTTGTTCTGACATCATGCAAGTAGAAGCAACAACATCCTCACGAGATCAAGGCGGCTGTAGTTTCTGGAGCCAGCCGCTGCCTTTGCTCTTCACCAACTCCAAAACTTTATTTTGACATTATGGGAAACGTTACCTGATCTAAGAGCTGATTGGTTTGGATGTTAAATGTTGAAACATTTGTTGTTCTCATTCATTCATTAATTTTTTTGTTTCATGGGAGAGATACTGATTTTATAAATCAGATTTTGCACTACGAAGGTTTATTTTGTTAACAGAATAAATATTGTGTGGTCGATGGTTTTAGCACTCCAGAGGCTGATATGTTCAGTTTATATTGCAGATAGTTGTTATAGACAGCCTGATAGTTCTGGTCTACATATTTAATTGTTAGTTAAAGTCTAGGACGATGGAAGATGGAATGTGTTCATCTTACAAATATCTTGGATTTTGAATCGATGAGAAGTTAACTTTTAAATACCACATGACTAAACTGGTGAGCAACAAATTGGTACCTTCTATAGGAATAAAACATGTTTTCCTCATCATGCATTATTGAAGGAAGGTCATTGAGGCAACTTTGCTTGAATTATGGGGGCATTTTATACATGCATGCTTCAGATGGGACTCTGAAGCCTCTGGATGATTTATTACTGGAGATAATTATAATACTCATCATTGTGAGCTGTATGCTAAGGTTGGGTGGCCTTCTCTATAAGGCCTGATAGACACTGGCTTTTATTTATTTATAAGGCCCTAGGTCTTATTGTGCACCTGCAACCTGGAATAACATGCAGAACAATCTATAGCTTTCCTCATTTTTACCTGAAGGGTGATTCAAATTTAAAATCTTTATCCTATTTCACTTCCAGTTTTTTTTTTTGTTTCAGTTGATTCATTTGCTTTAAATTAATTAATTTATTCTTAAGGATGATTATTTTAATAACTTTTATTTAAAAAAAAAAAAATGTTATCTCAGTTTTTAATTTGTGTTTCTATTGCCTAGGATTTTTTGTAAATTTTTTACTAGGCTATATTGTAAATGAGGTCTCTACCGTAATGTACTTACATTACGAGTTAAGATAAAGGTTGAATGAACTTACTTATTTAATTGTTGAAGTATCATGAAGCAACACAAAACCTTTGGTAACTAGTGAGATTGTGAGGATTCTTAAAATTATGTCTGTACAGATGTGAAGCCCTAAATATATGAAAGATCAATAATGTAAACTACTGTGTTTTATTTGTACTTTCCTCCCCCTGTGTATTTTAACTATTGATTAAATGTTTTCAAAACATGTTATGTGTCATTAATATAATAATATTACGTGGTAGATGGCGGAAGGTGTTGCGGTAATGTGAGAAATAAGTTAAATGTATTTATTCATTTATTTATTTTGTGAGGGAAAGGTTCAGCAATCAAATCTGGGCCTTGCTTTAGAATTCTAGCTAAACTAGCTTCTCAGGTAAAGTAATTAAGGTATTTTAACAGGCTTCCCTGTCATACATGGGAATAAAAAAAACTATTATTGGAGACTTGAGTACAAACTGAGTAGATTGATCTGATAACATTTTATTAAAATGGGATGGGATCGAAAGGTATGCAAGTGTTCCTGGGACTCTATGTATACAGTTCTTTTTATTAAAAAATAATGATATATATTTTCGTTCCTCTTTAATGCAGGCCTTGCTTATCTACTTGTTTGTGGAACTGCTTCAAAAATGTCAAGTGTTGCAGCTAGAATCTCTAAAGGTAAGCAGCTGAACAAACCCTGTAGATGCATTTTGTTTTTTGAGTCCATTGGAAACACTGAGAGCAGACTTTGACATTTCACTGACAAGTAGTAGCTATTTGGATACACTCAGGAGCACTAATCACAATGTAAGACACAGATGCAGCTCATTTATGGAATGGGTAAGTAAAGCGACATTTGAAAGATGATACACAGCAGTAAGTTCTTGAAAATGTAACCAGAACATGAAATACCAATTCTTTAAAGTGGAACTACAGCCATTTTCAAAATGCGTACATGCTATTCCTATGATAAATGTTGACATGTGACTGAAGGGAAATGACAATAATTGTAAAAAGTGTTTCTTGCCGTTTCTTCTACTCTCTCTGAATTAATTGCATCAATAATAAAAAGTTATTTCGAGACATAACAGATCATGAAAATAACAATATTTCTAATAAACGAAGAAAGTTGTTTATGGTCCTTTTTGTTGTTTTAGATCTACAATTAACACGTGTTTAACTAGATGGTGAATCAGAAAACAAATGAAATTCAAAACTTTAGAGTGATGCACTTGAGTTTAATCTGTTATCCGTCTTCACTGCGGTATGAAACTCCAGTGATGGTGAAATGTATCAGATCAGTCCGATCAGCTGCAGCGTCCAATACTGAAGAATGCGACACAGCTGGAGAGGGCAGCAAAGACACAAGGGTGGCAGGGTGATCAGACACAGGAGGATCAAATCAGGGAGGGGCAGCCAATCATAGAAGGAGGGAAAACACAAAGACAGGAAGTAAAACTAGACATGACACAAGGGGTATGTACTTACAAAATAAAACAGGAAAACCAAGATCATGACTTAAAGGGGCGTGTCAGCTGGTAAAAGACTGTCTCCTGAGTGATAAGGCAGCGAAAGTTAATGCTCATATGTCAACCCACTCTCGAACAGGTCTACTGTGAAACCGGAGTAGACAGTGCTGCCATAGTGTCCACCCACCGAAGCCATGTTTTTTTTAGGAGGTACCCATATACAGTCCATAGAGCTATCAGATGGATTTAACGAGGGCTTTTGTTTTGAAATGACTTAGTTACTCCTCGCCTCTCGCCCTGAAACGGAGCCAATGTTCATTTACCATTTTGTAGGGTAAAAAGCAAAAACTAAAATACTTTGCAGTCGCTTTTCCGTTTACTGGTTTAAAAAATTGTCCACAAAATCAGTGTCCCGTCGTCTATGGAGCTCCAGACTCTATACCCAATGATGTCACAAGTTACAGACTTGTCTGGCCTTGAGAGAGAGTAGCTCATGTGCACAAATATTGATTGGACTTTCCTACGCCATGAAATTAACATGTTGTAATTCCTAATTTGTTTGGTGTTCCCCTTTAACTTGTGTTGTCATTCTCAATTTCTTATGATAGTACAACAAATGTGTGCTAAACTCAGACTTCAGAATAATAGATGTTTTTCACATTGTTTGACTTGGTATGGCTCAGTTACATCAAGTGTCCCAGTAAGCCATGACAGTGAGTTACCATCCACCATTTCAATATCATGCAATTTACAAAACATGCCACTTAGGCTGAAGTTCTTCTTGTGATTTTGTTTAATTTAGCCTCATGAGTATAACACGTTGACAGAGAACGTTTTATTTTATTAACAACTTGGACTAATCGTAGACAGGTGTCGCAGAGTGTATCGTGATGGATCAGGTGGGGTTGGACGATCCAGTCCCCACAGAGGAAGAGGATGAGGATGAGGATGATGGTGAAAATGCACAAGCAGGTAAAACAAACTTTGTTAAGCATTTCTTCTAAATGACATCTTCCTGTTCATTCCATTTATCATCCAAGTTTTGAGTTAGAATAACAGTTAAATATCTTCACATCGGTAACCCGTGCTGTTAAAACTCGATTGACGAATAACTGCCTGGAAATGGTCTGATAAACACATGATAAATAAGAATGCAGTGCACAAGTCATGTTTATCTTTATTCTAAGTCACTGAGCGTTTAGAACGAAATCAAATTTTCTTCGTCTACTTTTCCAGTAGCTTACTTGGACTTCCTGTCACTCTGCATTTAAAGTACAACCCATTTGGAAATGCACACTGTGGCCAGCTGTCAACTATTGTTGACTATAAGATTCCATATTGTCTGTTCACAGCATTTTTCTCTACAGTTTTCTCTAAGGAGATGAGGAGGTATTAGGATTTCTTTCTTTCAAGCAGTTCCAAAACTATCAGATGAATCAAGTTACAGTGCAAATGTCCACACTGTTGTAACACACTGTATTGGATTGCAGCATCATGTTGCAGCATAACCTGCTGCATCAGGACAAGGCTGATTTGAATTATATTGATCTGTTAACTAGATGTTTTGGATCGCTGATTGCATAGTGACATATAAATCAAATAGATCTCTGTTGGCGAGATACACACACCTCCCAAAGCCTGATTTGTAAAAGTCTAATTTATCATCATCATTTTGAAACATTAAGTGGAAGAGAATACTGAGGGTGATGGCAAGTCGCAGAGTTGTAAGTTATTCCTCGTGTCTTTTATATTATCATATTTTAGTAAGAGTCATCCCTTTTGATGTTGTAATGCAAAGCAACACTTCTTCCATGTTTAACTGTCGTCTTGATACATTCGGGATACAGAACAATATAGTGATGTCATTCTCACTACTGCCATGCTCTTGATTCTGAGCTCTTCTTCTTTGCTGTTTTTCAATCTGTTAGTCTGCTATGAATGAAATTCAGCACTTCATGCACAAATGTTTCACAATAAAAGCCCCGCAGCTGATCCTTGTATTGTTTTATTGTGAGAAATCTGCAGAGAGTTCGGTAACGTTGACAGTAGCTTAACAGTAATTAATAAAAGGACAATGTGGAGGCAACTGGAATTAAATAGTGAATGGATGCAGTTAATTTTGTTAAAATGTTAACACTTTGCAAAGTGCAACAGATTGGTAAGTATGACTAGACTCTGTTGTAATGATGAAAATAATGCTGTGTCAATTTGAATTATACTGAAGGTAATTCCACATCCTCTTTTAATTTTTTGGCCAGCCTTTTATTAAGGAGTGTCCTTTATTTGTCTGAGACAGCCATTATTTAAAGATTTGAAAATGCCACTGTCTATCTTTAAGGTTTATATGTATGTTTATTTTTGATAATGAAATTCAATATGTATCACCCCGCAAATACTATGTGATGTTAAATTGTTTTAATACATCAAAATTCAACCTTTTCACAGAAAAATGAAATCCTACCATTGTATCCGTGGAGTATTTGACTTCACAATGTGCGCAAACTACGAATGTGTGGTTTCTGCTCAGTGGCTCTTTGTCTCCAGTTGCATTACATAGCCACCAAAGGCGTAAATTTATCACATGAGCGACAGTATGTGTGCATGCACCACTGTAGCTAGTGCTTGCCCTTGGTTTGGATGAGCAACCAGCATGACAAAGCCATCATTCATAAACTAAATAACAAAAGATGTTTTTCCCTGGATGGGAGAAGGTCTGCTGAAGAAAAATAGCCAACTAATATTTTGATATTCAATTGTGAAGGTATAATCTCCCCTGCACTCTATTTTTATCATCTGCGTTATAAGCGGCATGTGGCCAAACACAAACAGATGTGTTTACACTTCCAGACCCTCACGGATATCAGACAATGCTGGAAACCTTTCAACCATGATTATTGGTAGATTAGTGATGAGGCTTATGTCAGGCTGATCCTGTTATTTGGTAATAAAGTGTCAAATTCTCTCATTACACTTCTGAGTGGACACCTAGAACTGTTTATTTTCACAGATTCATGTGAAAATATATCCACAATCAGTGACATTCTGAGCTTGAATTTGCTAACTAAGAAATGCTGAAAATTGATGACATTCCTTCCCCACGCTGTCATATGTCACGTGAGGATTACGATAATCATCAGTCATGAATTGCTTTGAGCATCTAGCTCTGCCCGGCCCTAAATCCTTGACTGACCTCTCCACGTACTGTAAGTGTGAGAGGGTCGATCAAGGCAGAATAACAGAGACTGTCCAGGTACTTAATCAGGATGTGACAGTCACCGACTCTGTCTTTGATGCATATTGTGCATTTCATGATGTATTCACGCATGAATGCATAGGCACTGGAAAGAAAGTGGACTTTCACACATATTCCCACTTGTACTTGGGAGTACCTGCTACTTATTTTTCTAAACTTCACTTTGATCCTTTTCCTGTGACAGGATAATTGGTCTGTTTTGCTTGTTTGCTGAAAGCTTCATAAAGGGTTTAAATTATGATTTAACAACTGAATTGTAGTTATATTGACCAAGTGGCCCAACATTAAATTGCATATTGGCTACTTTGTTGTCTATGTAACTTGCCATGTCTCGATGATAGGCCATTAGTCTATGGGCTTATATCAGTGTTGGACTGGCTGTGTACTGACTAGTGCAGCGTACTGGTGCTTGTTTCTGCTGTTTCTGCATACTGTCACTTAAGGAATGCAAACTGTAGTTACTTTTAAAGTGAGGCTTTTGCTGAACAGCGGCCAATGTGAACCCAAGTGGTTATTACAGGATGGCACATTTAATAATTTCAAGGGTCAAAGCAAGTGCAATGGGACTATGCCTTTGAAGCCAATGGGCCTCAAAATCACATGTCAGCGAATACCTTCCATCAATGAACAGTTCCTAAATCGACAGCCGGTCAGGCATGTTGGCTGGCGAAGTGAAATATAAACTCTCCATAGCTCGTTTTAACTCTTGAACCTACAAATAACATACACCAACATACTCCACTAACTGCATGTTTATGTGCCTACCCTCTTCACTTCCATGCACACATTTACCTCCGCCAAGGAGGTTATATTTTCAGTTTGGGTTGTTTGTTTTTTTGTCAGCAAGATTACGGAAAAAACACTCTCCCACTTTTCCTGAAATTTGGTGGAAGGGTGACACATTGTCCAGGGAAGAACACATAACATTTAGGAGTGTATCCAAATCAAGAAGCAGATAAATATTTTTTTCGCTTTCGTGAACATTGTACAATTTGGATGTACTTAATGCTATTCATAGTAGAGGTGGGAATCAAGAATCACTTTGCTGATTTCAGATCATTTCGTTCAGTTCAATGATTCATAGTCGCTTTGCAGTTTGTTCACTTTTTTCCCAAAAGCCAAAGACACTTCAGTACGTACAACTGTAGGTAAATGCATTACTATTCATATGGCCCAACGTTCAGCATCTAGCTGTCCTTAGTTCAGTCTGTTGCTAGTCTAAGCTGTCACATTCAGTACAAAACTTTTAAGTTTAACATTTAAGCTCAGCAGCCTTGTATTTACGGCATAGTTTGTTTCTGTAGCTTCCACTGCCTTTTAATAAGCTTTTAGGAAGAAGAACTAACATAATGTAAATCACAGATGAGCTGACACCGGTGTATTCAATCACCAGTGAGTGGAGCTGCACTGCTAAAAGCCACTGATTCAGTCAGTGACAGTAGTGATTCAGATTCAGATCACACAAATATTTCTTCCACCACTGCTTTTAAATACATTATAGATTGGAAATTGTGTCGAGTAAAAAGAAGCCACCGTTATCTTATCAAATGACACAAAAACACCTCTTACCCATAAAGGCTGCATGCGCATGCTGAGCAGTTGCTTGTGTAGAGGACTGGCACCTTCGTTATTTAAACTCAAGTGCTGGCACAGATGGTGATGGCGGAGTGTTTGAGTGTATGTGTGTCAATGCCCTACCCTTATATCACGGACTTCTGCATTGCCATTAATTTAACATGCTTGTTTTTGCTATCATGTTTAATAATGAACACTCTGCCAGAACCACTCGCATCAAAGTTATTGCACCATAAACAAGCAGTATAATTATTATTGGCTGAGTGGTTGTGTTGTAGAAGCTCCCGCCTGTCCATGCAGCATGCACTGGAGCTCAAACCAAGAAAAGCAGCAATAGACTTTCAGACAAATGAGCCATTTAAGGAAGCTTTAAAAGATCAACACCTAATGCAACTAGAATGGCACTCGGAGAGCGCAGACGTCCGCCAAGGCCAATGGTGCATTCACTTGCTCCTTGGACGGTCCCATTTCACGAGTTGGGAAGTCATTCTTCCGACTTTGGTGTGTTCATGAGCTTTCATTTGTGGTTTGGGTGGTGGTAGTCTAGGGGTCTAGTGCTCAGGCTTTCAAATAGAACACCAGAAGTTTGAGCAAGACCCTGAGTCCCTGAGCAAGACACTTAACCCCGAGTTGATCCAGGGGACTGTCCCTGTAGTTAGTTCACTGTAAATCGCTCTGGATAAGAGCATCTACTGAAGTACTTGTAAACGTACCTGTAATTTGGAAACAACATGGACGCTACAAAGTAGATTTGTGCGCTTAAAAGTATTTTCCCCTCCGGAACTTGTTTTTTTTTTCCATACTTGGACACTACATAAATGCAGCACATGCCCTATCTCACAATGTTAACAAAAAGTGAAACATAATTTGTGTTTTCTGCCCCGCTCAGATCCGCTCCAGAATTGAATGTGTTCTTTCTTCAATGCTTAACCCTTTCACAGAGTTTAATGACAATCCGGTTCTTCCTGCTAACAGAGAGACAAACTGTGCTGAAAAAATAACCTCTTTGGCGGAGGTAATTAATGGTTTAAGCAGATAATGGAAATAATGAATGACATGGTGGAGCTTAAGTTGGCGATGAGGGATTGTGATGTAACATGGTTGCGGCCTGATTGTCTGATGTGGGGAACTTGCAATAGTTTGTGTTCGGGGGCTTGACAGCCTTCTACATCTCTATATCTGTGTCTTTCAGATACAGGTTTACTACATCCCGATGCAGTAGCTCTGCACAACCAAGCAGAGAGCCTGCAGCCCAACCTTCATCTGCTTGGCTACCTCTTCCTCTCCCGGCCCATGAGCCACGCCTTCAACTGCATCCTACTCTTCCAGTTGTAAGTTACCATGGTGATGATGACGGATGCAACATTCACCAACCGTTCAATAAATAACATTTAGTGTAGCAAAGAGCATGTGGGTGGATGTGTTTTTTCCATCACTTTATTCCATTTGTGCTGTATGTTAAGTTCAACCTTGTGAGCTCCTATTTAAGATGTGCATTTATAAACAGGGTTGATAACGATTGTCTCCTAACAAGATGGTACTGTTCTTGTCACCCACCATATTCAGTATATCTCCACTCTACTAAATATTTAAATTTGTAGTCCTTAAAGTGGGATGCGGAGACATCAAGAGGTCTTTTAGGAGTGTCAGGGGTCCTTGTATAAATATGTGTGGATAATGATGCCTCAAATGCAGCAATCATTTTTCAAAATTCAGTGTTTTTAAAAAAAAAACTCATTATGTGTCCTAAAACTATGAGAAATATTTTCCTAGTTATTAGATTCTAATGAGGTCAAGCCTAAAAGTTGATTGTAATGTCTCCCATGAGAGAAATTTGGCTTGGATAAAATACATCGCTGCACAGACATGTTAAAAGCATCATACATGTGCACTTGCCGGAACTACAATAACCAAAGACACTCAGCACAAAAAACATACATTGATGATCTAATTAATATGTTTATGTCATTGATAATGTATTCAATGATAATAATAGAGTAACTGAGTCTCATTAGACTTGTTTTAGCTGCAGCAGGCAGGCATTTTTAAAGAAATCCCACTGTGCACTACCTGCCTGGCACCAAACAGTAGACAAAGTTAGTGACTAGCTGGTGAGCATTGAGAGTGAATGTTGGATTTGCATTCAAGTGGCCACTTGTCAGGAACATGAATCCAAATGATTGCTAATGTTGCTCTGTTTCTGCTCGGCGGGCAAATAAGCAACTGTTTGTTTACACATTTGTCATATCATATAAATATTTTTGTATTTACAGCTTATTGCACTGCCTCCAAGTGACCATAAAATAAATGAATGCAGGTTTTGCTTTTGGAGGTTTGATGTTGACTCTTTTATCTCAGAGGGAAATTTGTTTACAGTGGGCTCAAAATAGGGTTGTGTTATATTTAAATTATCCTACTGACCATATTGCTTTAAGAGAAACAAGGAAATAATCGTCCAAAAAAAGCTGAAGAGAGAGACACACGTAGATATAAACATCTATGGAGGGGAGACTCATATGTTGCAATACTCAGGCAAGGTGGGGCTGAGCGAATCAATCCCTTCGCACAGCAATACAATTAAATAACATTGCATCATTTTATTTTACAATTGTTTACTTAGCTCTACATTTTTGTATTTGTATTTAGACCTAAAAATAGCTTCCAACAGCATTTGGAAAAACATGCCACAGACCTCTATAACCCCCGTCCAAGCACGTTTACTACAAGGATGTTGGAGAGAAGCAGGTGACTTGAGTTTCAGTGTTGTGGACCAGCACACCTACTCTCATCTGAGCCACAGACTTGTATAAAAACTGTCCTTGAGGTTCAGAATTAATATCTTTAGCTTCTGCTGCACAGTCTTGAGATATTGACAGTTACGAGCCTGAGCCAAATTCTGGTAAAATATGATCATTGCTGCAGTGTCTGCAGGCCACAAACTTTTCAGGATGACCAACCTGATTTCAGTCACTGTTTTCTGTCCTTAATTTTAATTCGACAGCTAGTCGATACAACTTTGCATTAAAATTCTGAATCCAGTAGTCTGGTGGATCTATGTAAGGATACACTATTCAATCACTGCTGACATGAAACTACTATTCATTCTTTCATTAAAAACCCACTGTAGTTTAAAGAAACACACACCATAATATTCCCTACTATAAAAGCAAAGGGATGTTTGATTTCCCTCATGGAGATCTGCATTCTGTTATTGTTTCTTATCCATTTCAATGGCCCCAAACTAATGGTCTTTCTGTGTCACTCAGTAAAAGTAATGATCTGGAAAAGTCATTGTATAGGTTGATGCTTTGTTTTTATTTGAGAAAAACAGTGATGCATCTCCCAAAAACATGGCTTCAAGTAGATGAGCACACGCAGCTCGCAGACCTCTGCCAAGGTCATGAGTGAAAAATCATTTGTGGATCCCTTCACCCAAGTTTCATTTCAAAATTCAAGTTGTTTTCCGTAATCCTGCTGACAGACAAACCACCGAACCGAACCAAAAACACAACCTCCTTTGTGGAGGTAATTAATGTTCGGACCAACTGTGGCTACTGGGACAGTCACTCGGTGGACATTCACTTGTACGCAGAAAATACGCAGTCATTTCTTTTCTTCTTTTTTTTTTTACAACGGTACAGTAGAGTAGCATAAACTGGTATAGTTTTGTATGTTATGTTGTGATTGATAGGATTGTGTGTCGATTGTGTGTATTTTTTGACGTACATGTCCTGTCGGCACAGAGGAAGGAGACAGGGCTTTTAGCATTGCTGGTGGAAGGTCTTGTTATCAGTGAGCGAGCAGCTCTGTAACACCTGGCCAATCGATAGTTCCCTCATTGTGTTCAAGGAGGCTTAGTGGTCGATCAATGCAGAGGCTCGACTGCACACACCCTCCACACAAAACACAACCTGCAGCTTCTACCCTTGCCGCCCCTTGGTCTTTATGTACTGCCCTACACGCTGGAGCCGTTATACTACACACATAATGACACACTGTACGCAGAACACAGAGACATGCAAATGCACATGCACACACGCAGACACAGTGCTTGCACATAATTCAAGGTAATCATGCATTTTAGATTAGTTGGAGATACCAAAACAAACAGTTTACTGGCAAGAAATGTAGCATACATAATAAATACATAATGTAAATGTGTATACGTATGTATTAAGTGTACACACTTTAATGTAATACATCTAATATAACAATTTTAGAATTTGGATGATGAAGCCATTAAACTATGACTTTATTCTGTCTCACTGAGAGCCAGCTACATACACACCCACACATGCAGGCGGGGGACAAATTAAAGGGAATACCTTCTCTAAATGAGTGGATAACATAGCAGAAACATAGAAAAAAATTATATATATATGAATATCCTTCCTTACTGAACTTTCGCCAAAGCTTCCTTTTAATTTGTATGTACATTAAGAGAAGATTGCTGCTCAAATTCTCAAGTGACCTTCTCCTAATCTAACTGTGTGCTTTAAATAGTCAATTTGTTGGTGTAACTTTCTCTCACAGGACTTGGAGAAGGAGCACTGACGTTGTTTTAGAGGTTCAACACCAACCTTATTTTAATGTGTCACCCATATTGTATTGATGGATTATTTGATATTCATTAGAGTCATGCAGGTGACATTTATGTGCGCGTACACATTCACACACATGCACGATTTGTCATGAAAGTAAAGTGTGCATCAATCAGTCTCACGCTGCAAGTCTTCTCACTACGTCTTAGATATAATATCAGGCTTCACAGGTTTAGAGTCTGCAGACAATAAAATGTTAAAGGGAGGTTTTTACCTGTTGGCATGAGATAGTATGTGCAAATGACCAATAGTGGACCTGAGCTCAGAAGTTCTGTGGTCTTCCTGCAAATGAGTAAACTGTGAAGTCACATCACGCATTATACTGATGCTCAGTTTTAGGTTTTACACTAGAGATATAAAGCAGCACCTTCTGATGTAGATGGCCTTTGTATTCCGATTGTGTTGTTTGAAGCTCATTTTTAGAAGACACGGTTACACATGTGTATCAGATTCAACCCAGACAGCAGAAAGCATGCCCTTAATCCCTGATGACTTTATTTACCGTACATTTAAATATGTGTAGTTAATATCTCAAGTTCTCTATTCTTTGCTTTGGTAAATTATTCTTTTTCAATATATGACTTAGACTGCTGTGGAGGACTAGCCTGCATGAAACTTTCTAAATCTGTTGGTATTTCTTTTTCAAGATTGAAAAGAGAGCATATTTGAAAGAGTGGGTGTAACTCAGCTCTCCAACACGTTGCTGCTAATGGATTTGCACTCTCAACAACCAACTGTTGAGAGATTACAGAGGCTTAAAGGTACAGGGAATGGAACAGATGTTGAGCGACAACGTTCACTTTAAATTGAAGCCTACATTGTAAACACTCATTTCTGATGTTCAGCCACATCCAGCTCCTGTATGAAGGCACAGCAAACACATTTCTGGCTTGTGTGAGTGTCTGATTCTCCAAGAAAGTACATGAAAAGTATACAAGCAAAACATTTTCTTTAAGTAGCCCCCAAAGGCAACTTTTGTTTTGAGCAAATCTGAAATAGAGAAGTTGTAGAGGATCAAGGCACTGCGCTGCAAACAAGAAATGGTTTTAGAATCAAGTCTCTTCGCTGTTCATAGCCTCAGGTGCTATGATGAGGCAACATCCTAATGTTTAATTCAACAGGCTTATTAAAAAGCCTGTTCAACTTTTGACTTTATTTCTAGAGAGAAGTAACGTAAGGAGATGATGACCAGTCACCGCCTAATGCCTAACAAGCTTTTCCCTTTTTCTTTCTCCAGTATTTCTATTGGAATCAGTTATGTCTTAGCTGGCAGTGAGGCCTACGGTGCTCTTCTTAATGTCAGGTAAGTCTTGCACATACACAAAGAACCTTTAGAGATATATTACTGAAGTTAAATCTTTTCTTCCTTAGAGTAACTTGGGTTGAAGTTCAGGAGCATTTTATCAAATCTGAATCTCTAATCAAAGCAATTTTGGTTCAGCTTTCAACATTTGTGAATTATCTTACATTTTTTATGAATTAAAGTTTAAAGTTCGGCACATTCCAACTAGGGTTGCCACTAACAACTGATTTTCTATTGATTTATCTATCGACTATTTTACAGATTAGTTGATTTAATAAATGTATTAATCTAAATTATTCCTTGTCCTCCAAAAAAATCAAATTGACATATCGGTAAATTCATTTTATTTTGTCAAACTGTGTATCATTGTATAATACAGCACACAATGTAAACAAAGGTTTAATCTGGCAACTCCAACATGATAAAAGATAATTCAAAAAACGTATTGTAAGTGCAACTCCAAAGAGATCTAATAAAGCCCTTAACAAAGTAAAACTGATAGACTAAATTCTGCATATTAAACAAAGTGCAACATGAGAAATACATACAAATACATTATACTTCATTTACATGCAATATTGAAGGCATGGTAATGTTACACCTTTGATCATATTATAATTAACAATTTCTTTATAGGGAAACCTTGACAATTTTCAACCCACTCTATGTCACTGCAGCGTGGGCAGGAGGCTACATTCACTTTCCACTTGCAATTGTAGAGTGATGTTAAGGATTGATGCTCCTAGACCAGCCAAAACATTTCATTTTTGCATTTTGGCAAAGAACTATAATGTTAACATTGATTAATTACATATCTCCCGCCAGCAATATTTGTCATTTAAACCTCCAATAGTCCTTGCAGGCTAAAAATGTGCCTGTTCACTTGAATGAAGGGATTTATCCAAAGAGTATTCTGCTATTTTATCAACCTGGAACCTGGTCCAGAACAGAGCTGGCTCTTGTTAACCCTATTGATGTCCCTAAAGCTCACCCTGTATTGGATAATGATTCAAATGTAAGAGCGCAGTTTCTCCAAAGGACATTGATAGATATTCATTTGATCGACACAAATAGAGGCTGCGATGCCATATCCATATCCAGGCCAAGCAGGTCCACGATGCTACTCGATTCATTAAGAACTTCCAGAATCATTAAAACACTGACTGCAAGCGCTGCAGTGACATAGAGTGGGTTGAAAATTGTGAAAGTTTCCCTATGAAGAAATGTTAATTATAATATAATCAAAGGTGTAACATTACCATGTCTTCAATATTGCATGATGGAAAGTAGAGGGAGCTGTCTGTACTATTGTACGTTTCCTAACCCACGAGATATAAACATTGCCGAAGTACAGTACAGGGACTTAGCTGTTTTTAATGATTTCAAATATGGCAACAGGTTCTGTATATGGGTCATACATGCCTAAGACTTGCAGTTTGTTTATATAGCTCTGTTTTCCTGCTTCTTCTCTGAGGGTAGATTTCAAGCAATTTGTGTCGTGACTTTTTTCCCATATACAGTATCATAGGACCTGAGTCCAGGGTTAGTGTCATCCTAACACCCACAGTATAATGTCTGCATGCAGTGTGTTGAGGAGAACTGTGGGGCTTGTATAACATATGAGTCATTTTCATTTTGCGTTTGGCTTTCCTCCTACATACTTTATAAATCACTGATATTGTTTTCAGGGTTAGCAGTTCTTGAGAGTGTGTGACTCAGTGAGTCATTCATTTAATTGTGAGCAAACTATTCAAACTAATAATAAGCGAAAGCAGTGAAAAAACATTATTGAACATCTTGAAGGTTTTCAGATCATCATAACGGAGGTGGAAACAATGATTATTAACGAAAACCTCCTCCCACGTCAGTCTGACCCTCCATTAATAACACTTTCATTTCTAAACAATCAAAAAGTTGAAAGTGAATTGTCAGTTCAGAAATGTGTAGCTCAAGGCTACACGATCTCACAATAAAATATTTTTATTGAAATTGAATTTTTTTTAAACTGATTTAACCCTGAGAGTTGATAGCTGCCCACTAGAGTGGGAGGCTCTGAAAGCATTGCATGAACTTACATCATTCCTTTTAATTAGAGCACACACACACACACACACACACAGCAGAGATGCTCCTGAGGCAAACATATTCCATTATCAGATGATGAGGATTTATTTCTTTATTTTGAGGTTCTGTTAGATGGCTGACCCTAGTATGAAATATAGTTCTCTACTAATGAATACTAAATGAATAATTAGCTGGAAGCCTTCCCATTTGTCACTCACTTCACTTCACACTGTGGATACAACTTTCAAGAGGGTAAACTGGCCTAATTGGCAGACATGAGTCATTATTTTTAAATGCATTCATGTACTTCCAAATGAATCAAATGATTGTGTTTGTCAGATTTCCAATCTTTGTAGCTCTAGCTGTCTGGTCCTTACTTTTGGGCTTTGTGACTATCTATATGTTGTCATGTTTTATTGTAGGAGTTATTTAGAGTAAATATGGCACATATTCTAGTGTTATTTAGGTGCAGCTTTGTAACATTTTTAGACATTACATTAGACATTAAGACCATAGACCAAAATGACTGAGTGTAAATGCATGCTGCACCAATAATCTTATAAAAATATGTTTTTAATGTTAAGTTTCAATTCTGTGAGCAGGAAAAAACTAAAACACATTCACCTCCCTTGTTTTAGGGTGAACTCTCAGTAACTCCAAAGAATCAAAGTTGTCTTATTTATATGCTGCGTCTTCTTACCTGGGTTGCTACTGTTAGCCACCAATAAGCCAACATTTATATTATAATTTATTTATAATATTCTTTAATCATCGGGATTTCGCTACATGCCCGAATGCAAAGAATCAAGTATCATGTTGGGATGTTTACTAGGCTGACCTTCACCAAAGTGGTCAGGCATATCTAAGATTTTTAGAATTGTTTTCCAATTTTCTTGTACCGAACTGACATTGCTTGATTTAAATACCTGCCAAGTTTTAAAAACATAGAGCTGTGTGCCAGCCCAGTATATTCGACATCATGTCATGAATTAAGGAAAATGTGGCCGGTGGTTCCAATGTTGAAATATTAAGAATATTAAGAACCTAAATATATATATCTTACACACAGGGCAAAGGGGCGCAACTGTCATTGCCAGTTTCAGACCGACGCACTGGGAATTTTTCACACCAATTAGCCCACATTCATTTTGGTCCGAGTCGGAGGGTGTGTGAACTCCACAGCTGCAGAGAGCTGAGTCTGACATGCTGTTATTGAGCTTAGTAGTGAAAATCCTGTAACAAGTTACGTAACTTTTGCTGTTGAGTAATTGGGATGCAATACTTCTTCATGAATGTGTAATTGATTACGTGTTTCAATTCATTTTTTTCTCTCTTGAAAAAAACGTACAAAAGAGATGTAATATGTTCTATTATACAGTGGGACTGCATGACAAATCATATGCACTAACTGTAGCCTTTATAGTTTAAAAACATTTCTAATATTTGCAGGATTGATTTTCCACTCCAAAAAATGACAACATTCTTTGTTCAAATGCTTAAAATGACAATCCTGACAACTGACTTCTGGTTGTAATATGAATTATAGCCATCATGACCTGTCTAGGACTATCATTTAAAAAGAAAGAGACTTAGACATGACTTCAAATTCATTTTTAAGAGACTGAATATTCTTAGATAATGGATGATAAAAATATGTTACATTCATTTTTTAAATCAAATTTAGGTGGGTTTACTGTTTTTCCATTTCTATTTATTTATATGCTATGAACCCATAATTGTAATTATGTTTACCATATCTGACTTGAAAGTCCATCCATATAAATCAAAAGCTGAAATGAATCAAACGAAGGATGGCCAGTTCTGATATTAAACCAGCTGTAAAGATCCTGCCAGAACTGTGACTGTGACTGTGACAAAGTGACTGAACAAGAAAATAAAAGAATACTTAATAGATTCAGGTTCTTTAGAGCAATAATATTTCACAACGATCTACTTGAAAATGAAACCTTTTCTGGAAGATTTCAGCGGCTGAATAAAGATTGTTTATCATTTCAAACTAAACGTCTTTTAGTTTAGGCTCGCCATTTATGATAATTGTAATTATTAACAATGTTCCGTGGTGAATTATTCTTTTCGAACTGAATAGCGTTATCATACTGGTGTTGTTGACTAACTCCTACAGCACTCTCCAGTCACTGAAGCAAGAATCAATGCAGCACCATTAGCCGTCTTTTCCCACCATGTGCACCCCCCACACACCTCACACCTTCTCTTTCCCTCTCCCTCTCCCAAGCCTATAATTACCCTTATCAGTTAACAGGACTAATTTATTTTGTCATGCCCCAGTAAATACTTAACACAAATAATATTATTCAAACTCTGGTCGGTTGGACCGCTTCTTTGGCATGCCTGGGTGCTTCATTATCGGCCCGCTCAGCGCCAGGGGAGATGCTGTGATGTGTTGTGGGAGTGGGAATGCAGGGTTACTGGAGTGAAAAAACCTTGGGCAGCCTCCTTTGGATAAACCACATTATTCCCCCTCCCCAGGGGCAGCAATCAATAGGTTAGTGCAGGTCGCTGCACAAAAACTCTCCTCTCAGTCCCAGTGCTGGAGGATAGTGGGTGTCTTCGAAACAAACCCCTCAGTGCTCTGCAAGGTTTAAAGCATTAATGAGGTTGTATTACAGCCCAGGGACCAGATTATTGTGTCGTAATATTCCTTCAACAGAGGTTGTTGTCTAAAAAGTGCTCATTTTCCAAATATTAGAGAATTAAAATACTCTCTTTAACCATTAATTATTAGTTGCATCTCATGTGTTTAATTAAAATGAATGCAAGCTCAGCCTTGTTTCTACAGCTGCTGAACTCTTATAATCTTACTCCTGATAATTAATACAGTTGACATAATGAGCTAACAGTTGACCATAACTTTGGATATGTTTAGTTTTATTGCAGTTTTATATTTCAACTTGTATATAAGTATTACTCTTGATAATCAGTTGTAAGCGTGCACAGTTGTTCCTGATGGTGTGACGCTGTCAATGACATCATAGCCTGTCAATTATGTTTAAAACTATCGAGCACATTACACACATACACTATATATACATTTTATTTACATATTTACATTTTGTGTATATTACATTATCATTTTAGTGGTGTTCTAATGCTAAATGTAATGATGTAACATATTTTAATAATAAGCCATGAATACACATTCCTTCTTAACCAAACTAGCATTTGCCAATATATCTTTGCACACAAGTCTTTACTTGCTTGATGGATTCAAAAAGAAAATTCCAAAACTATTCATTATATTCATTGGAAGAGGAGATACAAAGAGAAGGTGCTCAACAATATGTGGCTTTATCTGTTCAGAGGCTTCAACAGGAATGTGTCTTTATAATGGTGAGTGAAAAAGCAGTAATTCAAACACAAATATTCAGCTTTTTCTATTGTTGTGTCCGCGGGATCGATAGAATATCAATCAATATCGCTCTCCTGCTGAAAACATCTGGTTTGTCATGCACCACACCATAATGTGAACACAGCAGAGCATAAATAAGACACGGATCAGGTTTGTAGCATACTGTTTTCAGTTTATGTCTACCTGGATGCTTTGCCCTTTATACCAGAGTTATGACCTAAGATTGCTGAGCCATATGTTATGAAAGTGTGAAAAAATCCTCAACCACATTTGCATGTGGCCCTATAATTCTGTTCATTATAATTATTGTCTCATTCCTTTATGGGTCATTGTAACTGATATATGTACTCATATATATATATATAATATAATAAGAAGAATTCATAAATACTGGGGAGCGGCGAAAGCACACTGCTGTAAAGGAAAGGGGTGCGCTAGATGTATGAGCCAAGACAAAACGACAGCATCATCGCAATATGGGATGCTGCACAATAATCATTTTATCTCACTGATCTTGTGTTCAGAATCGTTGGAAGCCAAAATTGTAATTTAAAATAAAATGTGTTTAATCACCCAGCCCGACCAGATGTTTCCTTTGTTAATGGGACATGTTTTTGTTTCGGAAGGTATTCCTCACCAGCCTTTATTTTTCTCGCATCTTCTGCTTCTGTTCCTTTTTAGCTGTCGGGTAATGTGTGCAGTTTGTTGTTGAGGAGTGTGTAGGTCACAGGGATGTTGAAGAAAATAATAAATAAATGATTTGAAAAGTTCTTCTCTGCCTCTGCCATCACCGTCATTCAGCACATTTGGAGAAGGCTCTGCTACATACAGCTGTAGGTGTGTTGGTGTGTCGTGATAGAGCAGGGCTTAGTGTCGTCCAGTTGTTATTAAATGTAAACATGAATAAAAGTATTCAAATGTGTGACTGCTTTTGTGTTTTCTCCACAGCCACATCTACGTGATCCCGGCCTTCACCTCGATTCTAACTCTTGCTATCTTACTAGCCCACACAGTCATCCAGCCAATCACTTCGCTGCTTACCCTGCTGAAAGGAATCCTGCTCATTGTCACGGTAACCATTATTTTATTATTATTTTAAGTTTTAGATTTGACTTATTTGTTATTCCTAAGAATGAAAGTAATTATTTTCAGCGATGCTAATGGAAAAAAGTGTCATGTTGTTTGGTAGCTCTGCTGCACGTTGTGCGTGTGTCACCATTATACATTAATTATCACTCATGAGTTATTTACCCACAACGCTGATAAGGGAATAAAATATTTAGGTATTATCACTAAAAACTGCACAGATCTTAACATTTGCATTTGGATATATTGTACATATCATTTATAGTATATTTATTAATTGTATTATATATTGTATTTTTCTTTTAAACAGTTTTTTTGATTTCTGCAATACTTGCTTTTTTTTTATCTTTTATTTAACTTACTATATTTATGTTATGTACCAATACACCAAAGCAAATTCCCTGCAAGTGAAAACTTACTTGGCAATAAACTTGATTCTGATTCAAGTCAAGCTCAGCAATTTCTGTTGTTAAAGCAGTTATCAATAACTGTTACACATTTTCCCCTTTTTCAGTGTAATATTTGTGAAAGTAGCAGCAGCTAGAAGATCTTGTTTTCACAGTTTTTTTTCTCTGTTCTGTTTTCAAAAAACATAGAACCGTCTGAAAGTAATATTTACCCTTGACAGCATGTCATGAATTAAGGTTGTGGGAAAATGTGGCCAGTGGTTCCAATATTGAAATACCTAAATGTGAGTTATGTCGATGTGTATGCTTGATGTCTTAGGCTTAGAGGCTTAGCAGAAGTCTAAATATACGTATATATGTATCTTAAACCTGGTGCAAAGGGACGTGCAGTGCAACTGTCATTGCTAGTTTCAGACGGAGGCAGTTGTGATGTTTAAGCCCACACATTACACAACCTTCTCCAACAGTGTCCGGATGCAGCCCTGTGCCTAATGCAGCCTCCGCAGTCTTCCCCTCAGCCCTTTCGAGTCAAGACCCCCACGGGGTGCATCAGAGAGCAATACAGTTTTTCATTATTTATCAATACATATTTATCATATTTAATGTTTATTATAATGTAGTGCATTTTGAGAATTTCTGGGGGGCACAAAATGTCATTTTAAGAGGCATTATGTGTCGCTGCCACCGGTTAAATAGGTTATTGGTCCATTTGCAGTCAAATGGAGTTGCTGATGGGACAGAGGTTTGGGATACGGCGGAGGCAGAGGGTCCACATACCTGTCATAACCTCATATCACAATACGCCACAGGAACATTTTTTCAGCACCCCCTGTCAATGGACAGCGAATAAATAGTTAGTTAATCAGTAAACAGAATATGAAACAAATCAATACAAGACAATTTCAGGGCTGTACTGAATAAAGCTTCAAAGCCCTCTCTCTTCTAAAGAAAAACTTTCAACAGTCTTCTCTAACCTTCACGCTTCACACTTTATAGGCTTTGTAGCTTTCTCTTTATTCATTCCCTAAAAGTGTATATCCTTCGGCCATTTCTGATGGATGTCATGTCGCCATGACTGCCGTGTTTTCCTGCGAGGTCACGCTGGCAAAATGGATGGAAGTGGCTTTCTGCACTGGTCACCTCACACAGAGGCTGTGGTGCTCTGTGTGTCAGGTGGTTTTGGGCTTTTTCAGGTCAGTGCTTGCCAACTTCAGGGAGTGTCAGTAGTGTTAGGTAACGGCCAACACTTTGATTGACACCCTCTTTCTGACACTACTTACACAATATTAAATTACATTTTCAAGTCTAAGTTAATAAAATACTCACTTGTCAATCTTATATGTACTTTGAGAGAATGGGATTTTGACCTCTATCTTTGACATATGAATCACTTCACGGGCAATTTGGACAAGAGGTATAATTAGCTGAACCTATCCTTTAAGGCTCCTTTCTGAGCCGTAGCAATAGTCTACTACAGTGAGAGTAGTATTACTTTCTGATCAGGAACCAGTCATATTACTTCCGGACCAAAACACATGAATGTGCACATAAAGCCAACAAACAAACAAAGACTGTCACAACATATAGTATTAGATCAATCAGTTTATCAGTCAAAACAATCTCCACATGATGAGGTGATTGCACGGATAAATAAAACTACCACCAACCAAGTGAAATTAACATCAAAACATTTCTATACTGTATTTGACTTTGTCTAATTATTACACAAAGTCAAATACAGTTAAGAAATGTGTATTTAAAATTATTTTTCCTAAACTTTGAGTTTTGATATTTGATATTGTTACAATATGGACGAGTGCAATATATAATTCGCATGAGGCACAATGTTTGTTAAAGGCTAAATAGCCTTCTTAGCTGCTTGTAGGTGTGAGTGTATTCACGCTTGTCTTTCTTACATGTGTTAGTGTTAGTCATTTCAATGAGCAGTTATGTTTGAATATCACCACAACACAGCATCAGGTAGAGACAAACGTGATTTGCAACTGTTAGCTAGCTAGTATTTGAAACGAAAAAGGGATATTGGTGACAACCCTGCACCACTATAAGCGTGTGGTGAGGAAATATGACCCAGAATACATGAGATTTTACTTTGTATCATTATTTCCCAGATGCAAGCCCAAGTGTCTCAGTAAGCAGAATATTATTTTGGTCATTACAGCTGACAGTAGCATTTACAGCCCAATTTATTTTGCTGCTTTTTTTTTGCCATGCTGGGTTTTTTTTGTCTATTATTTGGAGAGTTGGCCCTCAGGATTCCTTATAACGATCAGAAGTTACAAAAGCTTGAAGACCCCTGGTCCAATTGACTGGCAACTGCGTCACCCAGTGTCAGCCAGCAGAGGCTCCAGGTCCCCACAACCTTGCAAAGGACAAGACGGATGCATTTATAACTAGTATCTTCGTCGCACAATGTGGTCGCCTTACAGCGTCAATACCCCGCGGGTGCCCACAATTGCCCGTGGGTGGCCGAGGTAATGTAAGTAATATTGTGAGAAAAGATTAAAGATTTAATAATCTCCAGGGACTTTTAGCTCAGTCAAGAATGCAAGAACATGTATATATTTAATGTGCTGTAGATAAGATCTAATGCCTTTTACCTCAACTTTTAGTAGGAAAGTAGTTAATCCTCAGTGACTTTATGATCAAATACATGAAATAATAGTAGGCATTCCATGATATGTTGTGTCCCGTTTGCTACTGCTTGGTGTCTCAGTGTAAGAACTCTACCCTCATGTCATTGGTATTTTCTCCCTCTTCCTAAAACATTACTTCTCACTTACAAAAAAAAGTCCCAGTCACTAGAAGAAATGCTTATGCAGCATTTTCTACTGGACCTGCCGCTCTTTGACTTTTTGCTGCTGAAGACAGTTTGTAACAATTCTTACATAAGAATTTCCCCAAGGACAGAGATTTTACTTTTCTTGTACGCTTTGTAACTTTGTTCTTCTGCACTTCAGCTTCATCAATGACATATTGGCAGATGAGCAGATTCTGGATTAGTACCGGAGGAGACGGATGTCAGTGTTATTTTAGTCATATCCCACTGGCAGCAGGGGAGTTACACCAGACAATAATATTGCAGCTTGTGCTATTTTGGGAGGAGCATCAGAGCTGTCCACATAAAAAAAAAGCACAGAATTAAACAGAAAACATTGAAAGCCACAGTGAACCAACTAAGGGGGGGCATTCACAAAAGGTGGTCATTCTCAAAGAACCCGTCAAGGGTTAAATGCACCACTAGGTGCTACCAAGCTAGTAGCGTCTCTGTGCTCCAGTGCTATTTGCACGTATTTAAATGAGGTTATATGCATAAATTTGGAGCAAGATAACCCCCTTTCTATGCAAATAAGCTTCATTGCAAAAACAGTCCAATTGACAAAGACCAGCTCTAACAGCCACACACAGCTACAGTGAAATCATTAGCGTCTTCAGAGAGGTGGTGGTAACTGAAGGGGGGGGTCCACTCAAACTCGTTTATTTTGTTCAGTTACAGGATGCAATGACAGTTTAGTCATGGAAAATACATGAATATAGCACAGTTCATGTCATTTTTGAAAATACAAGTGAGAAAAAAAACAAGAAAAAAATTAAAAGTAAAAACTCCAACAAAAAACGCAATCGGCCAAATTCCAATTAAAAAAATTGGTTTCGGCCCAGAGTTTCACAATCGGGGCATCCTTAATTAGAGTACTAACTTTCAGCTTAAGTGAGCACACTCAAAACTGTCTTTCCCTTAGTGTGTGTTTATGTGTGTGTGACACCGATAGAGTCAGCAGCAGTTCCGTTAGACCCTACAGCAAACAGTAAATGTTCATAAGTGAAGCATCTGCACACTAGGGAGTGTATTTTAAGAGCAACTTGCAGGCTGAACACCAGTGAATCAACGTGTAGATTTTCGCCTAAAAAAACATCTATATACACTACAGTAACATCTGGAGTTGTTTTTGTAAGAGAGTTCTACTGCATCTTAGTGTACTATAGTCTATCATACTAAAATATCATGCGTACAATGTATATTTAGGTCAGTGCCTTGTCCAAAAGGGCCACAGTTGAGATGAATGAATTGGAGCTGTAGCAGAACAGCTATCCACACGGCAACATCAGCTCAATGGCTTCATCCCCCCCAGGGCGGGAGGCAGCCAGTGGAGTCTTTATGACTCCCTAAAGGACCTTCCGTCCTTGAAGAACAACGGAGAAACCGGACAAATTGATTTTAGATAGCATTGATAGCACTCACACCCTAAACACTATAAATAGTTGGTTCAATGCTGTAGTCATTTTCTGAAGTTTCAGAAGGAAGTTGACAAAATAATCCTAACAACACAAAAAGTACTTACGAACTTGTATTGTTTTCGGGGAGGTTGCTGTTTCACCTGCACCCTGTAGATGGAGACATTTACACAGAAACTCCCTCATTTGTATCCACACATACACACACAATGAGAGAAATGTGTCGGAGAGCTGAGTCGCAAACAGGGGGAGGTGTTAAGATTTAGAGGTTCAGCTCTGGAGCAGGGCTCTGAGAGCCATTCGCTGTACTCTGCATCAATATGAGAGAGAGCCGGGCAGGCAAGGCCGACTGCACCGGAATAAAACACACTATCGTCAAGCACCAGCCATTTATGGCCTAGAAAATGTGATTTTTCTCTTTATGGCTGAAATATTAATGTTTCTATCTTGGTATACTTAGAAAGAAAACAGCAGTTTCTGAGGCCCTGAGCTGCCAAGATAGAGGGGGCAGAGAGAGAGAGAGAGAGAGAGAGAAAGAGAGAGAGAGAGAGAGGGGAATTTAATAAGTGATGTCACAGAGAAAATAAAAGGGTGAATAAAGTATTGCCTTCAGTCTTTTCAAGTACTGAAAAGCATCAAAGCCAATGTAACAGACATAAAATGTTTTTTGGAGATTATTTTAATGCCATTTATTTCATTTTATTTTTTTACCATTATTACTAGAGAAGCATCCATAGATGTACCCTAGTATTTATGACTTACATCACAACCACTGCCAAGTAGGTTATGTTTTAAATTCGGTTTGTTTGTCTGTTTGTCAGCAGGATTCCGAGAAAAACCTACCGTCCTGATTTTCATGAAACTGGTGAAAGCATGGGCCAAGAAAGAACCTATTACATTTCAGAGTGGATCCGAATCACGGGCTTGATACACACATTATTTTTCAGTTATGAAACGGCCTTGGCTGAGGTCTGCGCTCTCAGTGCCCTCTGAGTGGAACATTGTCTCTACAGACTTTTTAAAGGGAAGTAATAGCAGATACAACGGCCTCCATTTGTGAGTGTGGACAGTATAGCTTCTCCTCCTCTTCCAGTTGCCAGGGCTTGGAGCTAGTGTTAGCATTAGCTTCTCCAGTTTTACACTGTTAGAACAAGGTTGGTTTTGTATCGTTGTTTTTGCGGTTAGAGGACTTTGCTAGTTGAATTGCGTTGGCTGAGGTTAGTTCTTCACAGAATAGTCGTCACCATGTCACTTGCCAGAAGCGACGCACACACCCGGCTCTCTGTTGACCAGCTAGTCGGAGATGGCCACTTCGGTGACAATTTAGGATTGTGCTTTTGCTATTCCTGCAAGAAATCACTGCAATATCCTTCTTGTTTTTAAAACTATGTCAGCCTAGTCTTGAATTCAAAACAGCACAAAGTTCTGCCCATGTTCCCCATTAAAAAAAAAAAATGTAACGTTTAAATGCCTACCACGCTGAATACCATGAAGGACATAATAATCTGTTGCTGATATGAGTCACATTTTATGAGCATAAAATAATGTTACCACTCTGACAGACTCGAAATCCCCAAACAGCCAGAATGTGAAGCATTTGGGCAACACCTGTGTTGAGGTGATATTCCTCTTCAAAAACACATGATGATTTTTACTGCCCCCCACTTTACAACCTCAAATATAAGAAAATAAATTCACTTTGAAAAAAAGGAGTTAGCAAATCCTTGATATAAAGTACCTGTTGCCAGCAGAACTGATTAGTAACATAAACTGTACAATTTACTTGATATTTGTTTTGAAATGTAATATGATAATGGGAAGAGGAGCGGGCCAACATGTGACTGGACCTGGTGGGTTAGGGTTGAAGCTGTCTTTCTTACAGGACTAAATATGATCTCACCGTGTTGGACAGTTACACGTTACTCAGTAACAAATTCAAGTTACTAATTAAGCTACAGTTACTAGTGTTTGCGTTCAGTGGAGAGTCTGGCATGGGACCGGTATGATGAGAAATATCGCTGGCATGTTTACTGCCTACTGATGGCACTGTGAGCTATGTAGATATATTACATTGTTATATTATAAACCACACTGGTTCATTCTTGAAAATGATTTGTTTGTTGTCGTGCCTTCTTCCTTCGCTGTTATTCTTTTATAACAGAATTGTTGGTGTGCTGTGTGACAGACCCACACATTAGGGAATCAGGTGGGAAATGATGTGATAATAAAAGTGTAATACAGTAATTGGAACCGTACCGGTAACTTTAAAAGTTGTTCAAATGTGTTTCATTTGAAATCATTTGAATTAATATCCATAAAGTGTATAATGTCATATTCAAGAGGAGCTTGGTTTGTTTCTCTCATAATCATAATTTCTACAATTGATTGACTGCAGTTTTTCGTACATAGACATGTGACAGGTCGATTAGAAAGCTTATCTGTATTTTTACATTTGCTGGAGAGAGTTTGACTAAGTTGCCATGACAGTTGTGCGATGCGCTTCTTCACTGATTCACTGACAAGTAGAAGAGCGATTGAAAGTGGTCCGCTGTGCTGTGTCGTCTGTAACGTGACAGGTGGCAGCGGCCCCAGGAGGGGGTAGGGGACAAACTTCTGACAAATGAAAAGAAAACCCCTTCAGTAACTCCAAAGGTGTCTTCGTTGTCTTCGGTAGAATTAAAGTGATATAGTTATATAGTTCTGCTCAGAGTTGAAGGATGTGTGGAACCTGTGGCACGAGGATGAGAATACTGAGGCTGCTGATGCTCAGTAAATAGCTCAAACGCGTAGGCTGGCTGCTTAAATCACTATGTCTCATTTTCTTCTTTCTTCTTTTTCTTCTTCTTCAAATGACTGCTGCAGTTTGTTATTTTTTAAACAACAGTATTACTTTTTAATTACTCCATACTCTATACATATTAGTCATTTTACAATTGTGACTTTTTTGGTATTCCACTTGTCAGGAAATGTTTGGAAATGGCCTTTACAGCGTTCATCAGGATTTTTGAACATTCTCAAAACAAAATCAATGCTGGCGTCTTTTTGATTGCTTCCCTTCACAGGAGTATAATCCTAAATAGAGCGGTCCATAATTTATTCCAATCTCCAAACACTAGCCTCAGGGAGATGTTTCCCCGCTGCAAAAAAACACTTTATAACAGCCAAACATTGGTGCATCCAGCCCCTTTTAAGTTAACTTTATGAAAAGTAAATGTGAAACCTTGGCAGTAAACAACTTATGAAGTTGACTGATGTTTTGAGCAGGATTTAAATAAGAGTTTGTTGGAGGTCTGTGGAGAGGCAGAGTGGGAGACATGTAAGCAGACCCCTGGGCAGCTTTTTGATTAGGATTCATTCTGGTGAAAGAAAGGCCAATACAAGGTACCTGATGGGTTCAGACAGACGGACACATCAGCAGTTTGTCTTCTTTTAGGACACTATCGCCTCATTCCCGCTGCAGCTTGACTCAACTCACTTTTGGTACCAGGTGCTTTTCTCTATTTTATATTCCACTGCAGATAGTGCCCCCTCGATGTAGGCGGGTTTGTCAGCTGATGCCGTGACATTATCTTCGAGGCGACACTCGCTGAATCCTTTCATCGAGAGGAACGTCTGCATGTCATCAGATGTACAGTGTACGGCAAACTTACGGGTGGCCGGTCCTACATTTTCTAATTTACAATGAAAATAAAATGATTCGGTGTGTGTGTATGCCTGTTGTATGTCAGACAGAACCCCCACTTGTGAGGGAAGGTCTAATAAGCCAAAATAATTAAAATCCCCCGTGTGGGTGGACCATTGGTGTGCAGGGCTTTAGTAATCAAACTATGAGGCTCAAACACAACTTCAGACCTGACTGAAACCCTGAACTTTGTCCAAAGTCCCAGCAGCTCTCACCTCTTTATCTCATTCTATAGCCATGAGTCAGACATCATACATTATTCCTATAAAGTTATAAGTGATTCCAGACAAGTTCGCAGTTTCTTTGGTTTTTATTCAATAAACAAGGTGGAGAGGAGTTAAAGGATTAGTTCTCCTGCTGTGTCTAAAGTTAAAAGAATATGCCAATTCTTCTCGAGCTCAACAATTAACGATCGGTATCTATTCGTGTCTCGCATATATTTCTTAAATATCTGGCTAATTTTTTTACTTTGGACAGAGCAAGGTTAGCTTTGTGCTTCCAGTCTTTATGCTAAGCTAAGCTGCTGTAGTTGCCTCCTGGCTCTAATGGACACACGAGTGGTATTAATCGTTTCATCTAAAGATAAGTGGACCACAGTATAGATATGATAGGGTCAATTCCTACTTGGGATGGAGGAACATGTTCACTTTTCAAAGTCCTATCCACCCCCCACAGACTTTTATTCTTTTAGGTTGATTTTCAGACTAAAATTCTCTTACTATCTAACGGTTTATATGCCCTTCAGTTATTACCCTGAACTCACAGCAATGAGCAGTGAGTGCTTAGTGGACTTAGTGGACCGGCTACATACAGGCTGCTCTGTCTTATTGGTAACGGTTGTTAGGGCTGCTATATGCAGCCTGAGAGGAATGCCTGAAAACAATACTCAGGGCTAACAAGGTACTGCCATTCTTCAGCGAATAAAAAGAATAAGGAGAATTGAAAATAAGTCAAAGATAATCAAGCAATCATAACATATACCATTATCAAATCTATCATAAATGATCAGGTATCTATGAAGGAAAAGGATTTTAGGGAGAGTTAGTGCATAAATAACCCAGAGGTTTACCTAATATACTACCATTACAATGGAGATCACAAGTCCATGGGTTCAGGTTTTGTGTGTTCACACGTATATCCGTCTGTATTTCCCATTCTCGTGAACGTGATATCTCAGTAACACCTGCAGGGGATTTCTTCATATTTGGCACATATGTTCACTTAGACTCAAGGATGAACTGATTAAAAACGTTGGTGGTCAAAGGTCACTGTCACCTCACGAAACAAGATTTTGCCCACAGCTCAAGAATTTATAAGCTAATTATGACAATTTCGCACCAATGTCTCATAGAAGTGATGACATTTTGGACAGACATGGATGTAAACTGTCTCTTGACTGGTTGGCGTAGGCATAAAACCACGAGGCGCTGATTCTAGTTGGCATCTCACACATGCTAAGTAAAGATAAAGTCACACTTGCTTCTCCCATATGGGATGGGACCACTCTCTTCCTGTGAAAATGAATACTCTCCTCTTCTCCTCTTCTCTTCTCCTTTCCTCTTCTCTTCTC
>CALSBV010011200.1:20629081-20659603 GCA_943590825.1 Bovichtus diacanthus
CTCCCCTCTCCTCCTCTCCTCTCCTCTTCTCCCCTCTCCTCTTCTCTTCTCCCCTCTCCTCTTCTTCTCTGACATCTGACTGATTGCTTCACACAGAAACCTGCAGCTAAATAGAATAACAGTGACGCCTAAATGAAGTTGATACACCTTGATAAGAGCTCTATTCAGTCATTGTGAAATAGGCCTGAATGACGCTTTAGCTGTTCCATCAACCACACATAGAAATGTGGATGAACACAGTTTTACACACACACACACACGCACACACACTTTTTAAATGAATCCCATGCAGCGAGCTGTGGAATTGTGTTGGAAGGTAGATTATTCATGGAGAATCGACTACAATTTCACGGCTTTCTGGAAATAATTAGCGTGACATTTATTCAGGCTTTATAATTGGTTAGGACTCCAGACCCTCACCTCTAATAAAGTTGTCATTCAACCTTTAATGCTGCCGGCTCCCATGACAGCAGGGGTATATTGCAGCCTGGCACAGGGCGGTCAAATCATTTGAAAGAGGATAATGCAGCCAGGTTTATGGTGCGTGTACACACACGCACGCACTCAGTTTGTGTGTGCTGAGTAGTTAGGTAAAATGCATTCCATTCTTCATCTAAGCCCTAATGAAACCTGCCCATCGTGAGATGATGAGAACATTTCTTAAAGATTTTTAAAGAAGCCTCTCGGATGTTTAAGTCCATTTAAAAAGCATTAGTTGGCTGACAGGATTTTCACTTAAAAATCATTAGAATCAATCATCCTGCCCTCTTCCTCAACACTTTTCTCTCACTCCTCTTCATCCTGTTCATTCAATTGTGTGTCTTGTTTTCTCGCTATTATGTGGTTTATTCCCCCGCCTCCTCTCTCGTCCTTTCCTGGTTGCCACCATCTTAATCTCTGCAGTTTTCACATCTCTCTGTCCATTGGGAAACAGACCATATTTTCTTTTATTGCAATAAAAATGCCATTTTGTGCCATTGTCCCTGACTTCACTGTGGTAGTTGAGTGGGTTCACAAACGCTTCCAGTGCAGATTCTGTTCTTCTCAAATCACATTTTCACTTCGCTTTCCAGCCAGTTGACACTTTAGACAGAAATAGACAGAAACTATCTAACGAAAGATATCCTTTTTGTTGTTCAAAAATGGAAAATTAGACAATCACAGATTAATATATCAAATGACATAATGTAAGATTTTAGGAAATAATATAAAAACTGTTCTTTCGAAGCTATGAATCTATTCTGATACGTGTAGAGAAAACATGGGAACAACTGAAAGTAAGTCATAGTTATTAAAGTGCACCCTAAGGTATAAGAGGAGAACTACAGATGCATGAATACGGCTATTTATTTTAAATGTACTTTTCAGAGCAAGTCTATACAACAAACACATGTTTGTATGAAGGGCCAACATCATGTGGAATATATGACTGTTTGAAGACAGTTACTATATGTAAAACCCATAAACCCATCTTTTTCTTTTATGTATTTTCTCTCTACAACAGTAATACTCCAACTTGGATTGTTATCTGGATTTAGATTAAAAGATGTTTTTGTATCTACAGCAGTCAATAAATCATTGAACATCCTCATTCACTGTTTGCTTTACAATACAAAACGAAATGTTTCTTTGACATTGCTGTTGTTTGTGTTGCTGTAGAGCAGGGGTGCCCACACTTTTTCAGCTTGGGAGCTACTTTTAAAATGACCAAGTCAAAATGATCTACCTACATTAAAAATGCTAAACATATATTTATTTATATTGTGGCGAGCGCCACGGGAAGCGAATGGATAGAGAACACCAACGAGTCAGAGACGAGAGTACGTTTTATGTTGTCCTGTGCCACATACACCGCAAGACCCCAGGTACAACTTTTATTACCAGGAAACTACCACCCGTTAACCGCAACACACCGGGCCCCCCCCTCCGGGACGTAACTCTCACCCATGGTGGCAAAACACACAAAACATGAACACGCATAATTAAACAACACCACTCACGGACAAGTCTGCGCACTCTTGGTTCTTACTTGGTTCTTACTTGGTCCAGTTTCCCCACTCATTTTTATACCCTTTCTTTAGCAGAATTGTATAAATTGGAAGGCTAACTAGCTAATCAGCTCGCGGTGATTTGCAGCTGGCGGGGTTGACCGCGCATGCGTGGTGAACCGCGTGTTAGAAAAGATGAGATCTCAGACTGGCTGACCTGTACGTCAATCAAGTGGCAAATGCCATAGTGAGGATGGATGATAGGCTAACTTTTAATAAAAAAATATTTTTTTTTTCAATGCCATGCGATCTACCCACACTACCTTTGCGATCGACCGGTCGATCGCGATCGACGTAATGGGCACCCCTGCACTAGAGGGTTTAATTTCCTGCCTACATG
This sequence comes from Bovichtus diacanthus, assembly GCA_943590825.1. NCBI lineage: Eukaryota > Metazoa > Chordata > Actinopteri > Perciformes > Bovichtidae > Bovichtus > Bovichtus diacanthus. The sequence goes on from CALSBV010011200.1 coordinate 20,631,470, forward strand.
ACAAATACCGTCTTCGTGTGTGTGTGTGTGTGTGTGTGTGTGTGTGTGTCTCAGGTGGCTGTGACATTTGCAGTGGGGTCAGAGGTCGGCCTTCAGAGCAGCAGTGACTTCAGTCAGATGGGGAAACCTTTCCTAATGGGCACAGTGGCTCTGGGTGAGAATCAGCTCTGTGCCATATTGCTCACTGTCTTTCTTTCTGTCTTCATCTTTTCACCACACTGGCCGTCTGAATTTACTTTGTGCCTACTTTCTTTTTTCTGGCCAAGGATTCTGGAGGCCCATGGTGGACTTATATTGCACAGGCCACCTGCAATTAGAGTTGCCAGACAGATCTGGAAAACTAACTTGTAGCAAGTTCACAGCAAAGTCGTCAAAGCGTACTGCTTCATTAGAAAATAAAAAAGGCACAGAAGCTCATTTCTTCAATGTGAAAAAAACTATAGCCATAAGAAATGGACAAAATGTTGTGTTTGACTGGTAGTGGAGTTTAAAGACTTAAGACAATGCTGAAGACAAACTTCAAGTACAACCAAAAACGAAGCTGTACTGTGTGAGTAAGATTTTACCAAACATCCTAAAAATGTTGCCCAATGTTCGATGGGAAGGAACAACACACAACATATAAAACTCACAGGTGTAATAAAACAACCAAAAAACTCAATTGAAATGACTTCTAAAATGGTGCCTGACAAACAAACGAAACACGGCAAAAGTCAAACTTTTTTCCCTCTTCACATCCAAGTCAACAAGTATTATTGTTTGTGGGCACATAGTTAGGGCAAAAATAATTAGGACAAAACCAAAATACATACATAATGTCCTCAATATTATCAGAACAAAAATAACATTTTTAAAAACCCCGTCTGAAAAGCCTTTCTCTTGCTGGAAGGATCGTATATGATTTTTAAATATTAAGTCTTGCTATCAGAAACGTTAAGCTGTACACCTGTCGCAGGTTATTCCCAGCAGAGTTTATATTTATATGGAATATTAATTCACTCAAATTCCTTTAATTATACAAATGCCTTATCTGCTGCGATAGACAGTTGCAGAGAGTGACGGTGGACGCAAGAGAGCTTTATTCTGTGTTTCCTGTTTACTTTAACATGAAACCCTCACAAATCAACAAGGCCCTTCAAGGCACATGAATTGAAAATGTACATGATTAGAAATGCCACAAGTTATGGTATGCTCTCCTTGCATAAAAACTCAATAAATGTTCAATGTGTCAGTCAGTGTATGATCTGTTCACAGCACAGACCTAAATAAGACAGCAAAAACAAAAAGGAGGTAAAATATCCCAAAATGCATTTCAAAAGAGGTTAAAGGAACAATGAGTAACATTTGTCAGTTGTGACATTCATAGTTGGCCTCTTCTCCTCGGCTCAACGAGGGTTAGGCTGCTCGCCGCGGGTAAAAGCCAAACCACGCCCCTCGCTCTCGATTGGGAACGAGCTTGGTCCACTTGGCGCTTCGCTCACTACATTTGTGTTTTCTCGGTGCGGTGTCTGATTTTTTCGTAGCTTCCTCTTCTTAGGTGCGTGTTTTGACCTCTATTTGCAATATGGAGCTGTTTTTCTATGTGTGCACGAGGAGGCACATGCGTGACGCAATATGCAGCTCTGCCGATGGTGTCTGTCTATAGTACCGATCAACAGGTGGAGGTATCACGCCAACACATGCAGACGCTGCAATGCACCAACAAACGTTGTGAAGAAGAAAACTGCTAGCAATACATGGATGTAAACAAACACAGGATTAGAATTGTTCAGGTTCGACAAAAACCTTCTTTTTTGTAGCTTTCAATACTTCTGAGCCATTTGAACACGCACACTGCCAACCAAGACAGCCGGGTGGTTTTCATTGCTAGTTGTGAGAACAATAAATAGAACAAGTTCAAATCACTGTTTTAAGATAAAAAAAGAGAATTATTATTATGTTTACCTCAGAATTGTATTCTACTCAGGATATAAAAGCCACTGAAACAACCTTGAGTCTATAATGTGCCTCACTGAAACTCAGAGTGATACAATGCTTTTAGGTTGCTTTGCAGGGTGGGACATATCTCACTGCAGCTTATACACCTCTTTGAAGCTGATGAGTCCAAAGGCAGAAATGTCATGAGACGTAGATATATACTGTATACCTTCATGTATCAAGCTTTTCTAAAGCGTGCATGCAGTATCTGTAGATTCCATTGAGGAAAATGTTAGCGTTTTTGTACGTTGAGTCTTTGCATCTCACTTTGTCCATTATGTTGACATCGAACAATGACATCTGTATTCCTATAATTTGTCTGATTTACTTTGATAATGATAAATGAACAATAAAGTTTCCTTACCTACATGAGTGCATTTTGATTTATCTCTTGTTTTAGTTCTAGCACTGGGCTATTAATCAAAAACAATGTTCAATTACGATTTGGCTCACAATGATTATAAAAACAAGATAATTGGGGGGAAAAACGATTTTTGTGCCTCATTCTGCAGTTTGTCTTGTGTTGTGAAAAATGTCAAATATCACATTGACCTGTTGTTTTTGTCCCAACAGGAGGGATTGTAAACGTGATGCCTCTGCTCTTCTCACAAATCTCACACAACAAAACACAGGTACATCTAGACCTCTGCTGATCTGTACACTCAATGTGCTGAATGGATAAATTGATTCAGTGCTTGGCATAGAATTTAAATACCACCAGTTTTTAATAGCCCATTTTGTCAGTACTTTCTGGTTCCCATCGGCTTTGTCTCACATTTCCTGCCGGGCGACTCACCCTGCCTGCTGGCTGGGTGAGTGTTTATTGTTCAGGTCAGAAGTGCTGCTGGTTAGGACACAGCTCTCACTTAGGCACACGCTCTAGTTTTTGTTTGACAGGCTCACGTTTTGTAAAAATGCATGAATACATTCAAAAGCATACTGTATATTTATTTATACATATTTATATTTTTATCCAAAAACAGTCTACTGTATATCGTCGACAATTAGGCTGTCTTCAATAGGGGTCGAATGATATATGATTTTATCTGGTATCTCGATAGAAAACATTCACAATAAGTCAATCATGGTTACACCAACTTGTCCACCTCAGCCAAGTCTAAAAACGTTTTGGAAATATTTTTTTTCTTTAAATTTCACGTCCAGAATTTCCACTCAGGTTCTTTTATGTGCAAGTTCTAAATGCGCATAAAACAATTGGATGCCTCAAAACAACAAGTACCGTGTATATGTCCTCCTACCCCACTGTCGCTGATCGCTACCTGCCTGCTGCTGCAATTTCTCAATATCTTTGTCTTTGAATACTCTGCTTCACATAAATAACAGCCTACATCTGACCACTGCAAAATCTATCATCATCCCTGGCATGATTTGTATGTTTTAAGGTCATTGTCTGTGAAGACTTTCGAATTAAACACAGATATGTTGCTTAAAACATACCAAGACATGCCTAAAGAGCTCTCTTCAGCAGTGTTCAGATTACATTACATTACATATCATTTAGCAGACGCTCTTATCCAGAGCGACTTACAGTAACTGACTACAGGGACAGTCCCCTGGAGCAACTTGGGGTTAAGTGCCTTACTCAGGAGCTCAATGGTGGCAGCTCCTGGTGTTGAACTCACCAACTTGTGGTGATCTAATTGGAAGCCTGATCACTAGACCAGTAGATCAGTAGATCAGTAGATCAGTAGACCAGTAGACCACCACCAGATGTGTAAGTGCACACAGACTGGATGTAAATGGAGTGGGTAGCAAATTGATGTTTGCATTTTACTTACGACTAAGTCTGGCTGATTCAATATGATGGTTTATGGGGTTTCACTGGTATTGTACCACGTTGATCTAATTATACTGTGTTATTGTTTTACATAAATCTGCTGTAACTCAGCTTGAGCAGGATGTCACTCACTATTTTCTTTACGTCCAGGTCTTGTGGTTTCGGAGAGCAGTGCTTGGAGGTCTGACAACCTGCACTGTGCTCAACATCCTCTGGTAAGCACGTTATTCTCTTACTGCCCTGCTCTTTAACGTCTCTGTTAAAAAATAACCCCCAGACAATAAACTGTTATTGTGTCATTATCCTTTAGAGTCATAATTCTTTTTAAGCCATGTTCTATGGAAATTGCGAGAGAAAAAACTCCCCTCTGAATTTACTCATGTACCATGGCACAGACTGTTTCCCCCAGGAGAGCGTCTGGTGTAGTGTCTCCCAGGAGGAGCACAACAGGACATTGTGCTATTTCTGTGAATAACTGCCACAACCTCTCCACAGGCAGAGGGGTTATTTATTATGGAGACAGGAAATTTTGGGGGTGGCTTTGTTTTAGGCACAGTAATCATAAGGTTTAGGGTACTGTATGTTTCAGCCATCATAAGCAGGTCTCGACTGTTTAATGTGTTGAAGTCCTTACAAGGGCAAGATTTGTCATACTTTTGGCAATTGGTGGTTAGTTATAGAAATATTGTTTAATTGTGTACAAGCAATAAGAATCTTGTACGATCAGACTGTATGATCTACAATAGGGTTTTGTGTGAGAGGTCCACATGAGTGCAAATGCGAGTAGCAGGCTGCTTTGTGGATGGCAGATGTGAAACTATTTGGTTGGAATGAAGCCTGAAGGCTATCATGCCTAGAAAGTGTGATTGGGTTGAAAAAGTACAATGTAAAACAATAGAATAATGGAAAAATGTGATAGACCATGATTGACAGTGAGTACATCACTGCTGGACCCTCTGAGAGACAGAGACCTTTGGCACTAAATAAAGAGGCAGGACCTTCTGAGACCATCAGCAGAGGTTTGAGGAGAGCGGACATTAACAGCATCAGCAATCGGGTGGAACAACCGTCGACAGGAGTCCAGATGCAGCGGAGAGCGCAGACCATCAGCAATCTCCTGAAAGCTATTTTGCAACTGAAGAGTGTAAGACAGGTGCATTTGGGGAGAACAGTTCTTCAACTTCTATATTCTTCTCTACATAGAAACAAGCCTCAGGGGTGTGGAGTTTGGAGTCACACTGCACTTCTTTAAAATGGTAACAAACCTCACTCTCTTCAGTAAATGTGGTTAGCAATCCTTAACAGCAGCCATATGAACATTACAAATGTGTCTCCAGTGATGAAGGCTGTCTGTTTTTGGATATATATACATATATATATATATATATATGTATGCGGGTGTTCTTTAGGTAAACTGATTGCATCTAGTGTTTTAAGTGGCACGGGTAAATGAGTCATCCTTATGAGACTCTCATCTCGCCGTTATACACACACACGTTGCAGCAGCACAGCGTATCAGAACAAAACCTTAGTGTTAATCGACAACATTTACCTTGATTTGTTGATATTTGGCAATGTGTGTGTTTGTTTCAATCAGCGAAAGAGGTCGAGTTTTCATGAGAGAGAGAAAGAAGAAAATGGACAAACTTTAACTCAACTCCACCGATTTTACAGTAGATTTACTAATCATGGAGAGTCCGACACAGCCTATGAAAACAGTTGTATAATGTCTTACGTGGCTTTGGAGAAGCCTTGTCAAGTCTGAGAGAATAACTCAAGTGACATCACCCTGGAGTCTGGGCTTGGGTTTTAAAGTTTTAACGGAAAGCCTGCATGTCTAACTCTGGTTGTGGAGTTTAAAAGACGTCACCATTAACAGGCAGGCAAGGTCTTAAGAAGATATGCTGCCGAGTTGCTTTGTGTTAAGTGTAGGACACATTGTTTTTTTTAAGTTTGATCCCAACAAGGCAATACTGTAAAATATCTCTCAAGGGCCCCAACTTTATGGAGGTCAGTGTTGGACTATTACTTTAAAACCCTTCCACAGACACTGACATCAACTTCAAGGCTCATTTCTGTTCTCTCTACTTTGCCATGTCACATTGCTTTTCAACACATTTTACAACTCCTCTACTACTGTACTGATAACACACACACGTCAATGAATGTATTTTTGATCATCTGACACTGTATATCCTACATATGACCCACAGTCTATACAAGACTGACACCACACTTAACCATGTCCAATATAGCAAGACCCCACAACAGCTTTTACATGAACCAACACTGCAATGTTAATCAAAATTCTGCAGGTATATATGATGCAATGTCCCTCAAATCCAGTCTTGTTTTTTGTTCTTTAGCCTCTCCATTCAATTTGTTTCTTTCAGACTTTTTATTTATTTATTAAAAAGGTTGATTCATTTCGAATTGACCAGTGGACCTTCGCTGCATTGCGTCCACTCTCTCTCACCCTTTTCATGTCAATCTGTCTAATAAAGACAAAAAGGCCCCAAAAAAAAAATCATCTTTTAAAAAATAACGGTTAAAATGAAATGAAAAATAAATAAAATGAACAGGCAAGCCCAAGAAAGAAAAGTATGTTACACTGCTGCACGAGATACACAACCATGACACATTTCTCTGAGCTATCCCCAACGATTGTCTGCATCTGACCTTTGCTGTACTTTACTGATCAGCTTCTGGCAAAACAACTTACAGCAGCTCCACACAATAAGTCTTTCTCCTCTGGGATACTTCTCTGAGATTTATGAGCTTCAGGATGCCTTTTTTCGTTTTGTGTCCAACCTACACACCAGATTCTGAAAGCAGTGTTCCGTGGCAAGGCAATGCTCTATAATGGCAGGTTTTTTCACAGGGGAGCTCCATTTATCGATTCATGATAACATTGCAGAGTTATTTCAGTGCTCTGTAAAAAGCCTTTGCTTTTTCTCACCACATATACAGAGCCATTAGGTCAACACATGCACTGCCAAAAACCAAACCATGCTTTTACTTTTAGTTCAATAAATTCATGGTTAGATGAGCCTTCAACTAAGTGCTCTATTTGAAATAGATTCCACACTCTAACAGGGCTCTATGTGTTTAACTTTTCATCCATGTGGATTCACATGGAAGGTGAAAACAATTCATTGTAATGGAATTATAGTGAACAGTATCTTTGCTCACAGATGCATATTAAATGTATTTTGTGCTTTTGCAACAGTTCAACTTTGGTGAAATTTGACATGGAAGGTTGTGCTGCATAATGCGTTGACAGGACTCAACCTTTACAAGCAAAGGTAGGAAGGTGACTGAGCGATGTCACCCTCCAGTTCTGCGTCAGAAACGTGTTTTGCTGGGAGCTCCTTTGTCTGTCGACATTCAAGCAGCTGAAAGGGAAGTGAGCGACGCCGCAGCTCCCCCTGGTCACAAACCGGCTAGCCATCCATCCCTAACCAGCAGTTGTCGGCCAAGCAAACGGCAGCCTTCAAAAGAAGCGAGGAAGGTTCTTTCATCTTCCCAGAAAGACAAATTTCACCTGCTTGGTCCCCATGCTTCCTCTCGGCAGATGCCCTTCCCACTGAGGAGATGAGGTGAGCCGAAATCTCTCTCTGTCCCTCTAGGCAACAAAGCAAGGCTGCCATCACTTAGTACTGTATGGCTGCTACCGCTTGTGGTATGACTACTGTAGCTACCAAGCAGTCCCACCATGGTGAATCTGTCTGAGACAGACAGAACTGTCCTCTATGTCCTCCGGGGGCTCTGAAGAAAGATAGGCAGAATCTGCATGATATACTGATAGCTGCAAACCAATGGATCCTTCGTGGAAGATCTCCTCAGAAGTGGCCCCTTCATAAAGCTCTATCTGATGGATGTATCAGGGTGTCTCTATTCACCACTAGTCTACCACGTGCCCCTTTTTTCAGTGGGATTTATTTTCTATTACACATGCACATCTAGTCTGTGCTTTGCATCTCTAGAAGCACAGTGCTTAAGATTCTCAAGGTCCCGGGAATGTGAGGACCTCGACCAGAGTGGTGCAGTTTGTGGAGTCTCGTAGCTTAATTTCCCTGTGTCAAAGGTCAGCATGAGGCCATCAAAATGACTTGCAAGCTCATTTCTGTAAGACCATAATCATCAAGGTCCAATACTACAGCATACTTTACGGTCCACTCCTGTTATGTACCAACCCATCCATGTGGTTCATAGAAGTCTAAGAGAAGACTGTGTGTAAACACGACAATTATTATTTATTGTGTTTTTATGAAAGCAGAGTCCACAAAATTTGTTTCACAAGGCACTAAACTTCAGTGAATGCAGTTATTAGTGCACACAGCCTTTCATGGGGCTTATATTTTCTTACTTGTGTTGGGTTGGTTGGCAAAGTGTACGTTCAGGGATCTTTACTCTTCAAATGAAGTACTTGTCGGGTCATCAAACAGCGTTTGAAACCCCACAAACCTTTTGGATATCAGACCTGGAGCTGCATCTGACAAGCATGCCCACTTCATGCAATTGGTATGCAGAGTTAAGAAAGTAGGCAGGATTTGAACTTGTTACTTTTGCTTTTTTCATTCTTCACACAACTACTTCCATCATTTTTTCATGTGAACAAACAATTACAGCACCAAGAATCTTTCAAGGAGAGACTGTCCTGAAGTATGTGGCGTTATCCAATTTTTTTTTTTAACAATTATGGCATTTTGCTTATCTCTATGACAGCAGGCTTTTCTCTCCACCTTTTACCGTGGACATTTGTAACAGCTATAAGCACTTTTGCCTTCAGATGCAGTCACACAACCATGTCCTACAAACTATTTATTTTCAAACATACCGTGGTTCGTTTAACCAGTATGTAATTTAACAATATTGACAGTGCATAATCAGCGCTAACCTCCCTCAGAACATTGTGCAGACTGACAGCTTGTCGTCCATCTCACGCACGCCTGGCGAAACAAATGCACTACAATTAAAATCCTTCCACCCGTCTACACAGGCCTTGTAGCGGGCTATCAGAGCGCAAGAGCGGCTTGAATTGTATTTTTGTGCTTGTTGTCTATTTTATATATTCCTTTTCACGCACATAACTAGAGGGACTGTGTGTTGGGCTCTGAGTGCTGCTAAAACGTGGCTCACCTACAGTCACTGCTGTGTCTGAACGCATCCTGTGTAGACAGACGGAGGACTGACGTGTGCCTCCTTTTCAGATTCACATTTTAATTTCCAATGAATGTCATAGTCTTGGTTGAGATGTGGGTCAATTGTAACCACACACTTTACGGAAAGAGATGTTTTAAAGAGTATTACGCTGTAGAACCTTTTAGTAAAAAAAGAAAGCATTTAGTCATTCATTGCAAAGACTTATTGTTGACTTAAAAACATTCCATAATATCTAATAGCTCAAATCTATGATGGAAGAACTGAACTCAGACGTTTATGTGAAGCATTTGAATTGACATGATTTGTTCTTCAAAAGGCTTAGCGTTTGGCACACTTTACCTTAAGTTGACTGAAATCACCATGGCTTACACTGCACGGATGCAAATCCTCTCTGTCGCCTTGCTCTCTCTCAGTTCGCGCTCTCTCTCCTATCACACTACTTCTTTTTGGGGTCCTGTTCCTGCTTGACGTCCTGGTAAGCAATTTCCTCTGCCTCCATTTTTTAGACCATCATTTTGATTGATAATTATCGCTAGGGACATAATTCTGTTGAGCCACCCAGCAGAGTGAAAGACTAGTAGAATAAAATAGAAATGGTGTGTTGTTGGGTGCGTTCGAGCGTATCCACAACAAATGAATGGATAAATCTCTCAGAGCTGCACTGCCGATTCAAAGAGACCAACAGCCAGTGCCGCAGAGAGAGAAGAAAACTTACTTGTCCATGACTTGCTTTCTCTCTCTTCCTGCAGCCTAACTTTATGGCCTTTGGTTTCAAACAAAGAACTTGTGATTCATCCTCAATTTCCCAGTTCCCCTGCTTTTGTTTTTAGAAAACCTTCAAAGACTGTCTGTGCCCTAAAGGATTATCAGGCTGATTTCCAACAGACTTAAACACTTTGACAATCCAAGGGGGGATCCCTGTTGGAGGCATATTTGGGACTGCTGGTCAGCCTTGATCTTCTCTCATAATACACATATCTGAGCTGCTAGTTATAGAACATTTGACATGTGAGTCTCGACAAGATTGTGAGTTTACTCTTTGAAACGGTACTTTACTAAACATTCTCACCACATGTTTAATGTGGGTAAAGCAGGAGCATCAGTAACACAGTCTGCATTTTTCATAAATAAATATGAGTGATTCTCACAGTATCTAGTCCTCAGCTGATTTATATTTTATAAAGCTTCTCCTTCACTCCATTAAACCCCTGCAGCCATCTGCTCCTGATTAGATCATGTGCAAATGACACCAGGAAGCTACAGATTAAGGACACACACCTCACACACCTGCCCACTACAACCTAAAACATATAAAGATGAAGAGTTAAAGCAAATTGACAGACAAGCTTAGACTGTAGAAAAGTGTACCAGTGTAGGAGCAAACTATTAAACTTACTCGTGCTCTTGAAACGTTTCTCTTAAGCGTCTATGAGCAGGATATTCAGCAGGGAGCACAATAAACCTGCTATATGTGCTATACAGTAGAGAGCACAGCAGACATGCAGAGCTGAGTGATGGTGAACACATAATACACAGAAATGGATGCCAATGTCAAGTATAGCAAGAGTGAGATGTTGTCAGTTTCTAAAGATTGCCTCGTTTTTCCTGATAGAGCATGTTTTGTGATTCAGCGCTTTGCCAGAACTAAGTTTATGCTTAATTTCAGCTTAGTATGGCTCATTCTTGCTGATACGTTTTTTATTAATTCACGATGGTGTCCTTGTGAGGCATTAAAAGAAGTAAGTCTTCAGTGTCCATGTCAGGCTTGTCTCATTCTCCAAAAGGGAAGAAGAGAAGCCAGGCTTGGAAGTAAGGCTGCCACACCTTCAACGCACCCTGGTAAAAGTGAAATCGCCCTCGGAGCACCAAACTCCTGCTCAGAATGTGTAGCTGCTCTCAACATAAATTAATAAATAAATGAATAATAATAACGTTTTAAAAAATCAGTTACCTTATTTATGTTTCTGAAGAATTAAAAGTCACTGTCTTATAGTAAGCTATGCTCACTTCATATTTTACAAAAATTAGTCTCATTGGGGAAATGCTACTTTTGGAGCATTTTTCAAAGAAAACCCCCCCTCCACCTTTCCCACACTCGGTACAATTCCCCCTGGAACACCTCCATAAAAAGAGTCAAAATTAGCTCAATCTGCTTGGTTTCCATAAGCGGAAGGTCAGGTGAAGCAGAGGTGAAGAGTTTGTGCCAATAACACTGCCACATGACATCTTAACATTAGTGTCAGTAGGTCTTAAAAAAACATTAACAACTAGCACAGTAATAGATGTCAAAGCTGCTCTTGATATCGCTAACATGTTAGCAAACTGTTGCTAACAGCTACTGTTTACACATCACGCAGGCACAGAGCAACATTAGCATTCATTTGGAATCTTGTTTCTCTCCACCTGTTGAAGGTCTTTTAGCTCTGTCTTTGGTCTCCCCCAACTGAAATGTCTGTCTCTTTAGCTGCTAAATGCTGCACTTTGTTGGTAGTCTCTAACTTTGTCCGTCTGCACGTAGTGTACAATGGGTTTGTAAGAGCTTTTCGCCTGAAAAGCGCTGCTTGTGTGTGGTGTGGTTAGACCATGGCTGTATTAAGAGACCTGGATACAGCGGTGAAGGCAGGGCCCCGTTTGACTGCCAGGTAGAAAATTATCCACATCTTCCCCATTCATGGGGCTCAAAAAGCAAGCACTGTAGCGTTTCCTTTAACCGCTTCTCCCAACCATATAGTGTATGAAATGGCTCCCAACTGCTCGGTCACGGCTTGCACGCATGAACACCATTTCATTATGCTGTGGAAAAGAACTCTGGAATCCTCAATTTATGAATTTTACAACTTTTGGGACATAACAATTTAAATGAAGGCTATTTAAATACAGTTGTCTGTACTCAGAAGTTCATTTACCTAAAAAAAAACTAAATTATCCGTTTTACAGTCGTCTCTTTCCTAATGTAAGTCTATGGGAAGAAGTCTTTTTGGGCACAATGGGATCACGAGGGACCTGGAAGTTGTAATTCCAGGGTTTGGCCACTACAAAAATAAGCTTCCAACCCTGACGCTGTTCCTGGGGGCTTGGGTGTTACTGATGTAGTCTTTTAACAGGAAGCTTCTTCCTGTGAGACACACAATGTTGTCCTCTGGTAACTAATCTCAAACCATTATATAGAAATCTATCCATGATTTTTTTTATCCTCGTCGTTTTGCACCATGAAAATTATTTTATTCTGCTTCTTCCACTATAGAATTTTTTGCCAAAATTAGATACCACATCGTGTAGACGTTTTTGGATGGCTTTAAACATTGGCTCCATTGGCTCATGCTCTTGTTATGCGAGCACAGAACAGCCAATAATGTTATAGACACTCATGGTGGCGTGTCCTAGAACACTCTGCCCCTCTGGACTGTGACTGGACATTAAAACATGCTCTATCAAATCATTTGTTTAATACAATACCAGAAGACTAAGTTGCTATCTGTGTTGTTAGATCTTTTAACCAAGAAAGTAACCAATAATCATTTAAGAAATCATGTAGGCTCAGCTTCATCGTGAACTCCATATATCCTAAGGAACACAAGATTATATTGGTTTAGGAACAAAAATATTGTTTCCCCCCCCCTCTGTTAGTTAGATCAGTCTGTAAACTGCTTCAAAAAAATTCTCAAAATCCACTCCAATCGACTTGCCTTCCCTGTATAGGGGCTCTCATTTATTTGTGTCGTCTGTATTTGTATACGTGTCCTCTGTTTATAACTACATGTATGTTTTTTCCCTGTCAAGCACTTTGGAGCTTTGTTTCAAAGGGTGCTATATAAATACATTCGTACTTACTTATTTGAGCTGTTGTGACAAAAATGTCCTGATGTTGAAAAAAGTTGGTGATGGGAGAACATCCTTTATTGTTCAAATGAATTGGAGCTTGCATATTGACAATGGCGTGACATGAGTGAAGGTCTACGCGCTCCAATGAATGTTGTTGTTCATGTGATTTCTAATTTGCATCTGCCTGTGCGTGTGTTTCAGGTGCTGGGCAGTGCTGGAAATCGTGCCCCAGACGTCGATACCAGAGAGGCGGCTGGCAGCTGGCTCGACAAGCCAGCCCGACCCCAGCGGTCCTCGTCATCCCTCCGTCACCTCTCTGCTGTACTCCAACATCTCTCTGGAAGAGTGAGTCTCAATGATCTCTTGTCCTCTTTTGTGCCTTTCGTCAAATCCAACAATCATTTAGCCGCAGACCTACTTCTGTAGCCTGTAAGTTATTCCTGGCTAAACATATTTTCTGACATTAAGGTCCGTCTTAGCCTGCCCTGCAGTCGACATTTTTTAACGGTTGATTCAATTATGTTTCCGCAGACCTTGTATGAACCAGGGTTTATGACTTCTAAGTGGCTTGTCTGAACTGGTTTGAGTCTAACAAATCTGATTCCAGTCCATTTAACTGTAGCATGCAGACCTATCTGTGATCTGTGTTCTTTGATATAACAGATATATTGATTCAATCCAATAGGAAATTGCTAAATGTTCCTTGTCTGAAGAAATTGATCAAATATGAGCATCAGTCCAGAGTAAAGATTTTCCCTCTGTTATCTTCAACCAAAGAGCTGCTTTATCTATCTCCAACTCTCCACAACAGTTTTTTGGGGTAGTTTGGAAGACATTTTTACTTACTGTAATGAACCCCACCACATTATTGATCGAAGGCCAAGATTTTACTGTAAATGTCGCAGTGCAGTGCAGGGCAGGGCTTTGCTATTACCTGATCAAATGAACCAAAATAAAGGAGTAAGTGCTCCAGAGGTCACTCTGTGGCTGACGAGAACAAGCCCTTACATGATCTTGGGACCAAGCCAAAGCATTGATATTGGTTTGTGCAGAACACAGCTATAAAGCAATGAGGGTTTTTTTTTTTCCTCAACAGAAAACTGATTTATCCTCTTTTATCAGTAAAACAGTCTTCAGTCACTACAATTGTTTGCACTTTCTGTCACATTAGTAATAAAAAAAAACTCATTGCAAAACTATGTAACTGCTAGTTTTATTGAAGCTGACAGTTTATTCTTGACCTTGTAAACAGCAGCTGGCAGACAATTTCAAGTGGAGGTCCACTTAGCATATTACACAGTCCTCATCAGCTGATGTGTGTTCACGTTTATTCATTAGGATAAACCCTTGAAATGAACCATCTCGTTTTCAAGGGCATCCTACGTTAACATACAAAACAAGACAAAAGACAAAAAGGAATAACAAGAAACCAAACAAAGACCTTTAAAGTAGGAAATACAAAAACAAAGCAAACAATCAACAATTGAACAGACGCACTACAACTAAGACAATCGACACACAAACATCAGAAAGAAGAGCACATTAATTAACACAGAGCCAGCAACAATGTAAAAAAATATAGAATTTGCAGTGTATTGTAGGTCAAGTCTAGCATCATATGAAACGTGTACAATTTACCTTATGATAAAACCATTTTTAAACGTGAAAAGATGGACTGTATGTTTTCTGACTGTAGGAATGGAGAAGTACTGTGTAGAATTGTGGAATATGGTACCAAAAACCAATCTAGGTAATGAGGGTAGCTGGAAAGTATACATTTAAAGATGAGTTGCAATGAATATGTCTTATATTGAGTGGAGGCCATTTAGGTGAGCGACGCATTCTACGGTGAGGTAGCTTTGCTCAGTTGTCGTAGGTCAGTAGATGTTGAGATTTCCTCCTGGGCTAAAGGTTGAGGCTTGACAGTTCATTGTTAACCTTGGAAACCGCCGTTGACAAGAACATCACAACTCCAGGTCTACTCACTCACCTTGTCCGGAGTCTGTGAGAGATGGAGAGGCAGACTCAATAACCGATAACGTAGGCTGGAAATATGGATAGCGATGTACTATTAAAAAATAAATAAAAATAAAATAGAACCCAGCGTATCAAAGCCACTTTTCCAAAGTGTCTTCTGTTATCTGAGGTAGAATGACATATTGAAAAATAACATCCATTGGCATCAGCTCAGCCCTTAAATAAATTGGCAGGCATGGAGCTCTTTTATATTATCACATTGTCCTTTCCCATTCTGAGGTAATAAAACAGTGCCAGATTTCTGATAATAAGTTGGCTTTTTGTCATCAGAATTGTACAGTACGCTATTCCGTTGCCACCCGAAGGTGACAGTGATGATAGATCAGCAGAGAACTGTGAGAATGTGCACAATTAGCAGCTCTTGTACTGAATATCTAATTATTTCAAAGCATGTTTGAATGGTATTAGCTCCCTGGTTCAGGCCGTCCCTTTCCATTAAATCCTTCTTCATTCCACTGATTTGCAGAACAACCATTTTTCATTCTGATTGCTTGGTATAAATTTTTATTTCTGTTATTCTTCCTCCCCTACCCATCACTGTTCATCGTTCATCTCTTTAAAAAGCAGAGCTCCTGTGACCCGCATGGCTGAGACAACCTCAGCGGCAGGTACTCTGCTCTCCCCGCCTGCAGAGCTGTGGCTCTCACAGAGCAACAGTGCCCCCTAGTGGACGTGTCGTTGTTTGTGAAGGAGCTCAGGGTTGTTGTTCTCCTCATCTGTTGCATCTTTTGGAGCAGCACTGTGCTTTGAGAGCAACGTAAGGATGAAGGGGACATGATGCAGTTTCAGCTTTACACAAAATGTACCTGGCTAAGTCAAATCAACTTAAATGAATTGAAACATAACAGTAAATTACTTTTTTTTTTAAATACTTTTCTTTAATCATCTTCCAGACAATTGTTTCCTTCAAAGTCCATTGCACATTTTTATACGTTTTATACAATTTAAAATGAATAAATAATAGTAAATAACTAAAATACAGAAAACTTAACCAAAGCAAACAAACTAAACTATGGGCTAGTTGTAGGAGTTGATTGAAAGATAACAGTTCATTATTAATGCAGACTGATGAACGAGATGAGAGGCTTGTAAACCTGAATGAGGGTTGCGGTCAACAAGTTGCTCCTGATGGCATGGCCAATGCCATCTGTGCATGCGTGCGTGCGTGCGTGCGTGTGTGTGTGAATGTTTATGCAGGTGGCACTTTGTATGGTGTGAATGCTGACATGTGTTGTAAAGTGCTTTGAGTGGTCGCAAAGATTGGAAAGCACTCTCACTGCAGTCCATTTACCATCATTCTTGATGCCCAGACTTCGAGCTGAGCTGGATGCTAATATGCAGAACAGGAGGACTGACTAACAGGATATATGTCCTTGCAAATGTATTGATGATGTAGATATAGAGCGTTTTATATAAACTTAAAAAAAAACATGTTTGAAAAGGATTTGAAAGCAGACCTCCAAACATTTCTTGTCATGCTTTGAGATTTTTTTTTACCTTACTCTAAAAACGGTGAAGGGGATTTTAATCTTGTTCTCTTTAAGTAGTTTGTGTCAAACAGCTATGCAAACCCAAAATACAGTCAAATACAGTGACTGGGGAGAGCAAAACATTTGAACATTTCAACCAAAAATTGCACAACTCATCTTTTTTTTCATTATTTTGAAAGGTAATTGACATCACCTATTTTAAAAATGTTACATTTTTAACCCTCGTAGCTCACCTGGTAGGTGCACCAAGTTCTTACCGCAGCTGTCTTCTAATCAGACCCGTGGCCATTTGCTGCATGTTGTCCCCCCCCCTCTTCCTGTCTATCTCTCCTATATATCTAATAAAGATGGTGTTCTTTCACCTGTGGCAAGAGACGTCATTAAATCTAGTATGAGGAGTTGATCAAGTCTGAGGTGGAAGGACATACTTCACTAACTTACACACAGGGAGAGGACATTCTCCTCAATAACCCAGCTCACTGTTATTAATGTTAATGTATAGACCCAAAACAAGTTTCATTTTTATGATTTACAGACCTTCCAGCCACAAAAAAAATACTTTATAAAGATGGAAAGACTATTGGAGACAAACAAGTATTTCAGTCTTTGCCATATCAGTCCGTCTTTGTTATAAACTATATGACCTGGAGAAAGCTACATCATGTGAGCAATGCTTTTGACAGCAGAGTATACCTTATACCTGCAGCACCAAGGTTAGACAATGAAAACACAGCACACACTACTGTGAGAGCTGTAACCTTATCCTGGTTCACCAGGATGGATGAGGAGGAGAGTTTCATGCTTTCATTCAGATGAATACAGGTGTCAGGTGTGCCAGCTTGGCATGAGGCACAACAGCTCTTCTCAGAGGTCAAACAAGCGAGTCAGCACCTTGCCCCAGGACAGCCAGCTGCCATCAAATACAGCGACAGGTGGAAGACCAGCCCATTCCATGCATATCTAAACTCAAATGGGAGGAGGCTGTCTGTATGTGTCCTTCGATTTTCTCGTAAACTGATCTTCCAATCGACTTCACACTCGTCTGGCAATTTAAAGCTCAGTTAGAAAATATGTATACAATATTATTATTGACACTACAAATGATTAAATCAGTGGAAGGTGAGCGCAGCTGTGAATACTATTATTATTTGAAACCTTTCATCTCAAGATCATTAGTTAATTTTTCTTGTTTCCTGTGATAATAAACATTCATGAAGGTTATGCTGTAATGTTCTGTTTAACGGTACTTTCCGAGGCTGTAGTTTGTGGTGCCGTTGAACAGTGTTGCGTTACAGATATACTGAGAGTTTATATATATATATTATACATTTAGACAACCCTCATTGATCTACATGATGTGCAGCAGGGTGTAGACAGTGTCAGCTTCAATTTTCAAGTCCATAAAAATGTATCTACAGTTCACCAAAAGGTGCATTAAAAGCAAGTGTTTTGGTTTTTGGCTTTCATGGTAGCCATTGTATTAGTTTATCGTGTTAGCATGCTTACATTTGCTAATTAGCTCTAAACACTATATTAATCTTAGTTAGTTTAGCATGTAGTCATAAACCAAAGTATTGGATATTTTATTTGTATCCTGAGCGCAATTAAAATGTTTAATTTCATCCTAGTTCACTTCCAGTTGTTCTTGTTTTAGTTGAATAATTTGCTTTAAATTTTTATTGCTTTAGTAATTGCTATGGTTATATCATTTCACTAATTCGGCTTTTCGTTATTTCTTAATCAAAATTTCTTATTTGTCTTTCTTGGATTTTTTTTTACTCTGATATATTGTAAATCTCTAGCTCAAGTTGAAACAAAGGTTGCGACCGGAACATTCAGGAATCACCAAAGTGATTATAATTCATCCTGGGACAACACGGATGCCTGCACCAAATTTCATGGCTATCCATCCAAAAGTTGTTGAGACAATTCAATCTGAATGAATAATGTCAACCTGCTGGTGCCACCGGAGGAAAAATCAAAGTTGTACGTTTTCTGTGACTCTGGAAGAGCTTTGACTCGTCTGACAAAATAATGCTGACTACAAAGTTTGTAACAGAAAGTCTGCGTTATGAGCTGCAGGTGTGTGGACCGTCTTTTTAATATCTGTCCTCCTTTTTTATTGAATTGCATTACTAAGTCATTGGAGTGCTTTCAACTGTAAAAATGATGAATATGATTCCGTATCTACACTGACTCACTGATCATTCTAGAAGCAGAACAGTGATGGACGTGTTCCATAATTCCTGGCTTTACTGAACCGAAAGACTTCCACAAGAGACCAACAGACTAACCTGCATGAGAACACAGAGAGAAGAAACATGATGTCCAGGCTACAAAGTCAACTCCAAAATGAAATGGAGATTCTTCAGAGTATCAGGAAGCTGACCCCAGAGGAGAGAAGGAAAGAGGTCAGAAGAAAGATGTTTAGAGAGTTGAGTGAAATGGAGATGGAGCGCAGACAAAGCGCTGCTCCAGAAAGGTTTCAGAGGTGCACGAGAGAAAAAGAGGAAAGAGATAAAGAAAGGGAAAGATTGCAAAGGCAAAAAGAGAGAATTGAGGAGCAGGTGGCCACACAGAGGGAGGAGGAGGAGAGGAGGGCGAATGAGCAAAAGGCCTTGGAGAAACAAAAGCACGACCAACTGAAGAAAGAGAGGCTTCACTGGAAGAAAGTGATGATGGAGGAGGAGGAGGAGGAGATCACAAAGCCCAGATTCACTTTGAGTAATGTGAAAAAGGAGCAGCAGAGGGGCTGCAAAGAGGCTGAGCTCTGCTGCCTGCAAAGAGGGGAAGATGAAGCCATCTTTAAGTGTCTGACCTCTGAGCTGAGGGGCCAGCAGCAGAGAGAAACTCTGTGCAACAACCCGGTTGGAAAGCAGAGAACAGACAGTGAGACTGACGAAGAGGAGCTCCACCCAAACGGCTCCATCCGACCTCCCTCCACTGGAAAATCAACCCGAGACTCTGAAAGTATGTATCGCTTCGGTTTCCATTTGTTTCAAGTAGCAATTTACCTATTTAAGGCGAGACTAAATACATTTTGAGAGTTTGGGCTATTTTGCTTTCATTACTGCTTTCAGACTAGTGGAAAGAAAACACCAAAAGAGCCAGACATCTCCACTTCAGTAGCTCTTACAAACACCTACTTTTCCCATTTCATTATTTTGAAAGTTTTTACAGAGGGGTTTGTTCAGATATCATTCATGACCTGATTTTTTTAAAGAAGATCTTATTCCTAAAAACATGGCAAAAATGGAGACTTCTTGTGTGGCTGTTGGCAGTATATTCTGAGTGATGCAAAGAGATATTCACATTCTAATATGTAAAAAAAAAAAATTAAACAAAAATGTTGAACCTGGCTTTATCCAATGTTTACATTTCTGTTCAGGAAATGTATGCAAATTAGCACATATTTATTAAGAGACGCCCTCATTTACATATTTAAACATAAAAATTTATTGTTATTAGTTAATGTTTACCCTATTCAACGCTAGTGTCTCTTACACTAATATTACACCTTTTTCTATGCTAATCATATTTTCTTTTCTTTATGAAAAACAGCAACATTAAAATCCACTGATACTCTGCTGTGGCTTAGCTTCAAGCTGAAGAAGTACAGGGCTGAGATGAAGAGGAGGAAGGAGGTTCAGGCTCAAAGCAGAGAAGCGCTGCTCAAAGTGGGCCACCGTAAAGGGGAGGAGCCATTTGTCTGAGCAGTTCGGCTGCTATACTGAATGTCCAGAAGAAGCAACCCGCAAAAAAATCATTCTTCTGAATGTACTAACATTGATGATGATTTCAGTAAATAAAACTGTACTGCATTGAAGGCATTTGAGCTGTGTTTGTTAAGGTCACATTGGGTATTTTGGATCACTGACATTGTGTGTTATTAGAATGCTGACTGAAAGCTTTAACAGCCATACATCTTGTTCAATAAAGCAGGTTATTCAAACATGAGAAGGCAGAGGTAGATTAATTCTTAGGTGCCCTGTCGTTCCTGAGGTCAGAACTATTTCCTCAACTCTGACTCAGAACACGTTTTTTTTTAAAAAGCTTTACAGTTTTATATTTTTTGTGTGGAAATAAAACATCGTGCTTGATGGCAGGGCGAGAGGAAATGTTAAATGGACAACAAAAAATGTAAAATCTATCCTAGGGGGGGACAGAATCCATAGTGAAATGCAGAGAAATCCTTTCATTTTCAAGTCTTTGGTCATTGTCCAAATTGTTGGAAGTGGAAGATATGACCTGAGGGGGATGAGGAGGAGGAAAATAATCCATCCATCCATCCATAAAAAGGTCAGCGGTCATCACAATCTCTAGAACTTATCCTCTAGGGTTCATGAATATCTAAAAGAAAAGTTTTACGGCAGTCTGGCTATTGAAATATCTTGCTATGGACTAAAGTGTTAAAGAGAATTGTTAAGCAACTTTAAAAAATGTAAGTCGTTTTTAAAAAGTTGCTCAACAATTCTCTTTTTGATGTGTAAAACGATTGTGATGTGATTATCATGTTTCTTGGGTCATTTAGACTATTTGTTATTTGACCATTATGTCCATGCAGGACACTATATGAATATATATTTCATGTACACATTGTTCACCTGTGCGGTTTGCTCCATAAGTTCATGTTTTCTAAACGTGTTAAGTCTTCCGGTTGTTCCCGACAGTCCTAATAGAGAACTTCTTCGTTCTGTTAGTTGTGCAGCAAAGGAAACAAACTAATGGAACCTACAGCACTTTACAACAGCAGTAGACAAATGACCAGAATTAGAGTTTAAAATGGAAACGCTAGGCTTAGCCCTGGCCTGCCATATGTTTTACAAACATTTGTGCCTCATTTAATATTTAGGACAATATTTCCCCCTGCTGTAGTATTCCTGTATCTCCCCAGGAGATCAGGCTGGGAGCTGGCCAGCTAACAAACAGAGAGCCAGGCTCTACATCAATGACTCCTAATGAAGATGAATTCATGTAGAGGCCAGCCCTTTATAACTTATGATTATTAATAAAGGTGTAAAGACAAACAAACAGAAGACTTTAGTATGAAACTGAACACACAGGGAGAGTCAGTCAAAAATAAATGCCATGTTTCAATTGTGTGAGCAAAAGTTTGGTCTGTGCTATGTCTGTGGCTTCACTGTTTACACGCATGTGCTCTCCAAACTCCCACGTAAACACTACACTGATATAGTCTCCATCATATAGCCATATGAACATTTACAGCAGAAAGTGATTGATATAAATAACACTACACTCTGAATATTATAATATATATAATTATAGGAATATGCTCTAACAGATATGAAATTGAAGTCGCATTTCTGAAACTCAAGCCTTTACTTGTTTACCTTTGGTGTCTTCTAGAGCTTCATAAAGGTCCCTCATGAATGCTTAATGTGTCACTAAGTGGTTAAAACAGTCCTCCGACCTTCCTCACATTAATACATGAAACAAACACAAATGTGATATTTCCATCCGGTTTTCTACATTGTTTTTCCCTGTTTGAGGTCCACAAATGCACATGTTGCTGCGTCCTCTTTTTCTGCAGTGGCACTTTCTGCTTATCTTCATCAACCAACTCTTAATAACTGACTTTGTTTGTGTTTGTTTTTCCCCCTCAGGTCTGAGAAAGCAGGAGAGATCGCAACCATTCCTCTGACGAAGGTAAGACTCCAGTGCTGTCTTTGTATTAGTGAGTGCATTGTGGGGTACTCAGAAGGTACATAATGTCTACTCAGAGAGATGTGCATCATTGTTTACATTGTTTTCCTCTTAGGCTTAATGAAAGACAGGGAGACATTTGAATCCCACTGTGTATATGTTGTGAATGTATTAACTACATGATGACTGATCTAGGCCACTAGTTTCACTCTGGCCATGTAGAGCTACAGTGGGTGGAAGAAATCACTTCATTTCATTTCTTCCACCCACAAGCTTTTGTAATTGCAGTTTTCTTCCTGAACTTCTAATGGAGCCTGCTTGAAAGCTATTTTTATAAACTGAATCGCTGATATGAGTCAGCCTGGTCACAATCCTGGAACACAATATTTCAGGGGTTCCGGTTCTAGCCAGCTGACACCCGGGCCAAGACTTCCTCCTCCGTGCACCGGTCATTGTCTACAGTCCGATTTGCAACTTGAGATGCAAGAATGGAGGTGGAGTTTAGCGGGCGACGTCTCCGACTGGATTGTTTAGTTACAAGTTGTCAGTTTAAACTCAGTTAGAAGTTTATTTTTTAACTAATAAAAGCTTTCGGCCAATGTGTTCCGTTCTCCACGTGGACTGTTTACCTGCATGCAACCAAAGCCCGCTCAAACGTGATTGGTCAATACTACTCGGATTAAAAACGGAAACCAGAACACTTCTGCTACTTCTGATATCCATTGCATTCATATGCAGAATCTGTTTACAGAGATTAACCTGGTAAAGACTATTTGACTACTTAGTGTTACTAGCACCTCAGGAGCTGTTGGTTCAGACAAATCAAATATATTTATATAGCTTAATATCACAAATGACACAGTTGTCTCAGGGGGCTTTACAGACTGTACAGGACACGGCCCCCTCTGTCCTTGGACCCTCGCACCACACAAGGAAAAACTCCCTAAAAGATACCCCACAATTAAAGAGGAAACATGTTATAAACCTCAGGGAGAGACTGAGGAGGATCCCTCTCCCAGGACGGACAGACTGTAATAGATGATGTCTACAGATTAAACAGCATAATTAAAATACAACAAAGACAATCCATGTGACAGAAATGATGATGTGATCGTATATGAAAAAGATGGAGGCTGTCAAAATAAGCTTCCCGGTGCCTCCGGAAAAACAAATATTAACGTGGCCGTCTGGTTCTGAGGACGGTGATGATGAGGTCAGAGTCAGTTGAGACTGTTTACGCACCGCTGACGTCTTATGTCTGATAGAAATTTTGAGTTAGTTTCAAAATTAACTGAAGCTGCTTAAAACCACTGAAACATTTTTTAAATAAAGGAATGTGTTGAAAATTAAAAAGTCAGATAACGTAATCAAACATATCATTGCCGGTTGTTTGATTCCACCAGGGGCTCTCAAACTGAAAATTGTAGAACAGATTAAGCATATGCTTTCTACCATTTGTACCCTTCGAACTATTTGTGTTCTCAGACTTTTCCACTTAAATAAAACCCTGATTCATGATAAACAGAAGTCCATTTCCATACCACTTTGTTTTGGTCGCTGGCTGGCTTCTTGGTTGCACCTGAAGACTAATGATACATTTTGGTCTCCCGTCGCTGTTCTCAATAAAAAACAAATTTGGTATAACTGTCATATTTTCAAAATTTAGCTAGTTTGCTCTCCAGCTACTCATCTGGCTAATAAACCAAACTAAGCGGCAGGAAGGGAATAATCGGCACATAATGCCTGTTTTAGTGGCACAAATGCTCCCCATCTGTAGATATGCATGTTTTTATGATAATGCACAATTTGATCATTTATAGCAAGTTGTTTCGTGAACCCCCTGGCAGAGTGCCACGGACCCCTGGGGATCTCGGGAGCCCACTTTGAGAATCTTCTCAAACACCTTAAAACATGTAAAAGCATCCCACACTTAAGCCATCAGACACCAACACTAGCTATTGGTAGTGCTAATCCTCTGGATCATTTTATTGTGACGCTGTAAGTCGTGCCTAGTAAAAAGCCATAATGCAGTATAGTTTGTACCTGTGTTTTAAAGGCCTATACGGGCTCTAATAGCCACATGCAGGGATGGTGAAATCACACAGCAGCACACATGTGGTCTGCCTGTTTGGATCCAATTACACATGAAAAAGTGTGTCTACTCAGCTAACGGCCGCTAATGGAAACATGCAGCGATTCGCTGTAGGGGCTGCCTGGGCCTGGCTGACAAACAAATTGGTAGTCAGAGGTGGCACAATGGAGCTGGCCTTTAAAACTCAGGAGAATGAAGCTGCAGCAGGTACAGATCTTCTCAGCCCAACTCACAGAGAGGGGCCTGGGCCGACACTTGTCCACCCTCAAACTCTGCTACTATTAGTAATTGAATCCAAGTTAGTTGTTACTGTCATGAAATGAAACTTTATAAAGATGAAGAGGCAGAGTGTGCAGGTTTTCATTCCACACAAAGTGGCGATTCCACTGATGAGCACATATTGAAAGAGGGAGCTATCAGTGAACAACAAGAAGCACTCTGGTCACAATAGACTGCATAATGGAAGAGGACCTCGGCTGAAATGGCACCACACGTCTGTGTGTTTTAAAATGAGATTATATTAGTTTTTATAGCAGCATAAGGAAGCCCTGGGAGGAAAGAGAGAAAAAAAGTATCTTGAGATCCATTTTCTAAGTCTGCTCTAACTTGTTTTCTCTCTTGTTTATGACTTAAGAACAGATGGGGAAAAAGGTTTTGCCAGGATAATCTTTCTAAGTTACTAAAAAAAAAATAGTTTTTCAAGTTAAAAGAAATGTATTTTAATTATATCATCACAATACCTTGTGCTTAGAGTAAACATAAACGCGTTAGTACTATTTAGAAGTATTTAGGGTAGTGGTGCACTTCAGCCTCTTGTGGCCGAAATGAGTATTATTACAACAGACACAAAAATAATCTGACTGCTTTCGCAGATGGAAACAAAAAAATTACTTTAAGAAAAAAAAATCCCTGCTAAACTTTTGAATCCCCAGTGTTTTACAGATGAAAAAAAAAAAGGAATTTTGAAATAGGATCTTGACTGAACCTTTTTTTCTTCCGTAACATGGTTAAAAATGTTTTACCCACTACAGAGGGAAGAAACATTGTCTTTCTGAGCGTGCAGTTTATTGCCAAACTAAACACGGCTCCCTTTTTCTTCCTTGTGTCCTCACTTCCATCATCACGCTCCACTGTGTAGATTATTAATGAACGTTACAGGGCGTACTCCTGGGTGGCTGAGCTGATCCAGGTGTTCATAGCCATGAGCGTCACTGTGTCCTTCCTCGTCATGGGATCTGCCATGAAACACACCAGTAAGTTTACTTTACTGCTTTAAAATCATTTAGTCATTTGCTCTGTTACCATTCATGTACCAGACAGTTAGAATTAAGAGAAAATGAATAGTGTTACTTTAACTGAAGTAGAAAGAATGGCAATGATAAATTAATAGTATTAGTCATGGCAATACTGGTAGTACATAGTACTTAACTCAAAGTTATTATTATTATATACTCAATCTTGCCAATGGTGTCCCACTATTCCACTGATCCGCAATGTGCCTACAAAGGCAGGGAAGAAGAAGACTGCTAGTTCGTAAACTTAAATGTAAACGATACAGAATTTAAGCATTTAGAAAATGGGGTTTGCAAATGTTTTATGAGGAAGGAAATGCATGGAACACATTAGTTAGAGTACACAATGTGCTTTGGTGAACATAAACATCTCCACGGGACACCTGTAAGCTGTAGCTTCATATTGATTGGTCAGATGTATCAGAATGGTATTGATGATCTTACTCATCGAACTCTTCTTCCAGTTGATGGTCTGGTGAGCTCGTTGTGGAGCAGCAGGATGGAGTGGCTGTCTAAAGCCTGGGAGAGAAAGCTGCCCAACAAGCAGCACGTCTGCTCAGCCAGAAGGTGAGCTCACCTGGGACGAGGCACTAATGTCACCTGATACAGACAGTGGTGGACAGTAACTAAGTACATTTACTCAAGTACTGTACTTAAGTACAATTTTGAGGTACTTTACTTGAGTACTTCCATTTCCTGCTACTTTATACTTCTACTCCACTAAATATTGTGCTTTTAGCTGACTACATTTATTTGATAACTTTGAAGATATAGATTAATAATACAACAAATAATGTATTATTATAGGTTAAGATAAACTTTATTGATCCTTTGGTTAAATTCACAAGCTACTTGACAGTATATATATATATATATATATATATATACTGTATATAATATATAGAATATATATATACTGTATATATATATTATATATATATATACTGTATATATATATATATATATATATATACTGTATATATATAATAATATACATATGCCACCCTAATGGGGCTTTTCCAAGCAAATGTCAATATATAATATTATATTAATCAGCATATGTTGTAATTAATTCAATAAAATGTTTAATCTATTGACAGCTCTAGTTACATAAAAGTTTGTGACAGTGGAAATGTGAAAAACATTTATTGTTTATAACAAAATATCACATATAATTTCAGCCATTAGGATAGTTATTTTCACAGCAGGTATTTTAACTTGTCAAAGCAGTAAAAGCGCAGGTGTTAGTAGTGATACAGCCCACTGACTGACTCATCCTAATGGAATACAGTCATTATTAATGTCATTTTTCATGTTAAAATGTCACCTCAGGAATGTTATAGAGACACGTTCTAGCCAGATGCCGGAATAGTGTAGCAACATGCAGATGTTATGTTGGGAAGTGTAACTACATCAGTTCACTCTGCAGGCTCCGTCCCCTGTGATAACTGCAGCTTCACTCAAACTCTTCTTCTCCCCGTCTCATTATGAAAACACATTCGTTATTATTCCAACCGGCAGTGCATTTCCTGTCTCCCTTCACATGAATGAAGATGAAGAGATTTGTTTTGTGACGTTATCAAACATTTTTTTAGATCTTTACTTTAATTAAGTTGATTCTTCTTTTGTCTTTCCTCCAGCGCGGCTAAAGGATTCATGTCCCTGCTCGCATTCATCGCCATCTTCATCGTGTCAGTGTGTGATCCCCGGGTAAATGATGCACACACACATGCACACCCACACACACACTGAGGATAGAAGAAGATGGAGGTCGATGATGAAGTGCTCACCAGTGTTTCCTTCTCTCCTCAGGGTTTTGTTGTCATGTTGGACAAAGTTGTCTCGTTCTCCCTCAACACTGAAGTGGGACTGTTTGTCTTCATCATGCTGAGAGAGTCCAGAGAAGACAGATTCAAGTGAGTACCTCTGCTGTTAACATACATCTGCCATGTGAGAGATGGATGCACTGATGAAGGATTTCTGACTGAAAGTGAAGCCAGTGAGCAGATAAACAGTAAGATTAAATATAGCCCCCCCCCTCATCTTTATTTATTGTGTATTTGTGAACAGTGTCAGATAAAGATTATGCTACACTAATATTATTAGTATTGTACTATTTGGAGAATTGTATTCCATGTGTGTGATCCAAACAAGTCCACATTTATAAATATATATATATACATATATATATATATATATATATATATATAAATGTGATAATTTCCAAAATCACAACATGTTTTTATCTAATCAAATCCTTTTGGTTAGATAAAATGTGGTGTTTTTCAACATTTTCACTGGGAGGCAGTCAAGGTATATTATTTAAGATAGTTGATTTAATAAAAATAAAAACAAACTACCTCATTAAAGCCGATGAATAAGTTAATTCAAATTGAGATTTGTTTTGTATATTAAACTTTTAGGGTGATGACCTCATTAAATGTAACGACAGACATCCGAAGCTTCATTCACTCAATGGAAGCTTTGAATGTTAAAAAATAACATTCAGTGCTGCTGATTATTATGTCCACGATATATATATATATATATACACATATATGTTTATATATTTATATATATATACATATATGTGTATATATTTATATATGTATATGTATATATATATGTATATAGTATATAGATATATATGTATATAGTATATATGTATATGTATATAGATATATATGTATGTATATATATATATATATATATATATATATGCATATGTATATATACATGTATATAGTATATATATATATGTATATAGTATATATATATATATATATATATGTATAT
>CALSBV010011200.1:20660003-20674792 GCA_943590825.1 Bovichtus diacanthus
TATATATATATATATATATATATATATATGTATGTATATATATGTATATATATATATATATAGTCCAGCTATAATGTAAAAAACCTTAATTTCAGCACATCTCATGATTTGCTGTTTGCATTTAAAACAACCTTCCTGCATATTAATGAGTCCTTTTTTATTTCTTTGAGTCTCAGTTTAATTTAGATTTTAGGAATACCGATTCTTTGTGATTCCGAATCTTATTTTATTTTATTCCAGTTTACTTTTTCATTATTTTCACATTCAGAATCAATTTTAAGCTGGTAACACTTGTTTTCACGGGCCACACATTCTTAATCATTTCCTATGATTTGTTTTTTGGAGAGAACAATGTCATTTGATACTAATTATAGGGAAATAAAGTAATTATAGGGAAATAGAGACAGTTTGTCGGACCCTTCCAATAAAGTGATGCTGTAGAGTTTTTTAGTCAGAGCAAGCAAACAGTTTGACATATACCGTGAATAAAGTTACCAGTTATCAATACTGAATGAGTGTTTCAATCTAAATGGAGCTTTTATTTAAAAGAAATTCAAATAGTCCCAATAATTAGTTGCAAATTATAAAGATATTTTCAGGGAACTTATTCGCAAATGATGAAGCTGTACAATAAAGCGTTACCTAAAAGAGTTTGTGAGTGAGGTTTACCTCCCCCCCTCTCCCCCCTCTCCTCAGACACCTTGCGGTGCCTCTGCCGGTAGGTGACTGCGTGTTCAGCCTCAGCTGGCTGCTCCCCACCTACTTCCTGTTTGCCGTGACCTACGACGTCCTGCAGACCGTGGCAGACGTGGCTCATTACATCACTTTGTACAGCCACAGTCAGGAAGCACAGAACCACAATATGACGGGGAGCCTGACGGGGAGCCTGACGGCAGCCAACGGCTCCGTCCTGCTCTGAGACCGACCAGGAAGAGTTCAAATTGCCAAAAAATCCAAAGCTTCGCAAGTGTTTTTATATTGTATTCACTGAACATTTTATTTATTATTTTGATGGCGTCTTTGGGTGCCATTATTGTATTGGTTTTTTTTGCACTTTCCCATGGCAACTTATCAAACAGGCTCTTCCACCCTGCTTTATAAATCTGATGAAACGCAGAGCGAGTTTTATGCATCTAGTCCCAGGTGTTGTAACTATGATATATAAGTTCTAATAAAATACTATATAATACACTATAGGAGGAATCACTGTCAATGCACAATGCAGGGAATAAAAATGGCATTTATTTAAATGAAAATGTATATTATTATGTTTACTTATGCTCTATTATCATGAAATTAACTCTATATTTACTGTTCGGACTGACGCGCTCATCTTCTTTTATTCTTTGACACCAAAAAGTTCAACTAGAAGTCACTGCGGCTGGTTCTCCCTCCACACCAGTGTGCACTCTGAGACATAAAGTTCACGTTTTGGATCACGCACGATCCTCCCCACACATAAACACGCCTCAATATCAAGTTAGAAAATGACAGTTACATTATTATTTATTGACAAAATGATAGTTTCATCCCCGCCCATTAGCAAAAGTACGGTCCGGAGCCCAGGGATTGGGAACCTCTGCTTTGGGGAACTACAGTGTATTCTGTTTAATGTTATTCCACCAGCGTTTAGTCCAGTGTCATTGTTTTCATCTGCTACTATCCTATACATAAAAATACATAATTAAGCTGTGGACTCCAATCTTTGCAGTCCACACGAGTGTCTTTTAGGAGACATTCCAAATGGCTTTTTTCACGTAATAATGTGAAGTGCAAAAAACATCCCTTTGCTCTCGTTTTGAAACCCCCGCTTTGAGAGTAAGAAGGAAGCATGCGTCTTTAGTTACTCGTTCAAATGTTTCATCGCTTTATCAAAGCCAATATTTTTGTGTTTCAACATGAATAAAACATGACACGAGCACTCTGACTCCACAGTGTTAGTTCAGCATTTCCACACAACACACAAATAAAAACTCAAAACTCTTATCAAAATATATTTTATTCTGGACTTTTGTTTCGCTGATCTGACTTAAATGATAACAGATGAATGTGATGCCAGTTGCAGGAAGAAACAAAACAAAGGCTTTGAGAGGCCGTGGAGGGGAGACGCTGCCGGGCTGACGTGACGCTCTGCTGCGGCGGCACAGATAAAGGCTGACTCAGCAACTTTGGCCACGTTTACCCAGACAACCTGTGGCACAGACCGGAGAGTGGCATAGGACACTGCGGAGGAATTTGCCCGCGTGAGATATTTTCAGAACTGTTGGCTCAAGTGCTTTAAATACAGGGAAATGGGAAAAAAAAAAAAAAAACATGAAATAGTACACAGCACTCTGAATATGAACACATGAAACCTATTAGTCCATCAGTAGAAATGTCCAATTTATTACAGGGGACACAGGAGAAAATAAAGTCGATTTGTAGTTGTACAAACGTTTCTCAGAAGCAGAGCTCTGGAGGCAGATTTAATGCTTTGTGGTTTAATTAAACCTCTGGAACTCGAGCTTAAACTTCATTGAAGTGTTCGGTGAAAATCCAATTCAAATGTGAGATAATAACCAAGGATTTTGATGATTCTGGAGTATTTGACAAGCCTTTTCAATATGACCAGAGAAACTCTTTGGCTCCAGCCACTGAGGTTTACGACATTGTTAGCACAGAAAAATAGATTTTTGCCAATTATATTTTATAGGAGTGCTTCTTTACTTCCTTAGTGACCAGTGATCCTACTGATTGAACTACAAGTTGACCCTTAGATCACACTGGTGTGGAGCACAGAGCAGGAAACAGAGACACAAGCATATTCACTGAGCAGAGAACAGATTTCTTTTCAAATTAAATACGTTGGGTGCTTAAAGTTTCTCTAAAAAATATGCAAAACAATCTTCTTCTTTGCTCAAAATGTCCCACTAACAATTTAAATAGACGTCCATAATCAACCAATGAAATTACATCTGCTTCCAGAGCAACTTTCTCCATGACTCCCACCTGTAGCAATGAAAAAGCGGGAACCAAAAAAAATTCCCTAGAGTCTTTGCTTGATTGAAAAATTACAATTTTATTCATTTTAAAGAGTTACTTTTTTTCTTTTTTTTTTTTTTTTAAATTGTCTTCTCTGTAGGCCAAGGAGGAAGTCATTTTCTGGGACAAATCTTCTCAAAAAGATTCAAGCAAAAAAGAAAAAGTAAAACATTTCTTTATTAAAACAGACAAATTTAGTGGTAATTTGCTCCTGGGACAAGTCTTCCCCAGCAAGGTGCCTTCAGAATGACGGCTCAGCTCAGTGAGCCGGACATCACAAGGTCGACCTTTACTATTTGAAATAGCATCAAAGTAACAAAACAAAAAGTTTAAAATTTATAGAACATGTAAATTAACACTGCCAATAAATCATCAATTCACATTTGTTTTTCAAATCTACAAAGAAATTACAAAAATGTAACTTTAAATTTGTCTTTAAAAGAGTATAAAATGTCTTGTCAGTAAGGAACCTCGGAGTAAAGTGTGTGTGGTGAAGAACCAAGAACGAAGGTGAGAGGGCAGATGGATTCAAATACATTGAACGAACAGCTCGACCT
The DNA here is from genome assembly GCA_943590825.1 of Bovichtus diacanthus. NCBI lineage: Eukaryota > Metazoa > Chordata > Actinopteri > Perciformes > Bovichtidae > Bovichtus > Bovichtus diacanthus. The sequence goes on from CALSBV010011200.1 coordinate 20,663,582, forward strand.
TTTCTGTTTTCAGTTCACAGAGACTGTCATGTTGTGGAGAACAGACTTTACATTTGACCTTTAGCTACTTCACAGCTTTAAGTCTTCATAACTGCAGTGTCGTTATTCCCCAATATGACAAGTAGTTGGTAACAAAAACAGACGGAAATGAAGATGTCCACATATTGCTTTAATGTTGGATCTGCGTTTGAGCTCGATTCTGAATTGTGATCAGCCAGTAAGATTCTACAGGCTGCAAATTCACAGGCACGAGCCCGTTGTTCGGAGCGCTTGTGTCCAAAGGGGGAAAATAAAGAATGTGATGCAGCTTCAAGTCCCATTGAAGCCGTCCGCTCCAGGCCAGGGGAAATGTGCGTGGTTGAGTTATTAAAACAGTAAAAAGTAGTTGTAGTTTTACAAGAGCTGCTCTGAAATATTATTATTCGACTTAAACCTTCAACAGGGCAGAGCAAAGAAACACAAGTTTCCCAAAGTGGAAAAGTTAACAAATTGTACGGCCTTTTTAAACGTTGGAGCAAGCTGGCTAGTCGTGTCCGACTTCGGTCCCTAAATACTCTCTGCACTGACCAGCACATGATCGGAGTATGTAGCGCTTCAACAATTCACAAAATAAGTCACATTTGACAGGTACGAATATTACAGCTGTGGGACACTACACCTGCCACTGATACTGCAACATTAGAGTATCCAAAAACCTTCATTTAATTTCACTATAGAGCCAATTCTGTACTGTTTGTTGTATAGAACAGGGAATGAAGGCGTGATTTTACGCGCAGCACGGCTGTCTTTCCATGCTGCGTTCACGTCGATGTGTTCAGACTATTACGCCTCCTGCTGTAATTCAGAGGCAGAGATAATGGACAAACGGCACAAACTAAAAACTCGTTAAGTCAAACTCGTTGCAAAATGACCGCAAAGTCCCATGTAAGTAATCGAATGTTAACTCGAACAATAACGAGTCAGCCAATTAAAAAAGGAACTAAAAACCATTGAACGAACAACTACAAATATGCAAAACTATCTTTTTTTTTCTCTTTAAAGAGCGAGTGAACGCTGCCAAATGCACAGAGCTGAGCTCCAGTCGGCCTCTTTTACGCCACAGATTATTTTCTTTAGCTCTACCCTCTGCGGTTTGAGTCTGAAAACTAAAACAGTGTAAAAACACTTGCTTTTTCACCACCACTAATCAGTATGAGGGGATTTGAGGGAGAATCAAATTAGCAATGTTTCAACTCTTACAGATGAGTGAAGGTAAAAAGACCTGCTGGAATCCTACTGGCTGAGGACTGTTAGGAAGTGACTTACTGCTGCATTACTGAAACTCCGCACAGCCTGAACATTCAGACCAGCGGAGGTCAGCTTCTTGCCAATAGAAACGTTTTGTTTTCGTCACACAGGTAACTGCTGTGGGTCCGGAGAGGAGAACATCTAGATCAAATAGTGCACAGAGGAGCTGTTTTTAAAGCATCTAGATGGACATCATGTGGCCAGGTGGAGGTACAACACATGAACTACTGCATTCTGAGGTTCAACCGCGTGACCCACTCACAACTGCAGAAATACAGGAGAAGCCTTTCGATTTGCCACACTGCTTTGAAATCATGACGAGGACCGTGTTTGTGAGAACCGTTTGGTGTGCACGTATGCATGTACTTCTCCAATTCATAAAACTCTGACCTGACCAGCCCGACCCCTCCCCCAAAGATAAAAAATATAAAAACATTGAAACAAGAGATCTGAAATTTAAAAAAACTAAGTGCCATCCTATTTTATGGTGGAGAACTTGATATGTCTGCACAATGAGATCCAACTAGTAACAAAGATCAACACTTTTTTCATTGTTTTTCATTTTGATGACGATGAGCATGGTTTAAAGATCAAAAAAGCAAAATAGCTTCCAAATTTTGGTACATATACGGATCTGTAACTTTTTTTTGTCTATCAGTTTTTTTCTTTTTTTCCACTGCGTCCCTTCTGCATCTCTGGAAGAGTCTGCACAGATAGAGAGGGACGCGTCCGTCCGCCCGCTTATCCCTCCGTCTGTCTGTCTGTCTGTCCATCTGTTCATCCCTGTGTCTGGACCTGCTGTGTCGGCTGCTTCCTGTTCCTGTTTCCTGCTTCCTGTCTGTCGGTGGGCGGGGCCATAAGCATGAGCAGTACGCAGGGCAGGCAGGCAGGGACAGTCATTTGGCTATGTACACATTCATGGTCGGTCCATGGCTTCCAACAAACAGCAGCACTATTTCCGAAGGTCTAGTACACACACCTGGGACACAAGAGGACACGGGTCAATGTGTAGGACTGATGAAAAGCGTTCACAATAAAAAGCTGGAAAACAGTCCTGTGTATACTCACAGATCCGTCTGATGCGCTGGCTCCCACTTTGTCCCCTGCTGCATTCCAGCAAACCTCAAAGATTCCCCCCGTCCCTCTGTAACTGTGGACTAAAGCGCCCGTCTGCAGCACAAGAGACAAAAACGACTGAATGTTATGGACTCTTTTTTTTCCCCCTTTTTTTGCTGTATTTTGACTTATAACTCAACCCAACGGTGTACATAAAATAATACAGCAGACTTAAAAGCAGGAGGCTTAAAACTGCAGTCATTCATGTCTTTGGCCACTCGGGGGCAGCAGTCAGTGAGTGTGTGTGTGTGTGTGTGTGTGTGTGTGTGTGTGTGTGTGTGTGTGTACACGTGCATGTGTGTAATGTGTGTGTGCCGACTCGTGCTGCAGGAAAAACCTCAACAATGAGATAAAAGATGCCAAAAAGCTCAGGAACTTTAAAATCTTTGTCAGTTAAACTTTTAAGCCATTGTTAATATAAGATGACGATTGGTGCAGCTTTTAATCACAGTTTTGTCACCTGCTGGTAACAATAAACGTAATAGTCATCGTTATTTTTCATCCCTAGTGTTTATTTTTAATTATACCGGTAGATTTTATTTTATTTTTTATTTGCTTGTTTTCTTAATTTTTTTTATGTTCGTGTGAAAGGGGCTATATAAATAAATAAAGTGGAGTTGAGTACATACACAAAAATCCATCTATCCTGGTAAAGATGAAAAACAGAGGGATCAATGGAATAACATCGTCTCACATTCAATTGACTGAGCATTATTATCTGTCCGGCCATGCAGTGGAAACCTGCATCGTAGCTACGTATGAATCATGTCTGCCTGAACAGCGTCTGTATGACCTGACCCGAGTTTTAATAAAAGTGCGTTGAGCGTTTTAAGGTGTCCGGGTCACAAACATCCTCTTCCTACCTGCGTATTCCAGATGTGCACGCATTTGTCGAAGGAGCCACTGGCCAGATGGCGACCGTCAGGGCTGAAAGCCACGCTGTAGACGGGCTCCTGGTGTTTAGTCAGCGTGTGGATACAGATGCCTCGCTCCACGTCCCAAAGACGAACCGTGGAGTCGAACGATGCACTGTGGAAGTGAGAGACGGGGTTACAGAGGCGCTGCGGGGGTCAGGGCAAATAAAACTATTGTGCAAAGTTTAGGTTACTGAGACAAAGTAGGACATGTTGCCTCTCTCGAGTCAACTATACATGACAGCTGTAGCTCAGTGGGTAGAAGTCACATTTAACCATTTACCACACAACCTCTCATGTAGTCATTAAGGCTAAAAATCACGTTAGTGTAATATAACAACATGGAGACTCTCATTAAAACACACAGAGGGGAAACATTTATTTTTATTGTAATGTATATTTAATGTAACGTTTTCAGTTTTTTTTTGCAGGTGCCCAGCTTGGAAACAGCAGATAGAGTTAGACATGTTAATAATAACAATTATAATAATAACAATTCACCCACTGAATATCCAGCCTCCTGTCGAACACCATTAAGTGACATAAAGGTGACGAAATGCCCAAAAGTCTACTCTTTTTACCTTGCAGCACAAAGGTTTTGGAATATAATCTTTTATTAAAAGGCACACTTTAATAAAAGAATAGTATTGATTGACTAAACTTAGATGTGGTTATCATTGTAGCTCGCACACCACAGTGTGTTTTATGCTTTTACTAGAAAAGCAGCCAGTGGGCAGCTGATGTTAACATTTCACAACAAAGCAACACATCCATCTGTACAGCGAGCTCACAGGCCGGAGCGGCTAACTAACTAGCACACCATGACTGATGCTGGGACACTCACCTGGCTAGCATGAGGTTAGCGCTGGGATTGTTGGTTCCAGGGCCGGTGGGACTCCATTTGATGGTGTAGATTTCTTTACTGTGGGCCTGCAGGTCATGGACACACGAGTCCTGCTTCATACTCCATATCTGAGGGAGAAGAAAAAACAATTATCATCCACTTTAATCTTTCATTAGGTCCCAGGTGTGTTAACGTGCAGCCTACAGCACACGCAGCAAATGCAGTCAATACACAGTGTGACCCGTGTGTCATCACCACTGGATCAGCAGCTGTGACAGGGAGGAAACTTTCAGTTGGAAATGTCCTGCCTCCTGTCTACGACGGTGCACGCAACACAGATGTGAACTGAATGGCTGCACAGCATAACAACACAGGGCGAACCCTGGTATACGGCTGCACCACGCACGGTCAATGTGCTGAAGTTTGGCCAAATTGTGTCACGTGTAGTCAGCGGTGTCAAAATGTGAATTCCTTGCACATCGGATGACGTGGTTAATCTACGTCCGAGGGCTGCTTTAAACTTAACAATATAGCCTGATCATGCTGTTGTTCTGGGCAACTCATATAAAGTGGTTTAGTCATATTTTATTTGAACATGCCAGCAGCAGCAAGACGCAGAACTTTACTTTGATCCTGAGGAGCTGCAGTGTTTTTCCATGGACAAACTAAAAGCCACACCGTATATGATGGTGGTGGTCTAGTGCTCAGGCTGTCAAATAGATCACCAGAAGGTTGTGAGTTCAACACCAGGAGCTGCCATCATTGAGCCCCTGAGCAAGACACTTAACCCTGAGCTGCTCCACTGTACCCGACTGTCCCTGTAGTCAGTTACTGCAAGTCGCTCTGGATAAGTGCGTCTGCTAAATGACATGCAATGTAAAGAAAGTAATGTATATTTACTAGCACCTCACATCCTACGACCGCCGACCTGTCTGCTTCCCAACACATCCCCCTCTCTGTTGCTCGGCCACACACACCCGCTACGCCCCGAACTGTTCCTGCCATGCATCCAACTGTACCCACGCCTACAGATACAGGATTGTTACCGGCTGTGACAGCGACGACATATTGTTTTCACCTGGTGAGTGTGAACAGATTTTTGTCGCCAGGACAACCGTGAGAGATACAGTCATGAAACGTTACAGGTGTAGTTGAGATCTGTATGCAGGTCGAGTTGGAGGATGGGACATTGGCCCCCCCACATCATGTCTCTGGCCTGATTTGGTGTCACGGCTGGAGTGATCCCATCGAAAGATGGTCTCTAGTTTGAATTGTGTTTGAAACACATATACAGGGAAATATTATTTTATACAGAAAAAAATAAAAACAGTGGCATCAAAAATAAATTCTGTGGAGGCTTTGTGGGAAGAATAAGAACTGTGTTGTGCAGAAACCACTTGAGGAAGTGGATCAGCTGTTTGATCGTGCAGGGGAAACAAACAAGATAAACATTTATTGTAATTTATTTAGCATTATAGCTCATTGTGAAACCTCGAACTCTGGAATCTTTTAAGAACTCAGTTCACAGACATTTACGAATGACACGTGTGAGAGCCAGTGAGATGCACGGTGGTCATGAACACATCATTACTTCCTTTATGCCTCAGCACTTTGAGGTCACGACTGATGGTGATATTAATGACAGCAGATGTCTTAACGTTTCACCAGCTTTAGCTCTCACCTTCAACGTCATGTCGTCCGAGCAGGAAGCGAGCAGGTTCCCTGTGGGATCCCACTTGATTGCATTTACTTCATTCTGGACAGAGAAGAGAGTGTGTTTGTGATGAGTGTACAGGAGGTTGTGCGTTTCTGCCTCCAAGGATACCATTTTAAAAAGGTGATACAAATAAAATTAAAAAGTAAAGTAATTTATGTTAACCCTAGGTCCAACGTCATGCTAACGAATATCATCCAAACCAGTTCAAAGCAAATATACCTATGAACAGTGACAGTTAAACTGACGACACACGCACACAACACACAACACACACAAAGCACTCACTGTGTGTCCCTGGAATGTTTTGATGGGTCGGTCCTGTCCCAGTTTACACACGTGGATGCACATGTCTGTACTACAGGAGGCGAACGTATTGTTGCTCTGCCAATCCACGTCTAGTGCTGGAGCTGAGAGAGGGAGGAAGATGGATGTTAGCGGGATCCAAAGCAAGGCTGGAACATTGTGAGTGACAAGAAGAGATGCTGCTGTACCTGAATGGAAGGGAAACTGTTGTTTGGCTTCCCCTGTATGGGCATCCCATATGATTGTTGTCTGGCAGGACACATGTACACGTTAGAGCTAACAGTGACTACACAGCACACGCATATTCAAAAGTCACATGAGACATCATGCTAGGAGTCATTTTATATGTTGACTGGAGATGATTTAGAGAACAGATCCTGCTTTACCTTGTCTACTCCTGCACTCAGGATAAAATTGCCTTTTTTATTCCACTTAAGGGCAAAGATGGGACCTTTGTGCTGGCCAAGTGTGCTGGCCAGGTTGCCTGTGGAGCAAAACACAGAAAGGGAAGGAAGCCTGTAAGTATCACATGTGGAAAAACAACGAGCCATTAACCCCTGTGCCTCACTTTAGAAGACGTTGTTCTGATGAAACCAGGAACATCGTACGTTTTTGGGCCCATAGATGAAACGTGAGAAAAGAGCTCAACCTGGTGGAAAACAGTCAAAACTACAGTTTTGAAGCCAGGGATTGAAGTGTTGTGGTTCTAGATACGGTGACTGTGACTTCTCGATAAAAGCTGGTGCCGTGACAACGGGCTCCAGTGGCGGAGCGCCATCAGTAGAGGTACTCTGTGTAGTTAAATTAGTATAAAGATGATTATAATGGCCGTGGGACTTTTGTCCTTAAGGCTCTGGCTGTCTGTATTGTGAGCACACACTTTATTATAGACATAAAATAGGAGCTGACGTTAAACTTCCAAGACAAAAATAAATAAAAATGTATGCTATATGCATGAACACAACAAATACAAAACAGCAAAAGGGTTAAGGTTCTAAATAACACAAAATGGGTCAACCCCTGAATGGCAATATGCAAACCTGCCTCTAGGTGGCAGCATTGTTCAAGGATTAACTGAGCCATGTGGCTTACAGGCTGTAGTACAGGAGGCCAAAACATCAGCACATTATTAGTGTTTACTGCATGTTCATTCTCTAATACTCGTGTATATAGAAACATCTGTATGTGTGTGTATAATATATTTACACACATACACACTTTTATATTAAATTAGAAGTCTTGATGACATTTTGCCCTCATCTATGATATTGCAGGATCAAACATTACATGCTCATTAAATTATTCAAATAAAGTTATCTCACCATCCTTCGTCCATATTCTGGCAAAGCCGTCATATGAGCCTGTTGCTAGGAGCGTGCCCTCGCTCTGTCAGAGAGAGAGAGAGAGGAGAGAGAGAGACAGAGAGAGAGAGAGAGAGAGAGAGACAGAGACAGAGACAGAGAGACAGAGACAGAGACAGAGAGAGAGAGAGAGAGAGAGAGAGAGAGAGAGAGAGAGAGAAGTTAAAGAGCGGCTGAGAGAGAGTGTGTGTGTGTGTGTCAGACAGATGAGCACGGTGAGGCCACTTCGAACACCTTTACACACTAACACTGTCTTCTGCAGTTGCAGAATTAGTCCAGGCTTCAGCTGGGATTAGAAGACAGGCCTGTGTTCTCCATCAGCATGGAGGCTTTCCAGGAAATGTCTGCCTCTGCCCTTGGCTCAGGTTTACAATCCATTGGCAGAACTAAAGGAAAATTCCACTCTCGGATGATCTCCACTGCTAGACCTCATCAACAGTTCTGTTCAGAGTGCTGTGGAAGTTCCTCTGTGATGAGGCTTTTGTTGCATTTTGCCTTTCTGGTGCATACAGGACTGTACATGCAGCACATACAAGTACAACACATGTTGTTGTCTTCCCTATCGATGCATTTGAACACGTTGTACATTGAGTTTTCAAATGTATAAACAATACAATGAGTATTTTTCTGAAGATGTAAAAAATAATAATAAAACTGTTTTAAAACAAAACTTTTTCACTTTGAAGTAGCATGAAAACATATGAAACAGCACTTATGACAAATGTTTCTACCATTCCTACAACTGCACCGATGCACCCACGTGTGTGTGCGTGTGCGTGTGTCTGTGCGTGTGTGAGCGAGCTTACATTCCAGTCTAGCGAGGTGACGTCTTTGTTGCTGGGGACGTCCTGCCCTCCCTCTCGTATGCAGTGTCTCAGCACCAGCTGTGTGGAGCTGCTCGTACTGTTTTCACTCAGGTTCCAGATACGAGCTGTCGAGTCACCAGACCTGAGAAACACAATAGTTTGTCAGACTATTTCTGTCTTTTTTTCAGCAACATGTGCCAAATGTGTACAACATCACAGGCAAACCGATGTTTCTTGTGTTCCACTGTTATGCATTACCTTTCTGCAAAATTCGAATGTCTGCTAAACTTTAGGCAACTCCTATTAGCTTTTAATTACAATTAGCTCGAAATCAATTATTTAGACAACTCCGTACAAATCAAAATAATCATATTATCACAATAAGATGTCACTGATGATGTGATACATTGATTAATTGGTCAACAGAAAATGAGCCGCACTCAATCATTTAAGTCAATCATCACAGAATATTATATTTGGGTATTGGGCTGTAAGCTTGAACAAAACAAGAATTGACTTTGTTTCCTATCATCTCTCTACCTGCGCTGTCTAATAAAAAGGCATAAAATGCCAAAACTGTTCAAGGCACACATGCATGGAGCTCGCATTCGAGTGTTCACGAGTGAGAGAGCGAGGAGGAAGGTGACCCACCCTGAGGCCAGCAGGTCGCTGATGGGGTTCCAGGCACAGATGAAGACCTCTGACTCGTGGCCCCTCAAGACCATGGCCTTGTTCTGAGGGATCTCGACGTCTCCGTCCACCTCCATCAGGTCTGCGTGGTTGTCTGAGCACAGGGACACACAGCAGGGATGTTTAACAAATACATTCACAAATACACATCAAACCAAGGTGGAAAATAATATTTCCTCCTTAATAAAGAAGCTTGGTCTTTGCAGGTAGCTACATGTCCTACACGTCCTTTTCCATTTGTAAACATATTACTCACTAGCTAAGGCATGGGCTCCGTTCTCCTCCCCGTTGGCAGTATTCTCTCCGTTCTTGGCGTTGCCGGCGATGCTGCCTCCGGTGGCCGATGTCGGCGCTGAAGCAGCAGCCTGCTGCTGGGCCATTTTGTCCCGGTAGGCCTGCTGCCTCGTCTGAACAACGTCCGGCATCACGGCATCAATCAGGGACAGAGACTCTATGGGCCGCCCGTCAAATAATGTGCCGTCCTACAGAGCGGAGGAATAAGCAGTTAGAGACGAGAGAAGAGACAAGAGAGGAAAGACAAAGATGGAGAGTCCTATAGAGTGGGAGTAATAAGCAGTTAGAGAGGAGAGGAGACAAGGAGAGGAGAAGCGAGATGGGGATGGAAGAAGACAGGAGAGGAGAGGAAACAAGGGGAGGGGAGAGGAGACAAGGAGAGGAGAGAAGGATAGTTTCCATCGTCATGTTTGTGTCCCACCTCATTGATGCTGACTTCAGCCTCGACGTACTGCAGGCCCTTCTGGATGATGCTGATGAGGGCAGCAGGGGGAACCAGAGCACCATTGATGTTGGACTGGCTGATGTGACTCTCTATACCGAAGGTAAACGCTGAGTGGGAGAACCCTGGAGAGGAGAGGAGAGGAGCGGGAGGAAGAGGGCAGGAGAGGAGAAGAGATTTTCAACGACATACTGTACATCACAGTAAATAATATTTCCCTCATGGTTTATTTAAGAACTACATCTTGTGTTTGCTCCACTGCACAGCACTGCTACTTTTCTTTTCGGCATTCTTGTCCATTCCCCATACTCACTTACATTTCTCGTTCGGAGGCGTTTGATCATAAATGCCCCCCAGCATAGACGACACATTTGAACTGAATGCTCAACGTGAGACGTTTTTTTTTAAATAATCCCCGGTTTCAATGCAGTAAAATGCTCGTGGTGCACAATTAAAATGTACTCAATAAACAAACAGGATTTATATGTTAAGACCAATTTCACCCCAGCTACAGCCGCTGAGCTCAGACCCCTCCTCTATGAAAAATGCATGCGTGACAGCATGGGTGGGCCCGTCAGCCGCAGCAAACAGTCTTTTTATACAAACACAAATCTCTGTCTCCTGATTGCTTTTTCCATTTTTGTGTTTCAATAAAAGATGGTTCAACAATGTAAGCGTGACAGGATTTTTTATTTATTTACGTGAGCCATCTGTGCCATAATATATGATGTAATAAATGATACGAGGCATAGGAAGGTGCGTTTCAGACAGTAAACTTTCATTGATACACACATGTAAGAGTGGACCAGTGCCAGCTCAACTGGGCCTTCTGACAGCTCCTCTGCACGGGTGGGGCCTCATAGCTCACCACGGTGGATAAAAGGTTATTGTCACAAAGGGCAGGAAGCCTCGCTGACACTAATGGTCAGTGACACATATTTGGAGGCTCATTCGAACTATGAAGTTTTTAGTCTGCCTGAAAAGCACCACTATTAATCCCACTTTATTCCCAATGTGCAGGTCAGTGCTTTGCATTGCAGCTCCACGTGTGTGCGAGTGGATGAGAGCCTTTAGCACTGTTCTCTGTGTAAATGCACTCCATTTATCTAGGATTGATTCAGTAGTGGACAACCCCCCCTCACTCTATCCCACTGTACACACACTGCAGACAGACAGTGTGTATGGTGTTGTTCTCTCTTCACTAACATGTGCCTTTCATACAACAAGCTGACCCGCACAGATTGTGTTGTGTAAACACAGCGGCCGAGTTGACCTGAAAAACTGACGTGCAGCTTAACCAATATCCAGCAGAGGCGGTAGTTTCTCTCAGTCATGGAATCATGGAGGTGCACAATAAACAATGTGTGTGTGCAATATATATATATATATATATATATATATATATATATATATATATATATATATAAATATTTATAT
>CALSBV010011200.1:20675192-20697783 GCA_943590825.1 Bovichtus diacanthus
AATATTTATATTTATATATATATATATATAAATATTTATAAAAAAAACACAGTATATACACATTTACAAAGTATAGAATTGATTTTGTTTTTAGAAATCAAAATATCAAACATCATGTCCCCTTCACGTTCATCTTGAACAGACATGTTAAATGTATGGTTTTCCTGAGGTCAAGGCCTTCACACACCCCAAGTCTGTCATTTTTATTTCTAAATTGTCACAAGTTTAGTTATAAATACGAACTCGCGTTGGTCATGTTTACACACCAACTCCGAAGCGTTTGGCCGTTGTTAAAGTTTTCGGAACAGGTCCGATTTTCTGTGTTTTTTTCCCACATCCGTCAAAAGCGTTGTGTTTGACGCCTCAGAGCCACCGTACATGCAAACGGCATCACTCAAAATGGCATCTGATCAGCACAGAGCACTTTACAACAAATAAAGTAGATGCGGGATTTAAAGATAGATTGTGTGGCAGGGGATTTGAGGACAGCTTGGAATCTGGGATGATCGCAAAACAAAGAACGTAGGAAACGTAGGATAGGAATGATTGTGCTGTACGCAGCTAAAGGCTAGCTAATGCTAATGTCATTCATTCATTAGCCCGGTTTGGGACTAGCACTATCCAAGTTATTAAATGAGTTGCTAGCAGGCTTTGACTTTTAATATTAACCCTGGCAACTCCATTTTGTCTCATATTGCGACTTTTTGCAACAAATAAAATAATAAAAATGCAGCCGACTCATTGCGCAAGGTTTCTGTGCGTAACAATTTTTATTATTTATTTATTTATTTGATTTGATTTGATTTGATTTGATTTGATTTGATTTGCTGACCTGACGGATTAAAAAAGCAAACAATAAATGCGTGCAAAGGCCTTCAGACTCACATGCTTATGGTTTGGACCTTTAAATCATTTCAAATTAAGTGTGACTGTGTGTCCATATTAAACCAAAACATTACATTTATAATTAATGTACAGAATGACATTGGATGTAAAAAATGATTGGTAGGAAAGCAAACCCCTAGTAAAAGTTGTTTGATTAATAATAAGCAATATGTGAGGACAGTTCAAGTTTGATGAATATAATAAGGAGTTGAGAGGATACCTGACTCCTGTAGGTATCTGTAGACCAGGAAGTTGACCTCATCACTGCTAATGCTCATCTTTACTCCCGTTACACCATGAGGTCAGCACGCACACACAGCCTGGAAAACACCGAGAGAGATTCAGTCAGTCATTAACACTCCTGCTCAACACATGATGCATGCATACAAAACACGTGGTTTAAAGAAGACACTTTAAATATGGCCAGATCTGCTTCATGATCACAGAGTCAGCAGTTGTCGTCAGCCTCAGATGGGTTGGCTAATCAAGCTCCGGCTACAATCCCTGCTTGTAGGGATCACAATGCGGGCAGACTGCACTAAATGCAAAGGAGCCGTGACCAGACGTCATTATCCAGATACAGATCACATCCTGGGCGAGTGTTCACATACAGCCACCAAACATCACATTTCTCTACAGGTGTCCTCTAGCCAGAACAACATTGACCACCAGTGTTGTCACAAATGCCACATTTACCAGTTTAAGAGTCGTTCAACTTTGATACAACTCTTCGTAAAAAATCTGGTACGTTGTGTTGTTGAAACGCTGAAGCCAGTGTTGAATGATTTGCCGCAGCGTCGGGTTAGCTGGTGTTTTTCCTCATAGTCGTCTTGACTGGAACTACGTGTCGATCACCCGTGTGCTGGTATGCAGTGCATTTACTTCTCAGGAGGTGCAGTAATTCAGTCAATGATTGAATATTGTGTGTTAACAAGTAGTGTTTCACTCTTCTCCTCGAGCTGCTTCTCTTCCACCTGCCCACCTCATTTAATTAACTCATTTGTGTACCAATCCACTACAAACTATTACCAGAGGAATAAACGGGGGGAGAAAACCCCCAGGATAGTAACACTTCCTGTGGTATTGATTCTTCAGTGTCTCGGGGGATCATGGTTAGACATTGGACATCGTTTCAAGAACTAAAAAGAAAGTTGGGAACCACAACTTCAAAACTCACAGAGAGACGATCCCAAAGTAGGACCAGCTTAAAGCCCATTTCCCCTGAGAATAATCAGCCATGTAATGCCTGGAGCTCAGTGTCTGGAGCCTCTGCAGCCCCCCCTCCCTCCCAGGAGGAGGAGACTTTCTGTGCATTAAATGGCATTTAAGTGGATGAAGCACTCTCATGGGTATGAGGAGCTCTAGGTTACATCTCATTTCCCAGGATGTTAGATTTCTGTCGCTTGGCCCAGCAAAACATTTAGTATGACCTGTGGCCTTTGCAGGACGTCAAACCAACATGATCAACACACTGTGGTTTCCCACAGTCATGCTCTCATCTTATACACTTTAGTCTAGTCAAGCTACAACAACAATAACAACAACAACTCCCCACTAGAACCAGAGCCAGTTGCATCAGCTTCACAGGAGAATAATGCTGCCATGGCTGAGCTGTTTGGGGATCTGTCCCCCACCCAGGAGACAGACGAGGAGGTGATGTTGTTCTCTGGCATGTTGGATCAGCAACATGTATCCGTGTCTGGACCCTCCGTCTGTAGTGAGAGGGGGATTGCTTTTTACATGGAGACAGATTGTTCTGTGGGTCAGATATACAGCAAGCAGGCTAAAATAATACAAACCACCTCAGATGAGGATTTCAGCTCAGAAGTAACTCGACCTCTTTTAGAAACACAGCTTCTAAAAAGGTTGAAAGGAGACACCGGCATTGCAGACATACTGTGCTCTGGATTACACATTAGATCATAACCAACTGTCGGGGCTGCTTTCACTTTCAATCTACAACAGCTCCATACTGCAAACACGACTCACTTTAAAACATGCCACACTGTAGTTACTGTGCATTTATGACGACAGACATGTATGACAGCCACTAATGAAAATCAGAATCAGAAATCCTTTATTAGTCCCACAGCGGGGAAATTTACATGGTTACAGCAGAAAGGTAAAAAGGGATACAATAAAGACACACGTGAACACTACAATTAAGTTGATGGTTAAGTAGGTAAGTAAAGTGCGAATGCAGTGGTACCGGGCTAAATACAACAATAGTAACAATGGATAGACATATTGCACGTAGCAGTGTAATTGCACAGTCTGAATTGGTGAGTGTGTGGTGGTCTACCAGGGGCCGTGGAGATTGTACAGTCCGACTGCTGCAGGAAGGAAGGACCTGCGGTATCTCTCTAACCTGAACGCAGTCCAATACAGAAACTCTCCACTGAATCCGATACAATGCCACTATCACAGCAGGCTGAACTCACGACTAAAGCCTGCTCTAAACTCGAGAGTTTTCATCTTTACTACAACTGTAAGTGGCGAAAACTAGTCATTTTCTTTCTAAAAATCACTGTGGCCATAAATTGTGACCAAGATTGAAAATCATAAAAGGATACAAAAGAAGACAGCCAGCTCACATTCTCCCCCCTCCCCCACTCTATGCATGTTTCTATCTATTAGGGGTGCCAGTTAACCAGCGCAAAAGTAGATGAGATCAATACACTGCAGGGAATGTACCTGTAGCTTATTACTGGCATAAATCATCCAATAAATGTACAATTGTGTACTGAGATTTAAAGCAACGGCATCATTCTGACATGCAACTTTTTAGGTGCATTGATTTACAACATGTCTGCCACAACCATAGGATGCACAGTATTGAGTTCAGCAGCGTGCATAGTAAACTGCCGACGTGCCTTTTTCATTCTACAACTGGGACTTTCCAAAGTTTCACATTTTTTTCAAAATTCTCCACATTGCTTGTTTCAAGAAACACAAGATAACAGTCAAATAGAGAGATGATTTCAACCTGTTGACTCACTGCCTGGCCCAGTCATTCTCCTCAGAAACAGCAAACTGCACTAAGAAATTGTCTCATGACAGAACTTCTTGTTTTAAGAAAAAAAAAAAATATTCATAGAGGCTGAATCTAAGACATTAGTGAAGAAAAATGTATACAACAATACATTTTATTGCATGATCTATGGTAGTGGGTACAGACTACATATAGCCTGAAGAGCATGCAGGAATTGATTTGACCAACAGCTTTGATCAATACATCTAAAAACAGGATTGGAGGCAGAGTAGAAAGTAAAAGGCGCCTGCTGTTTTTTTTTGCTTGACACCTGCAGACTGTTAAGCCACGGCTCACTAAGACCCTCTGCTCAGATCTGACAGCAGCGATGCCCGGGGAGGACCACAGCTTTGTAAACACAACGCTGCACTTCCCTCCACCACCATCCCACTGCAGTGGCGCTGTGGAGCCACCATCTGCAGCGAGGAGCCTCTGTGTTGACAGTGTGGGAGAACGGAGGGGGGGATGGGAGAGGAGAAGGGAATCTCTGTCTCTGCATCTCTTCCCTCCCGTCTCTCATCCTCTCCTCATTGTGACTGCAGCCAGTGGCAAGCCGGCCTGTACAGTAAATCTGAAATCAAGTCGCAGCTCAACGAGATAGGAAGGGAGCGAGACTAACAAAGACTGTCAACAGTACACGACAATTAAACCCATGCGGACTACAACCCGTTCCTTAATTGTGACACGTTCGCGAGAAAGAAACAGTGAATTCATATCGACGAGAGAGGGAAGTTCTGTCCCTCGCAATTTGAAATCAATAGCACCAAGTAAATCATATTTGCCTTCGGTCATCAGCTCGCATACATAATTCATTAACCCAAACGCAGGCTAATGAAACATCCAATCAAAGGCTTTAGCTCTCTCAAACAGGTGTGATTAAAACATACCAGCTCATCAATATGCGGTAATGGGCTACTTGCTGTCACAACACATTTTACTTTGTACCAATCAAGTGTTCTTCTTCGCAACACAAGTTATAACACGCACCACTGATGTGTATGCAGACATTAGGGGAGTGGACGAGGCACTCTTATTTTTACTGACTGTACACGCATTACGTACATCAACTATATGCTTACAGGGCAACACAATCACGGAATACAAAATATCGTGCTGTATTTTTTCTGCTGAGCCTTCTCAATGGACAAATGCGTTCTGCAATGAACATGCTGTTGACACTGTACGATACATTTACTGCTAAATAAGATTGTGGCCTGGGTTTTAAAAGCTTACGCTCCCTACTGCCATGTTATGGAAACAAAAAGTGTCACGTTAGCGCTAATCTGAGACTGCATGCACACACTCTATATTTGTGGTAGTATGTAAATGGCCATTCTGTATTTCAACATTACTGTATGTATGTTAACAAACACGTTGTCTTTACTGCACAACAGTCTGAACATTAACGTTACAGGCAGTTTGTGTTAAATGGCAGGTGCAAAACATGGAAGTGTATTACAAAAATATTTGTGTGGTGACACTAACATTGTTACTAATTTAAGAAGGTAGCGTGGTTGTTGATATTAATATTCGCAGACACCTCGCACAGTCTGTTCGCAGCCCTTTGGGAGTGCTACTGCTTTTATGAAAAAAAGTATAAAGTATAAAATCTTTAGTGTCTCCAGAGGGATCCGTGTGAAGTCTGACAAATGTCCTCAAGTGAAGTCACTTGAGTCAGCCTCGGTTGGTCTGTGCATTACTTCTTGTTGTGTACTATTGTCTGTGTGGCAGAAAACTACGGAATAATAGCAGTTTAACTCTTTAGGAATCTGGTTCTAAGATAGGACTTGACATAAAAAAATCCTCACAATCCTAATTTGTACAGAGATTATTATTAAAAAATATATAAAACATTACAAATTTAACAATCTCGGAACCCATAGTCTGAAGACAATTTAGCCTCTGGTTGCAAAACTCCCTCACAGTTCGATTAGCAACTTGAGACGCGTTTACGACCGGATTGTTTAACAAGTAGCCGATTAGCCAAGTTAATAATGAGCTACATTTATTTCAGACAATAGCCGATGGGTTCTGAGATTACATTTCGGGCAGCACATTCCTACTCTTTTATTCTCCACACCGACTGTTTACCTGCATGCAACCACAGCCCGCTCAAACATCATTGGTCAATATTACTCTGGCTACAAACAGAAACCAGAACACTCCGTTTATAGAGATTACAGGTTTATGCTTTGTTACTGAATGACAGCACTGTAAACCCCATTCAAGTTGTTTTTTTTTATTCCACTGTGCAGTTGTGTAAGGTGCAATGACAACAGAAATGTGCCTCTCCCCTCCCCCTCTCCGGGGTTACTGGTCTCTTGGAGAGACAGATTGCATTGGCAAGCCCAGCTCTGCCTCACATGGCCGATGTGAGGTCAGCGAGGCTAGCTGTCTGTCGGTGACAGATGGTAGCATGGATGCCTTGCCAGCTAGCCTCGCTTGATAGGCAGCTAAACCTGCTCCAGGCAGCTCGCGTCCATCTGAATGCAGCAGGTCAGTGAGGGACACTGAATGCACAGCGGTTATCTCACTGCGAGGTGCCGCGCCGGCTCGGATAAAAAGACCTCGCCCAAATCAGAATTCCAATCACTGAAAGAATCTCTTCGCAAGGTAGACTGCTCCACATATCATGTTATTGCTTACTTTGCAATTCACATAGTGAGACTGGATATCACACGGACTACAGCACAACAGATGCAAGCGGACATGCATTTCTTAATAAAACCATTCGGGTACCAGGGTTCACGAGTTAACATCACGGGATGTTAGATGACGTAGCGTTTCTACGGTCAAACGCTCCGATCATTGACATCACAAAAGACTCAAAAGAACTACTTTATAACCATTAGAAAACTACATCATCTCTATGAACAGATATCTGCATATCAATGCAAGATTTTGGTATTGGACGTCTTCTGGTTTCCGTTTGTAGTCAGAGTAGTATTTGATTTGAGGAGGCTTTGGTTGCATGGAGGTAAACGGTCCTTGTGGAAAGCAAAAGAGGCATGACGCATGGGCCGAAATGCAATCTCAGAACTAGGCGTGTTAATTTACCGTATAACCGACATTACGAATTTTGACTGACTAATGCAGCAGGTAAACATTCAAATTGGTTCCAAGATTGGAAACTACCAAACTAGAATCTACAGCTTGAGTAACAGCTAGGTGTAAATCTAGCCTACATCATCTACTCTACTCATGTTAAATGAGTCAGGGGCATCAGCTGGCAAAACTCTAAACTGCAGCAAATTGTCATCATGCCTTAAATCATCACGTAATAGCATAAATCATTTAAGCATCGGTTGACCAAGAACACTTTGATGACGTCCCAGATTAAAGCCTTGTTTTCAGTTGTTGAGAGTGGTTTTGTTGTAGTAAGCTGTTAATCCACATACCCTCCAAGTACCTGGCGAGCTTCTATTTTCAGTTGCAGACTGAAGAAGCAGAGGTAGTGCGACAGACAAACAGGTTGAGCCGATTTATTGACAGCTGAGCGTATTAGGTGGCCACGGCTGGAGTGAAAATAAGATCAGGTAAACTCCACGTGTTTCAAATCACCTGTGTAAGCACACAACGTTCATACTGAGGAAGAAAAAAAAAAAACATGGCCTTCGAATCATCGTTCATTAGAAACAAAATACGTTTTTCACAGCTGATTGATCTGCCGTATAATTGGCTCCAATAGTCCCTGTCGCTCTGAGGAAAATACTACCCATTGGAACAGCTCATGCATGAAATGTTAAGGACATATTTCCTTTGAAAGGAAGAAAATGAGTTCTGTTCTATGTACGATATATTGTATGCATTAGTCAGAAATTGGGCGGTGCCAGACTTTAGCACTGCAAAATGTATCCACACATCTTTACGATATCGGAGGTATTAGAAGGTGATGCGGTGACTCGCTGGGTTAGTTCCATAACCAATGTAGCTAGCGAGCTAACAGCTAACATGCTAGCAGAATGGAAACATGCTAGCCCCAGTGAGTCACAACCTCGCTCTCAGCTCGTTTCCATCTTCTCTGTGCCGTTTACTCCCTGCTGTAAACGGGGCTGGGCAATCGTAATATTGTAATATGGCGTATTAAGTGTATTTTCCTGGTTTTAAAGGCTGCATTACAGTAACGCAATGTCATCTCCTGAACGTACCAGACTGTTTTAGCTGTTCTATAATTTGCCTTTACCCACTTCATTATATGATTATTTATCAAAAATCTCACTGTGTTATTAATATTTTTAGTTATATTAATAGTCAACCCTACAAAATCGTAGCAATATCGATAAAGGTATGCGGTAGAATATACTGCGATATTTGAGTCTCTCCATATCGCCCTGCCGGACTGGCACTTCTGTCTTCAAGGTTGTACACACATTCATTACTGAAGAGGCGTAAAAGACAATAAGTTCATACAGTCTACATTTGTACCATTAAATGCGTCATAACCGTCTATGCAGCGGTCAGTCAGCAAAATCAAATATGACTAGGAATTGTATTAACATATTTAATTTCAAATAGGAATGATACAATTCATACAAGAACCATCACTGTTGTTGCCGATTGTTTGTGCTAACCAGAGATTGTTTTAGTGCACGCCTCTTATTAAGCTCCTTTGTGTAGAATTCTGTATCTCTGCCAGAAATGTGTACAAATGGAAATAGTGCAGTGGTCACCCAGGTCTCTACCTGTATTTAACCATCTCACTTTCTGTCTCTTCTCTTCTGATCGCTCGGACTAAAGAGGTTTAGAGCACCAGGGTTAACCAGGGACACATTTTTTTGCTTCCTTTAGGACACATTAGAGGAAGTGTCTAGAAATATTTGTGGTGTATTTTGAGAATGGAAAGAAATATTTTCTGAAGATTCTTGGCCATTCAGGAGAAATGTGACACCTTCCAACTTTCTCCTGAAGCCAGTAGGAAAGTCAAGTCAAGTCATTATAACCCCCCCGTTCACGAAAAACAGTTTACGTGTGAGACAATAGTAGGAGTCCATGTGAGTTGTTGTGGGTGAAAGGTTTCTGCAGGGCACAAACAAACTGGTGTGTTGTTCGTCTTCAACTCCTGGCCTCAAGAGTCAGTGTGGAGCTACTCCAAAAACACCAGAGCAAGCTGGGCTACATTCCATCCTCGGAACAAAAACACACAAAACACTCGATGATAAAATAACACAGCGACAGACATTTGAGACCAATACGCTCCTCTGACATCACTCGTTCATTTTCCCTCAACAAGTGCATCCGTCTGTTACAGATTATTATCACAATAGAAAATGATTTCCTTGTAGGGCCCAAATTAAAATCGGAATGTTGGCGGACTGGCGAAATATCCAAAGCACAGTATTTGTTTTGAAGATAAAGTACGTGTCAAAATACCGTTCAGAATTGTGTTGCTGCAGAGATGTCCCGGCCTACAAATCATATTCTACAGATTTATGAAAACATCTTTGGTAAAAAAAAATTTTTTTAAATCCCATCATTTCATTTAAATATATTTTTTTATTCAAATGAGAATAATGTTGCAAAAATTATCATTCCCTCCAATAGTGTGAATCAAATTGCAATCTCAGTCAAAATAATTGCAAATAGATATTTTTCCCAAATTGTTTAGCCATAATTTCCTGTGCTTTATGCAAAAATGACTTGATTCTTGGATTCTCTGCTGTTATGAGTATGAGAACCGTGTACTAGTGCTTATATGCCATTTATGTGAATAACACGGTGTGACTAAGAACCACAGTGCGGAGTTATATCATCATGAATGAAATAAACAAGCAGAGCTGAGGGCTCTACAGTGAGGAAAACAAAGCCTTCCAATAAGGTTGACCTGACATTAACACAGCGTGTTGCCAAAATGTTGGGGGGGGGCAGTAGTGACGTTGTCACAGCAAAACATCTCGGTTCAAGCAGAGAACCACTAAGTCAGGCAGAACATCCTTGGCTATCCAAGTGTAAATAAACATGACCATCACCATGGAGACTGATAGCTTCTGTGGGTCCTATCCTGCTTTGTTCATTGTGCATTGCTGAGTAGAGTCCACAGGAAATCTGCTGGATTCTTTAACAGTTGAAAACAGGAAGCGTGCGTCGTTCTTCTAATGGACATCAAAATTAAGCTTTCAAACTTCGTGGCAATGACGGATGGTTACAGAAGCAAAAATAAACTCACTTTCAACATGTTTTGGAAGAGGACGGGATACGTGAAGCGACAGGGATTATGGGAAATGTGGTCCGAGGCTGTGGTCCACAGCTGCCTTAGTTGGGTCAGTCTGACCCAACTAATTGGCGTAGTCTATAAATTATTAGGTGTACTTTACATAATGGGATCAACAGTTGCAGGCAGCTAGCCGGAGAATGAATCAAAGTCCAGCTGGAGAACCAGTGAAGCCTTCTTGTTATTTGGGCAGACGCTGTTCCTGTGTTTACTTATTTTGCTCCTGACCCACACATTTAACCAATGAGCGACATATCTTTGAGTAGGGTTTCACAATGTCGTTTTTTTTTTTTTTTTTTAAATCGTCATCGCAATGTGAGTTTGGGCGCTAAACACATCTCGGAAGAATGCGCTGTTGCAAAAGGTAAAAGAGAGGATCATTAGAAAAACTGCACATTTAAATCTAACCGTCATGCTTTGTTTTTTTGTTGCCTTTTGTGTTCAGTTAAATGTTTCATTTGTTCAATAGAATAAAAATTTATTATTTCCTTACATTTTTCTAATTCAATAAGCTATTTTCTTTTAAGCAGTATACTGAAAGCAACTGAAACTGAGCAAACTTTAATATCTGGTTATTTGTTGCAAGTAATATCGTTCAACGTTATTGCGCAGCCATATCTTTTCCATGTTTAAAGGATGGAGAAACCAAACCAACAGGAAAACAAAAAGTTTACCAACTCATCCACCGATTTGGACCAAAGCAAACCAACTACCCTTGAAAATGCCCTTAGTCAACAATGTGTTCCGCTCCTTTTCTGTAAAACAGATGTTCATTTTAATGAGAATGAACAACAAACTTTTATAAAAAATAAATAAATAAAAACATCAAGCAACATCAGTTAAGAACTAAAGACAGGTTAGTCAAAAGCAATTTTCATGGCTTGGCTCACAAAACGAACTCTGCTATGGTGTGAATAGGCAGGTGGAAACATTTTACAGATTGAGAACTCACCACAGCAGTAAGTCTGTATGCCCCACCAGTATGTTCAGTCGGGGCCTTGTACCATGGGCTCAGAACCTGCAGCAACAAGAGGTGGGACAGTCAGTTAGAGGATTTACAATAATATTAGATAGAGAGATGACCAAAGTATTTTTGGGAAATCAATCCAATGTCAGAGATCACATCGTGTAATTTAAAAAAACAGCATCATAAACTCAAAGTTTTATTTGAGTGTAGGATTTTTTACATGAGCCTTTTCTCACAGATGTACAAAGGCAAGTGTAAGGTTTTTTTTTTTTTTTTATAGCAGTAAACACATTTTAAACTTGAATTTTTTATCAATTCATTCTCAAATTTGGTCAAATGATGCACCTCTGGTAGTGCTATGGAGCATCATCTTACACTTTAAAAAACTGGGATCGGCATCTTTCACTGTTCTCGGACATTTTATATGCCAGGCAATTCATTGATTGAGAAAATGTGTGCATTAGTCAAAAATGTTTCTAAAAAGGTTGCAGCCGTAATGTGCTCAACGCAATACAGATTCCTGCTGATGCTCCCACTCTATTCCATTTATTGACAGTTGAACGTTTTATTAAATGTAACAATATTGCAGCAAAAGGCAGGGAAGAACAGGGCTGCTATTGAGCAAACAGATGGAAACAATGCTGGTTATAAACTCTTAAAAAAAACAAGCTTTGCAGATGAGGAAGGAGATTGCTTTGTTTGTTGTTTGTGAGATTTGTTAGGCCTCAATGAAACGCACAATGCTTTATGGTGAGACACGTTGAATGTAAACATAACTGCGTTACTACACCTTTAAAGCAGATTTCAATGCAAGTGTCACTCACTAGGAGCTAAGGGACTGTTTTCACCATCTGTACCTACATTGGTAAAATAAAAAATAAATCATCAGAATGTAACATAATTCCCACGCAGCATCAGCCAGCAGTTCAGTGGGGACTGAACGGTCTAACCATGTGACTGACACTCATTCAGAACTGTGAACAATGGTTCACCTCTTCAGTGAGGACAGAGCGGGACAGCAGCACACCATTAGAGCCTGTTCATTGCCGACATTTACAGCTGATGGCCATTATAAAAAGCACCGAGTAATGTAAAGCAATACAAAACCCTGCAATCAACACTGCCTTTGTGAAGCATATAACGTCCTATTTTTGGTGAAACTGTGATTCAATTCTGTGTTAATTATTAAGGATACAGACTGAGGTGGTGTTAGAGTGTTGATTGCATAATACTGAGAAGTGCCATTTCCCCTGGCCTTGATTCCTTTTAGTCATCCTTTCCCTTGCTTCTTCTGTCTTTCCCTCCTTCGCTACAGTGTTGGTGAGGCTGTACAGATACATTTACCACGAAGAAAGCATGAGTGGTTGGGTGTGGCCAGAAAAACGCTCAACTGTTGTGGGTTGTCGAGGGACACGGTCATGGCATGACAGGAATAAAGGTTTGTAAGCAGCTAGTTGTCTCTTTGATCAAACGTGAAATATGAATGAATATGATGGGATTTTTTTATTTTTTTTTTAGGTAAAGATGAACACAAACATAATCTTGTATGCGGCAGCCTCCAGGGGGAGAAGCTAAGGGTGGGCTTGTATTATACAAATATTTATTAATCACATGCGATTGGTTCATTTAATTTAGGTTAATATTAAAACAACATATGCCCTAACCCTACTACTGATGCTAGATAGAAGTTCAAGGTTGTGCACTGCAGTTCTTTCAGACTGCACAGTATAACTAACATGGCAGATGGGGGCGCTCCAGAAGTAAATAAAATACAGGCAGGACACCTTAGCTTGGCACAGTTGGCACTTTGGGCACTTTGACTTATTGAGATTAGAGACTTGAACACCAGCCAGATTCGTTTTCACCCAGCACAGCTCATTTAAGTATTAACATTGGAACAGTTTCAACAAGTCCGTTCTTTAGCAAGTTTGTTTATCGGGGGGGGGGGGGGGGGGGGGGGGGGGGGGGGGGGGGGCAGCTGGGTGGGGGGGGTGTGCACCAGCAAGTTAACATTGAGCATCCGGTATCCGTCAGGCTCGGATTCTCAAAAGCTGTACAATGGTTTAAAATCGGAAATGGCTTCAGCTGTATACTTTACAGTTAAATCAATATAGATCAATTAAAAAATTCCTTGATAATCCCAGACACTGACCCTAGAGATCAGCCTGTGTTTATCCTGCTAGAAAAATGTAAACACACAGCGCCGGTCCTCGCTGTAAGAGTCAATATTCACAGGCTTGAATTTAGATTGATAAACTATTTCAATACACAAATACAAGTACAGGTAAGAGGCCCAACTTCAATATTATTGTCTGTCATTTTCAACACCTCTGGTATTCCATCTGGCTCAGAAATATTGAGTATAAGCCCTAAACGGTGAACAAACAGCTCCAACAGGTGTGGCGGCGCTCCAAAGAAATACACCAAACACACGAGCCTGTCTAGCTGTAATGTCCTGTATGTGCGGTTCTTTCCTTTGGTTGCTGAAGGGGAGCTGGCCTATTAGGGCTGTATGGATTCAACCATCCAATACCATCGATGCATAGCATACATTTTAAGATGAGTCTTTGTTTTTGAAATTCCCATTGCATGTCAGTGTCACCATTTCTGTCAAAGTACATTGAATCGAAACCGTATCGTGGCACACTTTGCGGTAACAATTATCGTATCAGTGTCCAAATAATTGATTTAATATCTTATTGTGAGGATCATTTACACCCCTATGGAATATTAGGATTCTATGCTCATTTTACTATATGCCACGGTGAAGCATACTGATGGTGACTACACTGCCAACAATTTATATTACTGTCATTACTACGCCTACTCTATTTGTCATAGTGCGCAATGTACACAGCCCAAAGCTCCTCTCTGTATTAGCGTTTGTATTTTGCTTTGACACAGGGCTGTGTATTTCTACTGTTCAAACAGGCAGAACAACCACAGCAGTCTGTCAAGCTGTAGCTAACTGCATCGTGTTGTGAGGCAATCTTGGCGTAGTGACCACATTAGCATTGTAGGATCACATGGTCAACACTGTCCGAAAGAAGACTCCAAAGACTTCTCCTCATACACAATCACTAAAGGAGCGGCAGTGAAACGGTTCTCTGAGCCATAGCTCACGTGTTTTACAGTCGATTCCATTTTGAATATAATATTCCACAATTCCGTCCGGGTTTTCCGCATTGTGGAATTTATAGGGCCCTGCTCGAACCAAGTAAGAAAAGTCATAAGTGAAATCCGCTAGCCTCTTGGCTAATTATTTATGCAGAGTAAAATGCCAAGGCTTAAGCCAATAGTGATGACTAGTCACACACACACACACACACACACACACACACACACACACACACACACACACACACACACACACACACACACACACACACACA
Organism: Bovichtus diacanthus; assembly: GCA_943590825.1. NCBI lineage: Eukaryota > Metazoa > Chordata > Actinopteri > Perciformes > Bovichtidae > Bovichtus > Bovichtus diacanthus. Next base: position 20,689,676 of record CALSBV010011200.1, read on the forward strand.
CACACACACACACACACACACACACACACACACACACACACACACACACACACACACACACACACACACACACACACACACACACACACACACACACACACACACACACACACACACAAAATTGTAACATCACACCTTGCAAAAGACATAAAACCGCTGCTTCCTTGTATACATGGGGAGCTTATGGACCGCAGGCCTTTCACTTAACAACAATGCCACATCATAAACATGGGTCATATCACTAAGTACATGTTAACACCACAAATCCATGATGAGATCCATTCTTCTTTTATACTGGCCAATCCAGAGCCACATGAGGCAAGTTCAACCAAAGCGTAGATCCTTCAGATTCAACCCTGCGTTACAGATAAACACATCGACTTCTAAAGCAGCGCTTAGCCCTGGCTATCCCTGATAACAATGCAAAACAATACACCACAGAGCTGCAAGGATCCCATGACATTTAGCTGGAGTTAAATACACCACGGCTCTCGCTCTCTCTCATGACGTACACAAGCGGCAGTGGCACCTCATCAGAGGGGAGAAACCCTGTCTGGTAAATACTAAATCAAAGTCACAGAGAGCTTGTTAGAGGGTGAGATAGGCTATGGGACATTTTGGGCCTTCGCTCTTTCATATTGCAACAATGCTGAACTATGTAAGATGGCATCCTCAGAATGTGAGACTCGTAATTAGCTCATCACTCCTGCTTATAATAGAAATGTCATTTCTTGGTCTATGCAACAAGTATCAATAAGAAAGACAATAACAACGACAGAAACTAAGATGTTATGATCGCGTGTGAACCAAAATCACATGATCCAAAAATGTAAGGAATAGATCATGCGAGTGCGTTTATCTACTCCAATATAAGCTGCAAACGTTAGCATGATTTTAAGTAGTTTACTACTTACAATATTATCCTAGCGTTGCTTCCAAAGCCACCGAATGCAGCATTAGCTGTGTTAACTACATTATTTTCCACTGTGTGGAGATCCTGGATCCAACTATATCAGAGTTAACATGAGCTGTCCCGCTCTCATCTATTCATGATGTTGAACGATAGTATTAGGACTGTCTAGCTACCCTGCAACAGTCTAAGAACAAAGCTGCATGTAGCTTTGGTTTAAGCCTTTACGGACATTACTATGTATGTACTTATAAACCACTTTCACATGTTTATCATTACAAATTCTGCTAGCGACAGTCATGATTTCCACCAGCAAAATCTAACGTTGACGGACAGAAATGAAAAATTAATTGGAACCAATTTTGAGTGGTGAATCTGCCATCATTATTATTGTCCATAGGAATGCACGATATATATACATACACATAATAATATATATACGCATAATAATATAAATATATATTTCATTAATGATGAAATTGTAGCTGATGAATAGAGCCAGGAATACAAATTGCTTGCATTTATACTTTGACATGTCTGATCTGACATATTAAGTCAGTGCATTGAATTTGTTTAAAACTCTTATGCTAAACGTTTGACAGGCTTCATGTTCTATGAAAGGCAAAGTATAGAAATAAGTACCTCACCCTCACGCACTAAAAATAGCAAAGCTGTCCCCTAACCCGTCTCCAGTTCTTTATAAAGCACAACAGTCTACTATGCCTTTTGTCTTTGTGTTTTATCTGCAGACTTAGCAGCTATAGGTTTTTCGGTTCTATAAGAGCCTTTATTTTTTGTATTGGGAATTTAATACATTGACATGTCGGATTTGACAGATTATGTTAAAGCATTTCATTTGAATTCTTAGGCTAAATGCTTGATAAAAGTATGTGGAGTTGAAGAAAAATGTTCTTTGTTTTTGCTGCGTTCACAATAGTGATAGTCTTGGTTAGGTCAGAGCTATGGAATATTAAATCCTCCGTCTTTCCTCACTACATCCTCGCCTTTCTTACCCTCAGGTGTGCATAAATTACAGGTTATGAACTTCTTTTTAAAATGCAAAAAAAGAGTGGAATTATCGCTTATCCAGTATCTGCAATGAGAAGCAGAAAATTATCGGTTAGCGCTATTGGCATTCCTAATTGTCAACCACCTATGTGACATGCTAGATCGGAGATCAATTGAAGTTACTCACAAGGGCAGAAAAAGCACCAGATAAGGAAAATAAACACATTCAGCAGGAACAGAGGGAGCAGGGGTGCACAGATAACAGCCGGCCAGTTGTCATATCTTCAGGTATCAGTGCACAATCTTCCAGTGCACAGGCAGAATAACTGATGTGAACACAGCACCGCTTTGAGAAGCACATGCTACTCATGGCACCAATTTTACATGACTAGTGCTTCTGACGTCAACATGGACAAAGCTTGCTTTTAAAAAAAAAAATTAAACTAGTTGGATATACATTTCCATCCCTGCAACTAAAGTGTTTATGTTCCGAGTAAAAGCGGGGCCTCCTCATGATGCCGTCTATTGATAATGTTTTTGCCATCATTTTAACTTGCTTTAAGTTTTTCATGGTTATGTCATCAATGCACAGACTTTGTCTTTACTCCTAAGCATGTGCACTGTCTAACACAACAAAGTTTAAAATATATATTATTTAAACAAATAAAACATTTAAAAATATATATATAATTAGCCTCTTACTTCCAGGTATTTTCTTGGATTAGCAATAATACTTATTGGTTTTTAAAATCATTGGAAAAAAATTGTTTCAAATAACAGTAACGTATTATACTGTAGCCCTATTTTTGCTGCACTGAACATTTATTTAAATTACAGCAATGTAGCAAATTGAAATTTTATTTTACCAGTCTACTACATTTAAGACCAGTATCATTCTCAGACACTCTGACAATATCAAATGTGTTTGACAAAAACGACATTGCAATGGGCCACAAAGCCAGCGTCAGCAGTCCACAGGCAGTTCAGCAGTTCACACTACAGGATCAAATCTGCTGCACCCACAGTGCCGTTCCTGTGTTGGCGGGTCAACCCTGCACTGGAAGCTGCTGAATGCCTACTGTCTCCTTTGTCTTTTCTGGCAGCACAGGGACACCAGCTGGATTAGGGCGTTTCCATCATCAGCCAATGAGTAAAGTGAGCATTCCCATCACAGTTTACTATCAAGTGTAATGCTTATGGTGCAATCAGAGACACTTGCATCATTTAGTAAATGACTATAGATTAAGATTTGGCAGAAAAAGATCCACGCGCTCAAAGAATCTGAGTAGTGACAAGGATTCTGCTGTGAGAATTTATCCCCCATTATTAAACATACATGAACATTAAACATTAGGTGAATGAACAATACTAACAATAAAAGCACATGAGGAGAAGATTAGATGGAAAGAGTGCATCACTGAGAGGTTTCAGTTTATAATGACCATGCTGTACACCTGCTGGAATATATAAATATAAACATATGAAATATGCATACATCTTCCGAACACACAAATTGGCGCTCGGGCACTATATGTAACAAAAACGCAAACTAATAAGGTCGCTGAAGCATCACCGTGTACTTTATTATAGTATCCCTATTAGCTTTGCTCTAAAGTTTTGTTAGAGTCATTGATATTTATTACATTTTGAATATTTTCTTATTGAATTGTTAATAATTCACCAAATATTTAGGCATTCTTTCTGATGACAAAATGTGCTTGGACCGTAAAACCCGGATTTCAGAAAAATTCAAACAGAAAACACGGAATTTGGGGAATTTTTTTTAAAAATGGAATCGAGGAACATTTTTAAAATTCAAACGGACTTCATAGACCCCTAACAATGACACAGGCTGAGCTAGGATCATCAATATCATCTATAGACATCTGCAGCACTCCTGTGGTCCCATTGAAACAAGTAAGTAGGCTGTGTTATTTTTGAACCGGCACTATTGTTGGTCTAGATGCAGCCTATATGTGGAAATTGACTTGTCTGAACTGGTCCATGTGGCACAAATATTCAAGCAATCCACAAAACACAAAATTTAACCATCTCTACACTGTAGTACACTTTTTACAGTAGTTAAACAGTGGGTCATTCATTATTGGATCAAAAGCAGACAATAAAAAAAAAATACTTTTAACAGGTAATCACAAAGTTCTCATTTTGGGTTATCATCAGTACCAGTATTAGTTGTGATGTATTCTTATGGAATATATTATTACATTCATTTAGCTGACGCAATTACCCAAAGCCACTTACAATAAGTACATTCAACCCCAAAAAAGTGCAAGAATTATGCAAGTACATCAACTTCATCAAATATGTACTTCAAGAGCTACATTTAGAGACAAAGGGAGATAGAGAAAGCGGTGGGGTTTTTTGTATCATATATATCGTATCAGATGATCCAGCATCTTTCATTTATATGGCCATTTAAAACAGTTATTTTCCAGAGGTTGGAACGGAAGCTGGAGTACAAATAATGACCCTGGTCTCTCTGCAGCAGAGGGGAAGAGGGGCTGCAGGCCTGTAAACTTCAAAGCCTTGTGGGTAAAGAGGGGGAGGGCTACTGAGCACAGACACTTCACAATGTTGAACTTGACCCCTGGGGTTGCCACGCACACCATGTGACTGCTGTCACTGTTGTGTGTGCATGTGAGCAGGCCTGAGTGTGTGTGCCATATGGAGATGTGTGAGCCTCTAGCTTCTCCTTCAAAGCTGCACTTACATTTGTTTAACCAATCATAGAACTGCTCCGCATTTTCTTGAAGCAAATACCCCAAATGATAGAAAGACAATAAAAAAAATATAAATTTTAAATTATTTCTGCATATACAAATAAAATTTCCAACCAATTTTCTACAGACTCAGAAAATGTCTCAGCCAGACAGTGGATTCAAACCAACGACCATCATGCTCTAAAGTCTAATTCATAATTTCAGCATCTGGATGACCGCAAAAGTCTGCCCATGTCCACGCAGCCCAAAGTATATGACTGTTCATAGAAACAAAACCATGTTTTGTTTTTTTTGCACTACCTGCAGTCATTAAGCTAGCTAACCACTGCACTGCACTAGCTCACGAAAAAAAAAATGTCACTGATAATGGCATGGTTGTCAACTGATGCTAATAATGACAAACTAATATCTGACATTGCTGACACTGAAGCTGCTTGTGCTTAAGTTAGCTCTTCACTTAACTCTTACGCTTCTTCAGAGCTACAAAGAGCTCTACCTAAAACGGTTATTAGAAGTCTAGATGAGAGACATGTGGTTTGAAAACGATCTTCTCGTCCTTTAGCTGTTGCATATAAACTGGGGGTGTCACAATTTCAAATTGTAAATTGATTGAAATATGCTTTCAATTTCGCTCATCAAAAGCAGGAGTGCCAAATCTCACAGTATTGTTTTTCTTTCCACCCATGCCTAATTGCGCCTGTCTAAAAGAAGAAGAAAATAAAACTCACAGCAACACACACAACAACGCAACGCAGTTTACCGGTAGCTTGCAGCTCAAAGACAACACACAGCTACCGGTAGTCTGTAGCTGCACTTCTGGAGACACCAATGCCAGTCGAAGAAGACGGAGAAAGAACAGAACTGCAAAATCCTCCTGCTTTCCTGAAGTCAACATGTTGCCTTCCTCACGAGTTATGTAAACTACTGTTCTCTCCTTTTTTTGTGTAGCCTACAGTCATTGTTATTACATTTGAAATATATTTCTTTTAATTTGACCATTTCGCCTTAGTGTGGTAGATTCCCCAAAACAATCTGATTATTGTATCAAATGTGATACTATGTAGCTTATCTTTTTAAAGAAGAATTTGAAAATGTAAATGACTTGTCAGGGCATTGAACGCATGATCTGTTGATTTTTACGAATCAAGACTCCATAGTCTAACAATGGTATAGCAGACGGTGATGAAAAACAGAAATTGAATGGAATCGTATCCTTAAAATCGAAAGTCAAATCATGGATTTGGAGAAACGTGACACCCCTAATATAAAATAGCTGCTCATTACTCATCAAAGTATTACTGAAAAATGTGTTTTATGTCAAATTTGTGACCATTTAACAAGAACGTGGCAGGTTAATTTAAAATGTTCTTATCTCTGCACACATACAGGTTCCATATTTGTTTGTCTCTGCATCTCATGTCAGGCCGTTACCTAACTAAGAGACAGTTTCACTCACTGCACTTCTTTGTCCATTTTGTCTTTCCCTTTTCAATTCACAACACTGACGAGCACTGGTTACATAACTGTACTACTCCACCACTCGTCCTCCCTCTGTGATTTAATAAGGCCAACTAATCAATGTGTCCTGTGTAGATAACATGACTCAGCTGCCTGCTCTGTCACTAACCATATTCTTGTGTTCTGTGCTCAACATTTGCTGTGGTAAAGCAACGTCGAGGACAAATAAGCAAATCCAGTTTACTGTTAGTGTTCACATTATATTTCAAAGCCCCTTATGGTCACAGCTTAACTGCACTATAGAAGATTTAAATGTCCATGTCTAGCTTTTCTCTCAGTCTAAATTACCAAGTGAAACTGCAAAAGAAACCACAGATCACTCTCACTGCTCATTTCAGATACTGGTGTCAGGTACAGTATGGTCATAGTAACCTTGCTTGCAGTACAGTCAGCGATAATAGGCCAATGCGAGGGAGGATGGTCAAGAAGAAAAAGGGCAGCCACGGACATCACCTGTCAAATAGCGATCAGATTTCCATGCATCTTTGTTTCCCACTGTTCTGTCCTGTATCAGCTCAGGAAATTGGAAAGTACAGCCATTCAAAGTAGAAACCAAATGTCGTTGTGTTTAACATATGACAACAAAGCATCCGATCTTATTATCAGTTGACGATCTTAAGATCATCTCTTGCTTGCATAATTTTACTGATACTGATTTTACTTAACATTACCTATCACTGCCAATGTAAACCAACCACAACCCCAGAAGAAGGATTTTTGGTGAGGAAAAAAATTATGAATATGCTGTTTGGATGTTGTCCACTTGGGGTGGAAATATTAGAAACACCATGGTATAATGCAACATAAAGAGAGCCAAACCAACAGCTGTGACCCTGACTCTGATCTATGCTAGACATAGGACAACTTTGTTACACTAATGATTCACCCACATTATATGAGAGTTGAGCAAAAGGATTGCTTCAATAATTTGTATTTTATTATTTTATTTTTTTAAACATGTCCGATTCCCGTATTGTTACCAACAGTTGAATCTCAGACACTATCAGCTATTGGTTGGATGACAATTTAGCCTCTGGCAGCAACGGGCAATATCTTAGTCTTGGCCCTACAGATATCTGAGCCAAGACTGACTCTTCAGTGCGCCTTTTTTATTGCCAACAGTCCGATTAGCAACTTGAATTGCGAGAATGGAGTTGGAGTTGAGAGACGACGTCTATGGCCGGATTGTTTCACAAGTAGTCAAGTCTACATTCAGTTAACTGTATTTTTAAGCCAATAATGGGCAAAAATGTCAGGCAATAGCTGACCGGTTCAGAGATTGCATTTTGGCCAATATGTGCCACATCATTAGCTCTAAACACAGACTGTTTACTTGCATGCAACCAAAGCTCAAATGTGATCGATCCAATACTACTCAAACGGAAAAGAGAATGCTTCTGATACCAAAATCTTGTCCCAATGGGTATTCATTGATATGAAGAAATGTTTATAGAGATTAATACATGCGTAGTAAGCAGTGATAAATGAGTACTTAAAATAGCCTATAATAATCCTGGTACATAATAACCACATCAGACCAATAAACTAATACAAAAGACAAACAAGTGAATGCTGTGATTATGACAACGCAAAAACAAAAATAGAGGAAATATCTCGGGATACTTATCAATGAATTGGAGTTTTGTTTCCAACAAAGTGACATCCTAATACAACGCTCATGTACTAGCTTCAGTTCCATTAGCCTCTTCCACAATGTATTTATGCACAGAGCGTTTATTTCATCATTCTGAAAAGCTGACAAATGACACTGGAGTTTCTGTTCATGCAATAAGCTGAATGGGTCCTACAGTTGTCCAAAGACATTTTTGAACATCCATCAAAATGTGGTAACTTATTTTGTTAGCATTTAACATCCCTTGTTTCTGTGTGTGTGTGTGTGTGTGTGTGTGTGTGTGTGTGTGTGTGTGTGT
>CALSBV010011200.1:20704354-20720841 GCA_943590825.1 Bovichtus diacanthus
CACACACACACACACACACACACACACACACACACACACACACACACTTCCTTTTTCTTTTCATTCATTGCACATTCAACAATAACAGCCTCTGCCTTTAAAAACCCATACCAGCATTATAGTATATCCACTTCAAAGGACATGTAATACTTCAGTCCACCTCTGGCATATTTAGTGCTTTGACAATGACAAGGTCTCAACAAAGCATTGCTCCACAATATGTCTTCATAAGGCCTTACAGTAATGGCTCTTCTCTACCTACAGAGCTATAATTTACCTTCCATGGTGGAGACTGGAATAGCATGGTTGGCTGTTGCTGCTAAGTGATTAAATTATTTAGCACGGGAGAGCTGGAGACGGGGACAAACAGATATTGCATGAATGTGTGTGTCTGGACTTTTACGTGGGTGTGCAAGGGGAAGAAGAAAAAGTGAAAGAAATGACTTGTATCTTTTGCGTATGCGCTTGTGTGTGTGTGTTTGCGGGGGTACGGATGGTAAAGAGGCACGGTGTGCTCTGCCTCATCAGGCTGATAAGACAAAGAGAGGGAAGCCAGTTTAATATACCTCATTGATCCCACCTCACCTCGTTACACATTAACATTTACAACTAGGAAATCCAACTCGCACAGTTAAAGACTCTCTTGAGTGAAAGGGAGATGAACAGGCAGGAGGGATCTGAGAGGGAGGGGGGGAAAAACACCAATAATAAATCCCAGAGAGTACAAACAAACCGAGTTATAAAACCCACCAAGTGTCAGTACTGCTGATGCTGGCTGCTTAAAATGAGTAGTCGTCTTTCGCTGGAACCTCAAACACCAATAATTCCGACAACAGAGAAGAGATATACTAAAACCTTGAGGATATGCTCACTGGAGGTTGTGGTGTAGAAATATCATGGACCAAGAAACTGTGGTAAAATGATTTAGCCATGCTAGCAGCACAGCTCTAGGGGTGGCAATGTCTGTCTACCAGATAACCAATTATGTCCCAGCACAGTTTCTCATCTTTTGTACCGATTATTCAATTGGCAGAGTTTCATTCTGATCCAAGCCGCAGAAGGGCTCCAAGTGTGGATCTCCAAAGCGGCAACCTCCGGGTCTAAAAAGCGAAGCCAATGCGTGAGTGCCTTAAAAACAGGATTCTTTATAATGGCCAACAGGGAGCGCCTCCACGGGCTGCAGTCAATAGAGCGGGATGTTCATTTTGTACATTATGCTCCCGCTGAGAGTAAAATACATGATAACTCTATGCTATGTTTTAGGGCGTAACTTTAGCGTTTGCTACGCTAACGGCACCTCGGCCAAATATGGTCAATTCTGGCTCCGAATGACCAAGATGGCAACAGCCAAAAGGCTAAACAGCAGGCTTCAAAACTGTAGTCCACAAAAAAATGGGTGACGTCATAGTGACTAGGTCCACTTCTGATATACAGTCTACGGAAAAAATGAATGGGACTTTTACTTGCGGAACCAGTGGAAACCAAAATAGCTCGTTCTGCTTTACAACTGTGACCATAAAATAGGGTAACTGATGCTTATTCTCCCTTTTTCGATTAATCCGCCGATTATATTCCTAATAAATCACCCTTCATTTCCCGGAGGTGACACCATCTTGTTTTGTTTGAGCCACAGTCCAAAACGTATTCAATTCATTACAATAGAAAACCGAGCGGGGAAATCATACATCATCACATTTGATAAAAGACTAAAAGATCATATAAAAAAATTCTGTCTCCTGTATCCTAAAATAGTCTGATAATCTTCAGCACCAGCTCTCTGCACCGGCTAACACATCTAAGTCATGTCATATGACAGATTATGATTGACCTCCATAAATAGTGCTGCTCTGTGGAGAACACTTTGACAAAATGGAGTGAGAGGCTGTGTGTGACAGCTCATAACACAAACTGTCTGTCCTCTTGAAAGGTCTGCTGGAGCAGCATGCAGACGGTGCATTAATCTCAGTCCACGATTCAGCATTAATATCACACTCATTACACATTGTGCAGTGGTGTTTTAGTTTGTTTATTACCCCTAATTGCTGTTTCTAGCCCAGAGGTAAAATGTGGATTAATATACACAACACCAGATGTAATATGGACCTCTGCAAGATGTAACCTTGAGGTAAGAAATACATAAATCAGAACTAAAACCTTCCCTTTTATAATGTCAGTTCGACAACCCTCGACATCCAGACAGGTTTTGACTTGCAAATCCTGAACTCAGTGCTAACTGGGATATTTATACCCTCAGTTAATTAGAATGTGATGCAGCTAGTGTTTAACTTAAAGGGTGACATCCCCCCCGGTCACTCCCCCTTCTCTGGAAAACCATAAGCAGAAATTCGATATGGTGGAGATATCCAAAAATTCGCTGTTGTCTTTTTTTTTCTTCTTTTTTTTAGAACAACAACACGTTTGATCTACATTCAACCTCCCAAACTCATTAAATCTCCTTGTGTTAAACCATCTGTGGGTGAATTCTTCATCTTTGTATTAACAAACTGTTTTCAATACAAGGTCTTTTATTTATTTCCAACTATGTAGAATGGTCTCCATGCCGCATATCAGTTTTTGACGACTTTTGTCGAAAAATGTTTTCACATCCCAAGGGTAATATTTTCTCAGGGACGACTGAAACAAAACAGAGCTGAAGGTGCTCTTTGTGTAAAGGCAATGCCTCAACTGAAAGACATAAAGGTGAGAAGCCCTTAGAATGGAAAGCACACAGAAAAGGTTTCTGAGGCATCACCAAGAACCCTGTGTTGAATATCAACTAGTGTGTGGGAGCAGTTCAAATGTGTGAATCTCAATCTATCCAACTGAAGCCCTTTCACACATGGAATATGTAACATTGCTGGTTTTTATCTGTCTGGAAAAGTAATTGCTTTTGTGCTTTCATTTACAGAACTGTTGCGTAAATGTTTCATAAAGGCTCTATTCAAACACAACAAGAAGGCTGCGGAATGAGCCACAATGCTTACACAATATTTAGAATCCCGAACATTAAAGAAAAAAGGGAGCGGCGACTACTGATGAAGGATATACAACGTGTAGAATTGTCAGCACATTTAAATAACGTAACCACAATTTAAGCCATCTGTCCAACGTGTATTGTTTTAGACCTATCAGTCGGTTATGTTTGTGTTCCATTGTGTGGGTCATTTGTGTTTATTTACGTTACTTTGTGCAGCTGAATTAATCTGGTTTGCTACCAAACTAAACATCCAAAATAAACAGACTTTGCTGTGATTTAATTGCAATAAACGGATCAAAAGGATTCAGTAAATAACTACATCGTGAGGCTGATTTGTAAAAAGTCTGAATTCATCCTTTGGAAGGTCTGACAAGCAAACCACTTTTAAAATGCTTGTTTCTGAATGGAGTTTGGATCAATCAGGCCTCTGCTAACATTGTAGCTCCTCCATCAACACTCAAATTAGCGTCATCTAAATAAGGCAAAGAATACAGCAGCAACGTTATTGTTTGTACACATAGACATCTACGTACTGGGATACTTTCAAATTATATAAAGTCATCGACATAGAAGATCTCAACACTGATAGGCTTTCGTGGCACGGTGTCACAGGAGTTTTTGACGGGAATTTTGCGTATTCGCGGCCCATAATTTACGAATTCGCAAAACAATGACTTGTGGTGTGAACACGTCGTTACAGTTACAACGGTACAACGGAACGTGTTTTTTTTGTTTTTCTCCTTTAATTTGTGGTTGTTTTCAGCTGGTGGCATTCTTATTACGTTCCTTTGTGTGTGTGTGTGTGTGTGTATGTCATTTGAATTTATTGAATAAAACAATTGAAATACAATAATAATTTACTGTCACTGTTACACATTACACAACATAAGCAACATTAAGGAGTGCACTAACCGATGTTTATGTTTTACAGAAATTAATGGAAACCAATGGCTCCCTGGAACAAAATAGAAAAAATACATTCAAATTTCCAAACAACAATACAGTTTGAAACCTGTAATCAGTCATGTAACGTGCATGTTACATGCTGTAAACAGGCTAAGCATACAAAACTACTACTACTACTACCTCTTGAACCGTTGCTCTATTTTTTGCTGTGCCCTGTACTACGTCTTACTGCTTATTTAGAAACAGATACAGATATAGCAGCCTAGAAATGTCAAACAAATAGTAAGCGGTGTGATGTTGGAGGCCATTTTACCAAAAGTGGTATCTAAGCTTTACTATTGTTGAACCTCTCAGTTTTTCTTCTCTTGTCTTACTGCCCAAGATGTCCATCTATCTGCCTCGCTACTCAGATGGAATCATCCATCTCTACACAAGAGAGAGAGAGAGAGAGAGAGAGAGAGAGAGAAGTGGGGGAGGGGAGAGAGAAAGGGGAGAGAGAGAGAGAGAGAGAGGGAGACAGAGAGAGCTTATTGTAAACTGTAAGAGGTGTGCAGCAACTGGGACAGATTATGTCTGCGGAAACGAGGACTGCAGGATCCCACCCATCCCCCACACCACACACACAGAGACACATACACACACACACACACACACACACGCCCACACACACACACACACACTCACACACACACACACACACGCACACACTAGAGCTCATTTGTGCCTGGCTGGTCACCTCACTGCAATAGATAGATTCCACCCCACCCCCTATCCTCTGCTCAGTCATTCAGACCTGGGAGAGTCAATAACAAGCTGACATCATCATTGGTTTTGTAGGATACAGTGCTGCCTTTATTGTAGCAGCCATATGAGAGAGAGAGAGAGCAGCTCTGTGCTACTGATGAGGCCGAGCGACTGAATGCAGGTCAGAGAGCAGAGGAAGAGATAGGTGGACGGAGAGAGAGAGAGAGAGAGAGAGAGAGAGAGAGAGAGAGAGAGATATGGCGGGGTGGGGGAGGGGAAGAGCAGCACGGTTGGCTTTCTAGTCTGGCTGTATCAGTGACACCGACCAAGATGCATATCGCACACATACATACACATACAAAGGGACACCCCGGTATGCACATGTACACACAATCACACATGCTGCTACACACACAGTTATGCTGTCATACGAAATCTGAAATAGACGAACACACTCCCGTTATTGTCCAACATTTTAGGACATACAGTATGGTTTATTTTTCGCTTTCTTTCGAAGAGTAAGATGAGAACGTCGGCGTCAGTCTTTGTGTGTAGCACGGAGCTGGAGTCAGGACTTGGTTCATCTCTATAAACAGATATGAATGCGGAATCTGTAGGCAACGTCACAAGATTTTGGTAGAGGAAGCATTCTGGTTTCTGTTGGTAGTCCGTTTGTAATCGGAGTATAGGCCAATCACGTGTGAGTGGGCTCTGGTTGCACGCAGGTAATAGTCCGGGTAGAGAGCAAAAGAGGCAGAACGCATTGGCCGAAAAGCATCGGCTAACGTCTGATGACTATTTCGCTTTTTATTAGCCTTATTTCATTTGAATTTATCTGTATTCATATCAAGATATCTATTTATAGAGATTGGACGAGGAAATTGCTAATCGGTCTACAAACAATGCTGGTGCATGGAAGAGGAAATCTTATTGCTGGCTAAATCGTCGTCAGACTGATAGTCGATAGGTTCCCAGATTGGGTCTTGGTTAGCTCGTTTAGCAAAGACTGGAAGCTTGGATAGCATCCAAAAGGCATGCCTGTACAGAGACGTTTACTAAAAACCCAACTCAGCGACAGAGACTCCCTAAAAACTCAAAATCAGCGGGGGGTTTTTTACATTTCTGGACATGTATGGGTTAAACAAACAAGAATCATTGTTTACCTGAGTTAGCTTGAGAGGTGTCTGTAGGCATATTTTGAAAGAAGACTAAGCTTTCTGTTTCCCTCTGTCTCCTGTCTTGGCTGAACATCTTTTCACTGCATGACTCACTGAGTATTTCTGAATGGATATGAACCTCTAATGATTGTATCATAGAGAGAAGAAGAGAAGACTAAAAACAGCGCTGCAAAATATCTGGTTGTATGAAAATTTACTAAGGGCCATCCAATCAACCAGCCAAGCTTGTGAGTCAAAAAAAATATGCTGATTTTTACAATTTGCATCTTAAATCAATGAAATTTCAAATTGTTTTACCGCATTTTGTTCTCAACAGCAATGATGAAGCACCGCTCTCATTTGTGCCTGTGACCGACTTCCTCTTTCTGTATTCATGGGTATTGCAGTATGTGGAGGTATCCACCAAGCCAAACTGACAGATACAACATGACATAGACAGAATTAAAACTAGAGGTTATAACACGAGCTTATAGGATTGTAATATTACCCAGGACAGTCTGTGTTTCTATGGTAAGTAACATGGAGGATGGCATTTGATGCATATTAAGAAGTGACTTAAACTTACCCTCTGGAATTTTGGCCACTAGGGGTGCTAAGGAGCAATGTTTTGATGAGCATTTTCTTTTTATTTCATGCTCTACTGGCACGTGCATGATGGTTTTGGATGATATGCTTCACATTCAAGCTATTCCATTGATGCTGGTTACGTGTCAAGAAATGTTACAATGTGCCATTTAAGAAGAAGAAGAAGATTGCAAGCTAGCAAACAATGAAAGTGAAGAATATTTTTAAGTGGAAGGAAATGCATTCAGCACGTTGACCTCAAGGATGACATCACACATTTTCGTTTAGCTTTTTTTTTGTTTGCAACACTGCACTTAAGACGGGACATGATAGCCTAGCTTAGCATAAAGACTGGAAACAGCATTGTTCATGTTAAGATTGAATAAATAAAAAAGATACATTTAGCAAATTAGGCAGCTTTATATGTGTTGGTAGGTGTATTTTTGAATTTGGGACAGAGTATTGATATCTGTTTCCACTGCTTTCATCTTCATGCTGAACTACATCTCTGTTCTTATTGCACACATAAGACAATCTTCTCATCTCCATCCCATAAAGAAAGCAAGGAAGCCCAGTTCCCAATATTTAGGCAGGCACACAGTCACACACACACACACACACACACACACACACACACACATACACACACACATAATCACTCTCCCAGCCATAACTCCCTTACCCTCCCCCCATTACACACACACACACACACACACACAGCCTACACAACATTCCAATCAATTTTCCACACTCGGGTTCAGCATTCCAGCCTGGTGTTGCTTTCGTCCCAGGAAGCCGTTGTGTGTGTGTGTGTGTGTGTGTGTGTGTGTGTAACAAGCTTCAGGGGGCCCCAGTGAAAGGCTTTCTCTGTCAGATCAGTTGCCCTGAGCTCAGCTGCTAATCCGCGGCTGCAACCCTCTGCTCTGCCTTCCCCAAACTGCAAAAGTCTGGAAGCTACGACTTCAGCAGCAGGGGGCAGTGGCCACAGGTCTACTATAAATCTGTGTTATTAGTTTAAAGTAAACAAAGTCCAAGGTCGTCAGCTCGTAAACTCTGATAATATAATGCGAGGAGAAAAACACAAATCAGAAACAGATTATGCCCCATACTCCTAAAAAACAAGAACAACAAGCATCGGAGGAAACGTAGGACTGACAGGAGCACCTTCAGCAACAGACTTACACCACCAGGATGCACTACAGAACGCCACAGGAAGTCCTTTCTCCCTGTGGCTAAAAGACTTTACAACGCATCCACCTCAGGCCGTGAGATGGACAGAGGAGACAAACTGTCTACTGGTTGGTGGTGTGGCTGGTATAGACATAACCCTAAATTAATGCAGAAGAAGTGTTGACAGTTGTGTGGGAGCCTAGTTTTTTTTGTCCATCTGCATGAAAATGTCTCTACCTTCCTGGTCTCCCATCAGGACAGAGAGACTTATCGATGGTGGGATTCCAGTCCTGTCCTCTAAAACGTACCTTAATTACCCTCCATATGTATTTCTGTTGGCTACAGCACACAAACTAAGTATTTTGTGGACTGGAAAAAAACAAACATTCAACAAAATTACAGCATTTAACCATCGACACCCATTAGTTTGTGCACTACAGTTTAGAAGCCTTGAGTTTTGACCTCCAGAAGTGACCATATTTGGACGAGAGGGTGGAGCTGGAGAGGAGCGTGGACCAGCGGGGGAAAGTACTGTTAGCATAATAAATGCTAGGCTACAAGCTAGTTCTAGCTTGGTTAGCAAGGTGCATCCGTAATTCACGTTAAAGGTGATATTAATTGGAATGCTGATTTTGGCTGGTGAAAAACAAGCTTGTTTGTAATGTACACGCTGGAAAAATGAACAGCTGACACCTTAGAATGTTTTTAGCACAACCGAACGCTGAACAACACCATGGTAGCGACTTCAGCCACACACATAAACATCATGCTGTATTGAAAAAGAACTACAACTAGCGACTGAGACCATACACTCATTTGGAACACGTTTACCAAAGTAATAAACCAAGTGAGAAGTCGGGTGATTTTCTCATTGACTTCTATACTGGACTTCTTTTTGAAAACCAGTGGAGTCGCCTATTTCTGGCCATTCGAAAGATTGTAAGTTTAAAGCACTTCTGCATTGGTTTCACTTTTCAGACCCGGAGGTCGCCGCTTGCATTCAACATTTGAGAGAACACGAGCTTAACGGCACCCTGTGTGCTTATTTTTTTTCTTCATGTTATTTTAACACTGTGTGTGATTGTCAAGCTCTTACACTTTTGGTTTTGGGCCATATTATACAAAAAAGGGGAGCTACCTAGCATTAGCTGTCCCTTCAATGAGTGCATTTGTGATGATGGCAAATGAGCACCAGCTGGGAGGAGACCACGGGGAAGACCCAGGACGAGGTGGAGAGATTATATCTCCACACTGGCCTGGGAACGCCTCGGGGTCCCCCAGTCAGAGTTGGTCAACGTGGCCCGGGAAAAGGAAGTTTGGGGCCCCCTGCTGGAGCTGTTGCCCCCGCGACCCGACCCCGGATAAGCGGTTGAAGATGGATGGATGGAGCACTGTCAAAACTCCCAGCGACGGGTAGTCCTTAGTAACATAGAGACTACTGAATAAAAGTTGGAATCGCTCGCATCATTCAAATTTCATTTGATGACTTTTTGCAAATGTATTTGCTTCACAAAGCAGGCAGGTTTCCCTAACGTTTATAGTGACATTGTAGGTGCATGGCTTACTCTGCATCTACAGTACACAGGTCGCTGTTTGCTCACATGAAACAGGGAAATACTGTATACATTATAAAAATTAAAAAAAAGGAAAGAGTCACAATCCCACTGACCTCTAGCATTACTGCAAACCCACATATAAAGTCATGTATCTACATATCAAAGAATAAAAAGCAAACACAATCCCCATCATGCATGTGTTCAGCCGTGGCTGGGAACATGATGATGTGTCTATTTGTTTGTGTGTGTGTGTGTTGTGGGCTGCACAGTGGACAAAATTAAGGTAATTTCACGGCCAAGTGAAGCTGACTTGTAGCTGTTTGCTTTGCTGCCGTAGTACGACCACTGAAATGCTCAAAGTTGGTGTAAATGGCAGAGACTACTGCAAAAGCCACATCATGAAAACTAGTCAACAGTGTGTATAGCAGATATGAAGGTCCAATACTAACATTTGGGAGAAAGCTGCTCACAGGTGATACTGGAAAATATGTTTGGGGATTTATTCAAATTGGGCTGTTTCAATGTCATTCAGCTAGATAGCAAATAAAAGGATTTGGTTCTCTTCTGTATGTATTCGTGTCTGCAGAAGGACATTAAAAACCTTTGACAAAGATTAATGGTTATACTAATATTACCTCTGCTGAAATAATAGTGAACACTTTTGCAGAATCTGATTTAAAGACACATATTCAATTTAGGTGAAGGTTTTCTTTTTTTTTTGCAGACGTGTTATGCAACAGATAGAGCATGTAATCAATCCAACTGCACAATATCCTGCCAGAAGAAAAGGACACTGACCGGACAGATGATCTAATCTTTAAAACAAGAACAGTATCAGCCCCTTTAATCAGTGCAACCCTAGCAGAAACACAGCCACTTTGACTGTGGCGATATTCACCTCTTCAACCTGTCAAGTCTCACGTTTCACACACGAGACTCGTTTTAGAGTCTGCTCTGTTATGTCACAGCCGCGAATGAAGATCTCTCCAACTGTCACACTATCAGAGAACATAGAAACTCTTTCTGGTTTCAGTAGCTTCTTACATGGTGTGTGAAGGTGATCATGTTCACCAGCCGTAGATCATAATCTAAATAAATACTGTAATAAATACTGTAGATACATCTAGATAAAGCCAATTCAATTTCAGGTTTAGTTCAAGGTTCATATATCATCATTGTGCAACACAGATAAGTAAGAAGTGTTAATTAGCTCCCTAGCTACAGCTGATCAAATCTGCTAGCAGAAAGATTTCTGCCGACGGCACCGTAGACGCTGGCTAAAAATGAGAGGTCTGCATACTTGTGTTTGAAAAATCCATTGTTTCAAAAATGACGAGGAGTGGTGACTGCCGCTGTTCTGTACACTGCTTATGAGCAGTGCCAGAATGGAAAGCTTGACAATAGTAGCTAAGAGGGGTGGGGCTTAGCGAAGGGTCAATAAACCAGGCCTACCAGGTGTCATGGTGACATTTTCTCCTCCGTCTTGACATTTTGTCAGGTTAACAGTAGAATTACGCTGCTCACAACACAAAGTCAACTACCAGGAATGTGGGCTCGGACATGTTTACAACCATTGCAGCATGTTTCTGCATGATGTTGCGCTGCGTTGAAGCAAAGGTTGAGCCAGATTTGACTTTTTTCCTGCAGTGCTAATGTCCGAACATGGTTTTAATGAGAATATAATAATGCAGGCTTAAAGAAAATAATGATCTGTGACAACATTAGAAGACTGAAAAAAAAGAAGAAAAAATGCATACACCTACTTATAAGCATGGCATGACACACACACACACACACACACACACACACACACACGTACATATAAAGAGCGCCAAGTAACAGATACCTCAGCCAGGGCAGTGATAGCCCAGATGGCCCCACAAAGACCAACTGGAAGAACTGAGCAACACACAGGATGTGTGTGCATGTGTGTCGGAAGAAAATGTGTGAGGAAAAAGGGAGCGATTACACAACATTTACGAGTGAATTTAACCAAGTATTTTTAAAAGGGCCAAGTTTTGTTTCAGTGGCCTATTTAGCATTCATTTGAATTTTTTTAACAGTGTTAAAAAGGTGAGAGTTACAATGACGCCCTGAAACACATCATCAGCCTACTAAGTACTTACTGAAGGATGAAGTGTTTTTGTCACACTCCCATCAAAGGTAATGTTCCTCATTTCCATTCATTTTGTTTTAATGTGATTTTTTAAAAGCTGCTCTGAAATAGTCCTTTGCTCTGAGACAGACAAACATCAATATGTCCCGTTTCAAAAAATGGATCTGCAAGCCAGCTTTTTGTGGGTATTTCCAGGCTTGAGTTCGCTCTCGCTATTGGTTGTCTAAGCAGCCCCCACTCTATAAAACAAGGTCTCAGATAGTTACTGCCGGATGGGCTGATTTCTAACCAGTGCTGATATTATTACCAGTCTTCTTGCCTACATGACTTGGAGAAACATGCACTGACTAACTGGATGTCAGCTGCTTCTCTGTAATTATCAGGAAAACCATGAAACCAACTGGTCTTTTCAGTGCAGAAAAATAGTTTGCACATGTCAGCAGAATTAATGTGTGGTAAGAGTGCGGTTTAAAAAAAAAAATTGTATTTCCTTGTTTTTCCCCAACACGTCTTCCTATGAGCTTCACAAACACAAGTTTACTCAACTGTTCTTGTAAAACCCCAAAGGCATCTGCTGAGACAGATGTCATGTAAAGGAAGCCGTACAAGATGACTCACAGGTCTCTCTTAAGATGATCAACTGCAACTGGTGTTAAGTTTCTGATTTCCAAACTGAGAAAAGATAACATGATTTTGTGCACTGGAAGTGACTCATGTTTATTAACCTATGCATCACACTCACTCTCAGACTAAATACACAATATCTGCTCAGTTTCCATGACCTAAGTATGGACTGTATCCCCTCTTTGTTTCAGTATAATGTTTAGCGTTGGATGTGACTGAAGGTCCATAAAGAAAAAACTCTGTTTGCTGATGAAGACTGTGCGCTTGAAAGCTCTGGAAAACACTAGTAAGTGGACCTTGAGTTCATTTGAATTGCTTCCAGTGACATTTCATGCTAGAAACACCAATGCAGAAAAAGTTCATTTATTTAATGACACCTTTAATACAAACCTGTCTGCTGTCGCTGTACTAATCAATATTTTATATTCAAATGACTGTTGCCGCATTTGCACTGCATGGTACGACATGGCTCTCCTCAACGCTATTAGCAAAATCAGAATCAGAATGAGAAATCAAAGTTGTTGATAGTACCTGGTACTTTCTTTTGGTACCACCCCGGTCGAGGTTCCAAGCTAGCTGAGCTGATGCGTAAAGGTGGAGTTAAAACAGTGCAGAGAGAGTAGAAATAGGTCACTAGCGCTGCACAGGACATCCTGCACAAACCTGCCATTTCTAAATAGCCAAGCTACCGTCAATAGCGATTGCAATGTTTTTTATTCACTCGACCAAAATGTAAATAAATAGCAGACTGCAAAAAATACACCAGCTTGTACAATTGACGAAGTGCAGATGTTCCTATGTTTGGTTGTGTTTTTTTTAATGAAAACTGAATATAAAACAACATCTTCAAACCACTGCCAGTGCAGTCTAGATACCACTTATACTGGCTCACACAGCTAAGTGGTCTGCTGGCTGGCAGGAAACTCCTGAGCTTGGTCGCTTGAATGTAGCGTTCTCTTGAGAGTCTCCAACGTCAACGTCACCTCGCTAAATATGCACGTTATTGCTAACTTGGATTTAACAAAAAGTCAAAGGCAAACGTCAGGTAAGTTTGTACACTATGAAGTTAGGTAAACAGATATCGTTGTACACATAATGGCGTCTTCTTTGTTGGGATATGGAGGAACTACATCTTGTTTATCCATGGTGCTCCAGTAAAGCTTGACCTCCTTGTCCTTCATTTCAGGATAAAAGGAGGGTGTGGTGGGTAATGGTTCACCTATGAGTTGATTCACAGGTCTGTTATGTAATGTCTTCCATACCCTTGAAGTATTCCCACAAACACTTTGAAGATATTTAAAGATATTTAGATAAATAAATAAAAAAGCCAGAACACGTAGAGGCGGTGTCTTTAAATGCCTACAGGCCGGGGAAATGCTTTTTTGGAAATCATGCAGGCAGGAATGTTTGGCAGAACACGAACCGCCATAAAATCCTCTCAAGGAAAAAGGAAAAAACTTGCCCTATTATCCAGGCCTCACATTCTTTCGCCACAGATGGTTCTCCTTAGCGAGCACCTTGTACTGAATCTGGATTGGATGGAATTCCAAGAGAGCCCACGCTTTAAAAAGAAGTGGCTCAATTGGGGGAAACAAACGTCAGCTGCTTCTTTTCAGGCATTATGATTTGTGGCTCTTGTGGGCTGCTGCACATGGATTATTTTTTTTGACTTGACTACTTCCAGCGGACAGCGTGAGCGCTGTTTGTGATTGGTGGGAACTGGGAAGAGAGTAGGGGCTCATTTATACAATACACATGGTACTCTGAAACTCTTTCAAAACCACGGGCATCATCAGAGTTGAACTGTTATTTGGGTCAACCTCAACAAGCCAAAGTGAGGGTACAACAAGCCCCACCTACTGTTTGTTTTCTTTGGTGGGTGGGGGGGGATCTAATTGAATTCTGTTAGCTTCACACTTTCCAATTAGATTTAAACCAAACACACTGGTAAACATAAATTACAGGGATTAACAAGTAGGGTTTTTATTGGAAAGTGTTTTATCCTGTTATGCTGCCAGGTTGTTTCAGTCAAAACACATCTGACTCCAGTCATCTGAACTTGAAATGACGGACTCGTCTGCAGTCTTTTCTTCATTTCCCCTCCCTTGTATTCTTAAAAGGTAAGAAGATACGAAAAAATTGCTGATAATTATCATCATACCAGACTGTGGTCTGCCCTCAGTTCTTTTTGTTACGCCAGACTTTCCAAGCATGACAAACCCCTGACTATCAGATGTCAACATCGGTCTCCTTATACCCCTTAAACCCTTGTGTGTTGGTATAATTTCACCCAAACTCCTCCTCACACTTTCAACAAACCACACTGCCGTTGAACAGAGACAATCATCCCAGTCTTGCAGTCCCTGGTGCCACCCAAGTTCAACTGGCATCGTTCCCGCTTGGCTGAGCAAACCAAATTTATGTAGCACAGTCATCAGTCGCATAATCTGCTCCAACATGCTTGGTGTGAACACACCCTCAGTCAAAAGGCTTGGTCTGAAATCAGTCCTGGAGAAGAATGTGAGATTCAAAATGCCTGGAAAATGGCGTTGTTTTTTTTTTTTTTTGTCTATCAAGTTAGCTGTAACCTTGAACGTGAGTGGATAACACTGAATCCAGTTCATTAAAATCAACAAAAAGCCCGCGTCAGTCAGTGGATACGTACGTTATGTGAATGATTCGATCAGGGTCATATAGTGCAAGTTCATTTGAATCCCAATGTGAAGGCACTACAGATCTGTCCTTACTAATGCCTTTAGAAATTTGAAATAATTGAATATCAGGTGAGTTAAGTACAGTAGAGTATTAATAAAAAATCTATAATAATAATAAAATCTCTTATGGCAATCAACCACTTCCTATGAGCAATAGGGTACATGTGAAAATGATATGCCAAACCAAAATGTTTTGTCTTTATTTAACATGAGAGATTTCTCACAGTTCCATGTAGCAATCGTAATTTAACAGTATTTGAATCGTAACCTGTGGAAAGTAGATGTTTTATAGAAGACACTTTGACTTGTCACAGTAGGAAAGGCACAGATGTAAATAATAAAAAGAATGATGGCTGAATTCCATTCAGTTTTATGGTCGTGGTGTTGTTCACGGCTCACTGTCACACTGTCAGCACAGATGGAGCCATCTTTAATGTTATCATTAACACATGTGCCTGCTCGCAAAATGGCCTCTAGTATTGTTTTTTAAAAAAAATCAGATCTGATGAGACATCGACACAGTCCCGGTGAAGCAGGTTGGGATGTTTGTTGGTTAAACTCTTAATAGATAATAACGAAGAATATTTTTTTCCCCCCAAACTTTAACTTTGGTTGTTGCTTATGTAATAAAAAATATTTAGTTTTACAGGGAAATACTTTTAAAACTTTCTAATAAGAAAAAAAAAAACTGGATTGAAAAACTGAAGCTAGTCCAGGCGGTGTAAGTATTTTGTACAATGTTGTCGTGATTGATAATATTCCCATGAGTATATATTCATTATATTTCATAGTTCAAATATTTACCTGCAAAGTAACCAAGTTAAATCAAGTCTGTGTACTTAACTTTTCTATTTATGAACATGATTGTGTTTTGTGCTGTGAGTGCTCATTAGAATTACCTGCGTTTGTTGTAGTCAATTAACTTAATAATTACATTTCAGAAATACCTCGTGAGCTAATGTGTGTTTATTGCTGATTAATATAACCCCTGTAAAAAAGAAAAACAGGTGAGAGCAGGCCCTTTTAAAAAAAAAAAAGGGAGTCTAAATTAACTTTTTTTAACACAAAGCTGGAACAATAATTAGCCACATGTTATCATGCATAACCTGCATAATGTTAAGTAGATCAAGAGAACGGTCAGCATTGTATGAATCCTTTTACCACATCACGTCGATGCAAAGTGAGCCTTAGCGAGGGTACCAGCTGCTGTAGCGGTGAGTGTACACCGGGCGCAGGTGGAGCTCCGAGTCTCAGGTGAGCTCCACAGTCGCTGGAGTGTCCGCAGCTCCAGGAGTTATGGCCGCTAGTGACCTGCCGTACTTCATTTGCCTTCCTCACTGTTATTTTCACAGCCACTGTCATCGTGAGTGTCACATATATTTTGGCAGGACACACCGAATTCCTCTCCTCCCCCCTCCCTCTGTACTGTATCTCTATCACACCACCCGCTCCTCTCTCTCTAAGTAAACAGGCTGCCATTACTGGCCGCCTGTTTTCAGAAGTCAGGCAGAGAAAAAGCTCTGGAGATCAAAGTATTTACGCGCGCGCACACACGCATACACACATACAAACACACACACACACCTACACCCAAATGTTCCCGCTCTCTGTAACCATAAATACATCCAAATTCTTTCTCACACACACACACACACACACACACACACACACACACAGACAGGAGGGATGTGAAACATCAGCATCAAACTGGAAGCGACAAGGTCTTTCCCATGGCACTTTCTGCTGCCTCTTCATGAATATACACACACACACACACACACACACTTGGAAAATATTTAAAATCTGTTAGGGCAGATTAGGAGAACTCTACGGGTTTTTCAACAACCCCTTCTCTTTGAATCCCTTTGTGTATGCAATGCACTGACAGCTTTTCTGTGTGTGTGTTTGTGTGTGTGTGTGCGTGTGTGTGTGTGTGTG
>CALSBV010011200.1:20724671-20783736 GCA_943590825.1 Bovichtus diacanthus
ACACACACACACACACACACACACACACACACACACACACACACACAGAGACACACCCCTCCCTGACCAAGACTACAGGCATGAGCCACCAAGCGCTAAACCGCCTAACGCCCTGGTATCTTTCAGGACCTTCACCTCGCTCAGAGACCCTCCCTACCATACCACTACTACAGGACCAATGAAATTGAGGTGGCAGCTGGCGTTAAAACAGTTTTACAAGCGTGTCGGAGAACTACGGTGGCCTTCAGGTAACAGAGCAACACGGCGGACTCCGTGAAGAGGACCCGCTCCCTATGTGGATATAAAGGCCTCATTCTAAGGTAACAAAAACACAACAATTCTTAGTTCTGGTGATTGTACAATAACGTAAAACATAGTTATAAATATTATATTCCATTTCTGTTAAAATATTCCCCTAAATACTACACACTAAACCCTTTCATTGGTATTGCTCAGAGGTATCAGAATCAGAATTAGTAATCCTTTATTAATCCCACAGCGGGGACACTTACATGGTCACAGCAGAAACGTAAAAAGAATGCAATAAAAACACGTGAACACCAAGATTGAGTGGATAATTAAGGAAGTAAGTTAGGAAGTGCAAATGCAGTAGTACCGGGCTGAAAATAACAATAGTAACAATAGATGAGTAAGTAAGGAGATATTGCACAAAGCAGTGTGATTTCACAGTCTGAATTGGTGAGTGTGTGAGTGTACGATGATGTTCACCATGTTTGTGTACATTTTAAAACATTAACACTAACATTGCTGTCAACAGTTCATATAATCAGGGCTGACACACACTTCCAAACATAATGACCCAGTGTTTCAGCAGGTTTTCACACAGAGCCTGGAGGTGTTTGCTGTTGAAATGAGGCTTTGGACTTCATATGATGGACCTGTACAGAAGCCAACCTGCTGTTTGCTCTTTCTTATCGTGCACTCTGGTGTCTTACTGTTGGATACATTTGTTCTGTGGAATTACAAATGCATAGTACTGATTAAACATACCATATTACTTCCTACTATTTCAGCTACAAGAATTTTTATTAATGCTTCTACTTCTACAGCAAAAATTAATTTGCCCGCATGAAGAATTGGGTAATGTGATCTTTCCGTTTATAGTTTTCAATTTGCGCAATGTGCATTCAATAGTAGTTTATTGATGAGATGCCAGTTTGCATATTTGCATCGCACCGCAGCAGCGGGTGTATTGCATTGCAAGTTTGAGAGTGGATGAGAGTGATAACGGATATGAGTTGGAAGCTACTACAAGCAGTCACACTATATTCTGAGTTGCTGACAGGAAGCTTTAGCAGGATGAAATAATCGTGTGTGTGTGTGTGTGTGTGTGAGAGAAAGAGAGAGATGTGGAGGATGGCCAAATCAGCACGGTCTAATTTCAGTCCCAGTCGACCCTGAGGCGCCCTAATGAAGACAGAGCTAACAATCAGCTGCCCTGCTGGAAGACAGGAGGGAGAAAAGCTGATATTTCTTCCAAATTGCACCATCCCACTTGGTTATTATGTTCAGGGGATGAAACCCGACAAGCTGTTCGACCACAGGTAACATCTCCCAGCATTTATGTGCTTGCTTATATTAATTTCTCCACCTGTTCATGCATATTGCAGACTTGGGGCCATACCATAAATGTTTGCAGAGGCGGCATTTCTCTAAACTGCCAATGTTGATCTGTTAACTGGCACGCATGAGCCTTTTGACCCTTTGACAACAGGTTGGGGATTTAAACCCACCCAACAAGTTGTAATCACAAGGGCAACACTTTTACACATCCATCAGAGACGGGG
Source organism: Bovichtus diacanthus (assembly GCA_943590825.1). Taxonomy (NCBI): domain Eukaryota; kingdom Metazoa; phylum Chordata; class Actinopteri; order Perciformes; family Bovichtidae; genus Bovichtus; species Bovichtus diacanthus. Next base: position 20,726,480 of record CALSBV010011200.1, read on the forward strand.
CAACATTAGCATTAATGTGGAGACATGAACAGTAAAGTCCAATATTAACTCTCCTTTTAGCTCTATTTTGGTCTCCACCAAACTCCTGAGGGAAATATCCATATTTTTAAGCTGGTAATGCTCCACTATGGTCACCAGCTAGTTTTTAACTGTATCTGCTATTTGATGCTGTGGAGATAGTCTAGTGTAGAGATGGGAGGCAAAACCTTAAAGTTGCAGGCCTAAAATAAAATAAAAAGCTAAAAGACATTTGTTAACCTGAGGGGAATTGCAGAGTTTGGGTGACCATTTTCTGTGAGCTTGTCAGTATGAGCGAGTCCTCTGGCATAAAAAATAGTCAAAAGATTGCTAATATAAAATATATATATATATAGTAGGTGAAATATTTCAACAATGGATGCCAGAATATTGGCTAACAGTTTGCGTCAACAAAACCAGGGGGGGCTAGCCTTTCCAGACAGTCTCCTGAAACATATGCATAGTTTGTTTGACAAAAGTACAGTAGTTTCGTGAAAAATGTATAAAAAAGTGGACTTGAGAGAAGTTTAAACCCTTCCTGCTTATGCACCTCCACATATCTGGCCAATTGGCTTGTCGAATTTTTTTGTCGAAACTTGTCTTTTTCCGAAACGGTGGTGGTGGTCTACTGGTCGACTGGTCAGGCTTCCAAATTGAAGACCAGAAGTTTGTGAGTTCAACACCAGGAGCTGCCACCATTGAGCCCCTGAGCAAGGTACTTAACCCTGAGTTGCTCCAGGGGACTGTCCCTGTAGTTAGTTCACTGTAAGGTGCTCTGGATAAGAGCGTCTGCTAAATGACTAATGTAAAGAAAGAAAGAACCCCTTTGAATTTAATTACCCTCAGGACAAACTAAGTATGTTTTCCTTTGCTGGTAAAGCGACATGAATAGCGAAATTGTCAGTATGTTGTTTGTTCTGATGTAATTAATAGTTTTAGTTGTTGAATTTGTTTTAATGTATGTTTTAGTCACATTCTTCCTCTCTGGTCAAGGGTGTTTTAATCAATAAAATCAACTGATGTAATATTGTGTGCTACAGGCTGCTTGTGAGAACCAGTGGTTGACTGGACCTGGTTTACTGTAGCTGCATGTACTACACATACTCAGAGAAAGACTGAGAAACTTCAGAGGCCTGTGCAGACTCCGATCCACACAACATGCACACCAGAGACGAGGCTCTCTGTGGTAGAAATTACACGCTGACTTTCATCGTTCCTTAAAAAAAAAAAGTAAGAAGAGCACAAAGAACGTGCACAGAATCCAATTAGTAGAAACCAAGAGGCACTGCAGTGTGGCCTTCATATCCTCCAACAATTAAACAGTGCATAGTACACATTTATATTGAAAATAAAGATGGCATATGTAGGACAAGGTCTTTTCAATTATTAATTATAGCATAATTAATTATTAATTAAGGTTGGCTTATTACCTTTGCCAAGGAGGTTATGTTTTTGGTTTGATCTGTTTGTCAGCAGGATTGTGGAAAAGCTCCTTGCCTGACTTTCATGAAACTTGGTAGAGGGGTGTGGCACGGGCCAAGGAAGAACCCTTTTAATTTGGAGCAGATCCGTACCACGGGGCGGATACACACATTATTTTTCACTTATGGAAACAGCCCTGGTGGTGCTCTCCGAGTGCCCATCTAGTTTTTAATGCTTATATCTGAAGATGAAAAATACATGAGATGCACTTGGCATCAAGGCTGAGTGTGAGTGTCAGATGAGTGTCAGATACTCTAAGACTTTTGTGGGTAGCCAAGATTTTAGAAATACTGGTCATAAGTTCCAAATTCACCAAGCGCCGACCAAGCCCCCCCTAAGAAATTGATGACTACCCACGAAAAAGACATGACTCCAAATAAATGCTAATGCAGCTCGCTGTCTGTGGCATGTGTAAACAAGCAACGGCTTGCCAACACATTCGCCATATCAAGTTAAAATGTGATGACATGTTGTGTTTATAGATAATAAATCTTAAAATGTCAGCCTTAGAAAAAACATCAAATATAATTTGGTTGTAGTTTGTAGAAGGTAAACTCCTCAGGTCGTCAAAAACCCCAAATTCCAGGAAACGGTTATGAAAACATGACCTTGATGTCCTCCATGGTAGCTACTTCTTCGGCTATCACACGTACTAATACTGTGTCATCACATTTTTGAGAAATAGAGTACTGTAGATTTATTATATCCAATTTTCTGTAATCTAAGTTCAACGTTCTGAGATGGCTGCAACCTTTACTGGAACAAAACTTGTTACACACATTCAGCTCTCCTTACAATTGTACCTCTATAATTATGATCACATTTTCTAACTCACAAAAGTCCATTGTTGCAACATCCCGTGTCTGATTGTGATTAACTGTAGAGAGATGATGCATCCTACTGCACTTTTCCAAAGAGGTTTCAAAAGAGACAACTTGTTTATTGCATCGACTTAAAACTGTACGTAGCATATACGATATTCATGCATTACATTTTATATATTTCAAAAGTGTAAAGTGTTCCCCTGGAAAACATTTTTGGCAAAGCAAATATTGCCTCCATACATGAGTGCAACCCTAGATGCCTCATCAGTCACGTTGTACAGTAACATTAAGGGAAATAATCACCGTTTTGCTTATGCAACAGCCAACTGTGGCACACAGCTCCTCTCCTTTTACTTCATCTGGTCTCCTCCTACAGCATTTCTTCCATCTCTCTCTCTCTCTCTCTCTCTCTCTGCTCCTCTGCTTTCTTCTACTCCTCTTGTATCGCGGGAGAGCTGAAGGAAAGAAAGGAAGACAAGGGTAAAGGAGAAAATCTAGACAGATGGTAAATACTTCCCTCCTGTAGGGAGCCATGTCAGACTGCAGAGCTCTGCTGCACTCTGCATGACAAGATCAGGCAGGCAGACTGTGTGTGTGTGTGTGTGTGTGTGTGTGGCGAGGCAGGCAGACTCTCAGTGAATGTAGGTGAAAGGGCTCTGCTGTCAGAGAGGCAGCGCAGAGTCTTGCAGAGCAGGGATAAGCCATAATCTACACTCCCTGGCCATTTTTCCCAAGGGGGTGGGGGTGGGGGTGGAAGCGGATCGATGTGGGAGGAGGAGGGGAGGGCAGTAAGAGAGAAAGATACTGAAGTCACTTGATTAACTTTTCAAGTAGAGGCAGTGGTTTCTGTTGGGCTCTCCAGCAGTGATCATTTCAGTATCTGTAGCCTTGAAAGGTGGCTGTAAAGAGAATTGATTCTTGTGCTCGTCCATAAAGCGTGAAAATGTGATATGGACGTTGTGTATTGAGCCATATTTTGGTGAAAATAAATAATATATATTGTCTACCTCTATGCTCAAAATGTTCCAAGCACAACACTGTACATCACAGTGCACCATCCCTCCACAGTTTCACGGGGGTTGCTTTTTTTTTTTTTTACAAGGAGAGTTTGGGTGGAGTATCATTGTAACATGCTATTACCATGCAGTGATGTCTAAACACAACTCCGTAATGTGCATGTTCATAGAGTCATTTGTTGAAGAGGCTTATTGCCAGTAATTTACCTCCACATTGTGTGTTATTTTTCAATAAGTGTATAGGTTTAAATGTATTGTCCACTTGGCAGCAAAATGGAAAGATAGATAAATAGATAGAATATAGTATTGTTTTTGAGGCAACTAGTGCAGTGCCTGTTCAGAAGTGTTTATTTAGTACAGTGTAGAGGCTGCTATGTTAGCGCTATATCAATGTCCCTGTTTGAGACAGCCATTAACAAACATACGATACAAATGGAGAAAATAAAGTCATGTCATTCGTTAATCGGGATGTTGCAGATGCTTCTGGAGGAACAAACCAGCTATTGTCTATTCTGCATTGTACTATATTTGACCACATAGTTTAAAATGCAGCTTCAATCAAAACAAGGAACAAGCCAAGGACGTCCTTAATCCCCGCTTCTTTTTTTTTCTCATGAAACCATTTGTTATCCATCCATCAAATTAACAGTCATGGTTTCAATGCTGCTGTAAATGAGCACAAATTATATCTATACGCTGATGACATCATTTTATATTAAGTACAAAAAACCTAATAGTCTAATAATATATTGTCTATATGCACTAAATACACACACAAGAATTAAGAAAATGAATTGCGGCTTGACTAACTGACTCTCCATTTTTAAAACCCACGTGCACAAGATGAACCATACAGCTGAGTCGCTTAACACGAGTTTGCAATATATATATATTTTTTTATAAATATTGCAACAATATGCATTTTAGTTTGACCCTGCTAAAGCATTGCTCTGGGAGAAATTTGATCAAGCTTGACACACAAAGTCACTGGGCTCACAAACCCCCCCTGGCAGAACCTCAGATACACAACATTTGATGAAAATAAACACATACTAAAGGAACTTTCAAAATGTATGATAGCTGAAGGTAGTTACATTTCTGAAAGCAAGGTCAGAAGTTAAACCATTAGGCTTCAGCAAAAAACACATTTTCAAGTTACTGGAGCTCCAGCTGAACATCCGGATTGGCTACACAGGGCCACAAATTTTGAGTAGCTATTGTTGATCTCCCTGATTTTTCAGTGTTTACACTCAATCGGACTATTTATTGATAGTAACAGATACCAGTCAGTGTGTGTACTCTCTCTTTCTTTTAGGAACACCAGAACATACCAACCCCTGTATTTATGTGCCCTCTTGGCTTGCGTTGGCTGGACTCAGTTGCCTTGTCTGGTTTTAGTGGATGTTGGGTTTTTTACACATGCAGGAAGATTGTACATTCAGTTCTGTCCAACAGATGAGAATACAACTTGTACTTTTGGGCTTACGATGTTTTAAATACACACTGTCAGACTTTAACCGCAGCTTCCTCTTGGTTTCATAACTGTCTCGCAAAGAAAACCAAAAGCACAAATAACCTAAAAATTCATGTACTTCCTCTTTAGTGAACATCAATAATAAGATTGGAGTTGGAAATGGAGCTTATATGAACTGTTCATACTTTTGTGGCATACTTTTAAGTCCCTTGTTATATAACACAGAGGCGTTTGGCTGCAGGAGATGCTTACTGTTCATTGGGGAGAAAGCTGCTTTCACTGCCTAACAAGACAGAGCTATAAAAAGATTCAGTGACTGTGTGTGTGTGTGCGCATGTGTGCGTGCATGTGTGTGGGTGTGTGTGTGTGTGTTTATGTTGGCGCCTACGTGAGTTTGCTGCAGGCATAAACTGCAAAGGACAATCAACAATTACAGGCAGGCAGGCGTGGGGATGAAGGAGGTGGAGGGGGAGGATCAGCAGGAAGGAGGAAAATGAATCAAGGCTTGTGTGCTTGGTTAGGTCATATAATTAATTGCTGACTGGAGAGGGGGGGGGGGGGGTGTAGATGAGGAAGGCTGAGGTCACTTTAGTCCAACTTGTAATAAACAGATGAAAACAGCAATACTAAACAGAGAGCAACACACAAACTGAAATATCAAGAAAGGAAATGCTGAAAACCTTTTTTCACAGTTTTTTGTGCTGTGTCACCCTCACACATTGTGTTGTTCTTATCTAGACATATGAAGCGAACCACATGACATACTGTAAAGGCCAACCCGTTCAAGTGGTGACTTAACATGCTTAAATTCTGTCACGTACATATTGTAACGTAACGTTGACCACGTGTTGAAGTCTTATCAGACTATCCTGTATGTTGAAAAATGTAGTTAGTTACACATGTCAATGTTATTTCCAATGAGGTTTTCTTTCTTCTGGCTCTGTATACTGAGCATATTGTGTTTTTTCTCTGATGTCATGTCTTAGAACAATCGTTATTGTATACATAGGCCTTTTATATTATATATGCTTCAGATATTTTGAAGTAAATTCCTCTACCAGCACATATATGATTAACTGTTGATGAAATGAATGAATGAATGAACTAGCATTGTTTTATTTTATTTGAGACAGGTAATAATGAGAAGTTTACAGCACATTTTTTTAATTGGGATTATGTTTGAATTGAGTCAATAGCGTATTGGTTCAGGCCGATGTTATCACATAAAATATCCATCGCAACAAGCTGCAGATGATGATACCAGACATGAAAATGTTTTTATCTGTCTTTATATGTCTGGGGTCTATGTACGGGGTACGTGGTGGTCAAGATGGCTAGTTGTTAGGCTTCCAAATAGAATACCGGAAAGGTTGTGAGCTCAATAGCAGGGGACCTGAGCAAGACACTTTACCCCGAGACGCTGTCCCTATATTTAGTTCACTGTAAGTCGCTCTGGATAAGAGCGTCTGCTAAATGTAAGATGTAAGATGTCATGCAGCGTTGTTTTTTTCTGAATGCAATCATATACACAAGAATAGAAACAATCAGTATCTCCTGAGGGAGAGGTCACTCCATCCTTTGCCTTAAACAGGCTGAGACATGGTAGACTGAGCCGTGTGAGGTGAAGCAAATGCAGCTTGTCCCGTAAGAGCAGCTGAGAGTCAAAAGCGACTGTGACTGCTGTGGCTACCCTCACTACTCAATTCTTTTTTTTTTTTCTTTTTCGCCAACTTCCTCTGAAGAGTAAACATTTTTAAAGCAGCAGTCAATATTTTATTATAATGTGTCAAATGAAAATGTAAAAACAATGTCTCCCAGCAGAGAATATGCGGGTTTGAAGCAGTAGATTGGTTGAAACTCACTGGATATTATTTCAGCATGCATCCAAAAGGTTGCTGTTTTTACTGCTCCAAAAGGACTCATTGTGCTAATTTACAGTAAACATGTTTTTTTTTGAGTGACAAAGACAGCTTAAGTGAAGAAGGGAAGAGAAAATTGGGGCGGAAATGCAAAAGAGTCTCTGATTATGCAGCAGTTACATATATATTTATGAATAAATACATTATTGACTTCTTTTCTCCAAAATAGAAATAAAAATAATGAGCCTATGTAATTATCTGAATCAAAAATCATGCTGTGTATATGTTTGCTGTGCCTTGGAGGATTTAGAGAGGATTTAAAGGTGGGGACTATACAGAACATGGGTTTGTGTTTTTTTTTAGAGTTTTCCTTTTTCTTTGCTTTCTCTCTTTGTTTTCTTTTGTTTTGTTACTATATAGAGACGTGAGTATGTTTACTTTAAACTTAATCTGCATGCATCCCAACCTTTTCCAATGATCCAAATTCTGATCCAGATTCGGTCAGCAGCTGTTTATATTCAACATTAACAATTAGTACCGGTTGGTTAAAGATTTCTAAGCCTAAAAAATAGCCACTGTACACTCAGGCTAGTATATTTCCATGACAACTATGACAAAGGCGCTCATGTTGACTTCACAAACTAACCCCGTGAAGGCCTCTGCAGAGATACAGACACAGCTGCAGCTACCGTTCAGCTCCCTGAGATCTGGACCTCCATCAAGTTGTGGGACAGCAGTAATGAAACGTCCCAAAAGAAAACTGAGAGAGCCAAAATCTCCCAGTAAAGATATGCACCTGCCTGCACGCTGTGAGTGTGCAGGCAGGTCGGAACGCCAATTTAAGTGAGTATAACGTCAGGCAATCAAGTAATAAATGCAGCGTTTGTGTAGGCCTGCAGGTGTACATAAACACATCCCATAAAAGCATCATAGTGACGGCCCAACCACAATGGAACATATTAACGTAGAAAATGTGAGAAAAACACTGACTCATATCTGCTGCAGTGTAGAGTACAGGTGCATTTTATTTCACAGATAAAAACAGAATTCTCTGTTAAAGTCTATCTTCAAACCCTTTAGATTGGATGAGAGTGGATGAGTGCTTAATGATTAGAATGGGGGGGGGCGGTTTTAGCTGGACCAAAATGGTAACTGGATGCATGGCGAAAAAAGGCTACAAATAAAAACAAATGAGGATCATGGGGACGTATAATACAACTGATGATATAAACGCTCAGTATTATTGAATTGAAATGCTGCTTATGAATAAATCACATTAAAAAGTCTTTACAGGACGAGAAATACCAGCAGTCTCAGCAGAAGCCGCTACAAGAGAAAAACAAAAGTAACATTTTGCGATATGAATGACATCACTATGAGATAAATATGCAGGAAGAAGTCATATGTGAGGGAGGATTGAATATAAACATGTATAAACAAGTATTCAGTATGCTTGAAACAAACTAGTGCGTCTGACACAAGGTAAAAGGGTTTATAGCTCGAGGATATTCATAGTCTCGCACTTGGTTGTTCACACTAAAAGTGATGGAAGTATATGTGTTAAACTTTTGAATTGAATACCCTTTGATACTTTCTCACCTTTGCACACGAGTGTGGGGGTTTCAGATGCTGTTCAAGCATCAGACAAGCACTTCGGTTTAAGCATGCTGACATCTTGAGACTTTCTTCATGTTCAGATGGCATGTTAGCTGAATGCATGGATGAATAGTGCTGAGAAGTTATAGGCTTATGTTGTTATAAAAACTGTAAAATAATTATTTTTCTTTCCTGTTTCAAGTATTTGGCAACCAACACTTATCTATATTGTATCATGACAGTAGCAGAAAGGAATGGAGATGATTACAGCTCTGTGACATTGTCAGACTTCTATTCAAATTGATGCAGCGGAAGCAAAGATTATTTCATACGTCTGTCTTCCTTGTCAAAATCTGGCGGCTACATTCCCTTAGCGGCAAATTCATCATCTTTTTCAGACAATTATGAAAAAAGTGAGAAATATATTCCAATATATGATATTGTAATTAATTCCCATGTGTGCTGTTCTATGGTTAAATTTTCTCTGGATTGGAATTTTTTTTTCAAAGCATGAAAAGGTGGTGCACTATAGTATAAGCACCATAACTCTCATGCCATGCAAATGTTTTGTTGAGGATTTTTGTATTGAAAATCTCTCTCTCGCAACAGACACAACCACTAAGCTTTATCCAAATGAATGTGCAATGACGTCACCAATATGCAGATGTGTGTATGATGTCATCTACTAATTTTTTGTGACTTTTGAAGCTAGTGGTAGCTACCTTACATTAGAAAAGAGGTGGCAACACTTTATGCTAGTAGTGGGCAATGTAGCTTGCTAGTAGTTGCTAATGCAGCCTGCAGACTAAAGATGAGGAGCAGGTAAAAACTGGTGAATTTCCTTTTTAAAGCATTGATACTAACAGGCAAAACATACTGTATATTAACAATGACTCGCACTTCAAGTAGCCTTGTCTATTATTCAAGCTGCAGTAGTGAAAAACTCAGGTAGCCACAGGCTAGTGAGCACTGAGCCGACTGTCTAACTGTCTACATGAACGAATTATGCAAGCCCCAAACTGACCTTTTGTCAAAGTTGGACTCGTGGCAATTTCCTGGAAAGAGAACATATCAGTGCAGAGTATATACCGAGCAGGAAAAAGATTTGTTGGTTCATTTTTTTTACAAGCACTTATGGGGGGATGGGCCGACGTGTGAGGAGCGAGAGTAGAGAGCCAGACAGTGAGCGCTGGGTCAGGGTTAATGGATAACGTCCCCATGGACCACAAACTACTTCCACCTAGACATGACTGGTATTCATCTGAAGTGCACTCATCATTCAGCTCACGTGAGCTCACTAATAAAACTGTTACAGCTTTTTGTGGCGAAAAAAAAAAAAAAGCATTGACCTTAAGGAGACTTTTTAAAAAAAAATTTTTTTTACCATCAATATAGAATTAGTACATTCATTTTGAGGGACAGTCAGTGGAAACAGACTAGATCTTTGCCAAGATTGAGCAACTCACAGGGTACGGTCAATGATTAATCAACATAAAATTGACTTCTAGAAGTGAAAAAAGAAGTTAAAAATCAGAAAGCACAAAACATCTGTCAGCTGTCAGGTGCAGTGTTGAAGCCACATAGACTGACAGAACTGTTCAAGGCTAAGATGGATGAATGTAGTGGATTCCAATTTTAAAAAGAGGCTGCACTCTCATGCAGTGTGAAGTGTTCCTGTACAGGGAGCTGCCAGCACTGGAAAACAATCCACAACATGACTCAAGGTCAAGTATGTAGCAGCTCACATTAGAACTGAGCTGGGAAGCATGATGACAAAGTGTGTCAAAAAAGACTTTCAATGTTATGCAGCATCCAATATCCAGCAAAACACTTAGCAAGTAATTGTATTACTCTAGGACATTTTGAAATAATCTGCCTTTTAGGGATGGCAATGTCGATCTGTCAGTCGGTAGGTCCACCTTTTTGTTTCAGACTGAAGTGTTTTAACTATTGGAGGGATTGCCATATCATTTAGTATCTTTCCATTTGGTTTATAACTATCAGCTAAACTAATGACATTCCCATCAGCCTCAGCTGTAGGCTTTTGTTTCTTTAGTGGCAACTAGAAGGGCCAAAAGGCCAAAACCCATCCTGCAATGTTAACGTAAGTAAAAAAAAAAAGTGTTTATCTGCCACATTATTCAGATCTGCTCCAAAATGTAATGGGTTCTCTCTGGCCCATGCTACACTTTCGCACCAAGTTTCGTGGAAATCTGGGCTTTTTATTATTTCCCATAGACGACTGTGTACATCTATGGCACCTATACTGTGCACATCATGCTCCAAAGAAACACTGGACGTTGGACTTTCTAAGAAACTGAGTCCCCCAAGATGTAGTGATTCTACCGTGGAATATACAACTGCAGTACAGTGACACTGTTTGTAATTAAATCAGTCAGTACTCAGTAGAACCCGTCATCCATCCATCCATCCATCTCTGAGTGTGAAGATGAATGAAGCGACTGGCTGGGTTAACTGCTGACGAGAAAGAGAAGGGAACATGAGGTAGGGTAGAGAGGAGACTCTATGAATGGAGGACGTGGAAGGAGAGTATCATAGTGAGAAAGAGAGAATGTGGAGTCTAACATGGAGTGAAATTAGAGAGTTAGAGAGGGAAATGAGGGGCAGCATAATGAGGGAAATTAGATCAAATGAGAAGAGGAGGAGAGAGTGGGGGAAGGAGGGGTGAGGAGTCAGAGCAAATGAGTGTGGAACTGTGGATAGGAGAGAATAGGAAAGGAAGCATGGGGAGAAGTGTGTAGTTCTGTGTGAGCTGCAGAGAACATGCAGGGTGATGCCAGGCTGTGCTGCATGATCAGCACTGCTATTTATAGATCTGTGGAAACAGTCAAAGGAACACAAGTCCAGCAGCACTGCAGACCTGTGCTATTATCAGCCTGAGTATAGTCTCACGTGATACCCAGTTCAGTAGAGAGGAGCATCTGTGTACGTGCGTGAGTGCAGTCTTGTATTTGTGTCCTCAGAGAAGCAAAGAGAAGCAAATGCAGGTTTATCAAGATGGGGAAGTGTATCGTGACAGTTCTCATTGCTAGTTTAGGGTTAGGGATGGGAGCTACGCTCCTTTAATGTACATCTGGCTCTCTTGCTCATACAGAGATCCTCATACGGAATACAGTAAATAAGTATTAAGACCTCAGCTCGCTTTTAAACACAGTGCAAACGGACAATCAGGCCCAATTTACGCACTGGTTGTGCAGAGGTGCAAAAGTGGGCATGGTTTTAAACTTTTCTTTCAAGCATCCTTTGTTCATTCCTTGTACTAGCCTACGACCCTGCTTTGGAGGAGTCAAAAAATGTGCACCGATCCCCATTTGCATGGTTGCATCAAGATAACAGACAAAATATGCAAATGTCTCAGTCAGGAAGAGGCTATTACAACAGGCTTTTCACCGAAAACTATTTTGGTACTGTATGCCTTTATGATCGACTGCACAAGAGAGATGACAGGAAATCAGAAAGATGGATGAGCAATGACATGTAACAAAGGCCCCCCTCGCCGAATGCGAACTGGGGACTGTTTATGGCCAGGAATATAAACCCCAAGGCCACAATAAATCCTCCTTTCAACCAAAATTTGAGAGGGCCAATTCCCAACAGGTATAAACACTTTTGCCTTCAGGTGCGGTCACATTGTAGAATGTAGTTCACTTGAAGCATTTGTAGGTGTTTAGAACATTGACACATTTTTGGTTTGTTGACTCACATTGGGATTGATATGAAACAATGCTCTTGAGGTTAAAAGATGATTTAAGCCATCATGTATATTGGTTATGGTACTAATAACAACAGGGGTTTGTAATAAAGAGAAGTTATTCTTTACGGTGCTGAATCTCAGTATAAAGTTGAGGTCGATTGCAACATTAACAGTGTAGTAAATGTAGGCCTTTGTATGATGCCAAACAGTGTTACGTGTTTATCACAGTGAACACTGTGACTGTGCAGGAGGAGCACAGATGTTACTTATGCCATTAAAGCTTAAAGCCAGAAGCAAGAGTAAGCTAAGGATTTAAAATGAACAAACCAAAAAACGTAGCCCAAAGTTTCCAAATCAAAGCAACGAGCAGCACTAGCTCCAGAAGCCGCTCCCCCGACATGATCATTATGAACAACGAAACTGGTTCGACACATCTTTGGAAAGAACTGAAGGAATAATAGTCAGGGTCATTGTTCTCAAACCTAGAAGAGCTTAATTCAATAGACTGGATTTTACTTGACATTGATGTGGTCTAAATGCTGGCACAGTATTTTCTATTCTGTAAAAAAATACAATTCTGATATTCTGATGAATAAAATACTTGTATTTTGTTGGCATAAAAAATTGTTACTTGGATTTAAAACACTCTGAGTTTCTCCAATCTGGCTTCAAGGATTAATGTGCACTGCAAGACTTTACTTCCTGGCTAAAATAAAACACTCAGAATTGGTAGCTCCACACCAGACATGTCAAACTCAAGGCCCCATTTATATCCGGCCCGCGATAATAAGCATATTATCCAATATGTCTATCTAAATGTTGACCCTGTTTGGCCCTCGTCGTAGTCCCAGTCCCAGTCCCAGTTTTTTAATTTTGGCCCTCTCTGTGATTGAGTTTGACACCCCTGCGCTACACTAACGTAAAGAGGATGATAACGCCATGGGTTTTGGCGGTCGCCGTTTATAACTGAACCCTGACCTCGTCTTCCAAATTGTGGTTCGCTTAAAAGCTTCCATCGCAGTTCTTAAGCATATTCTACGGCCTTCTTTAGCATCAGCCTTGAGATGTGTCCCTGAGTCGGACCTCCACGCCCATGTATAGAATGTTATATATACCTGAGTAAGTGAGGCTTCGCTACGCAGGAAACAGTACGGATACAGAAAAATGTTATATCATGCAACAGAAGAAGCCCATCATACAAATGTACTGTACACCTAGTTTGTTACTACACTTACTCTGCATTGCTAATAAAAATGAATCAGTTATCACTATGTTTACAGTTTGGAAGAGTGAATTCTGTTGTAATGTATAGTGCATATTGTATATGTGTCCAGGCTCTTCAAAAGGCTTTACAACAGAAATCTGTTTCCTAACACATAACAGCAAATGAAATACGTTCACTCGTAAGTCGTTCACTTCCCTCTTAGCAGATAATGAAGGGGAAAGCAGCAAGAACAAATGGAATGAAATTGGCAGGAATTGCTCTGCTTTTGGAGTGAATAAGCTAAAGTGCCATTTCTCTCTCTACTTTATTAATCTATTCGTTCTCTTAGCACAGACTAGTCATTTGTCTTCTATTGTTAGCGTTCTCTTCTCTTTGTGTCTTCTGTCCTTAAACTGAAAACCTCATGATTTTTTCTGTCACCCCTCATTTCCTCCAATACTTTCCGTAATCTTCTCACTTCCTATACTTCCTTTTCCTTCTGGCTACCTTACTACCTTACCTACACCCACTAGGCAGCGGCTACATTTGTTTTACTGTTCTGTTAGTTCGTGTCGACGTTAGATACATCCAGAGTGAGAACCAGCTGCCTTCTAATGTCTCACTACTAGACTGAAATGTCATAATAGGTTGAGTGTTGTCCAATTCTCTTTCCAATGTGACCAAGACCATATAGAGTTGATCCTTTCCAGTCCTCGATGTGGTGGATCTTCTGCAGAGTCTTCATGCGTACAGGAGATACAGTTTCAGGATTAGCAGCTGGGCATTGTTGTTATGACAGCTTTCACAATCTACTGCAATTACATGATTGCAACTCGTGCACAGACACATGCTTTTCCAGGCTTTAAACCTTGCAATCTCCATTTGCAGTCCATTGTTCCAGTGCTTTCTGCTGCGTCGTTGTTTTTTTCAATTGTTGCTAGGCAACCACCGGCTGAGTGCTAACGTTGAAACCATGAACTGTATGCTACCTAAAAGGTAATAGTGCAGTTTAAGTGAATGCAAACAACTTACCCGAAATCTCAAGTGCCGCGCTAATTTACCTGCCGTTACCGGGGACGAGCCACAGCAGCCACCTAGTGGTGGAAGACACTCTTTACACTGAAAAGCACACTTTCTGAGCAGGAGTTACCATCCATCCATCCATCCATCTTCAACCGCTTATCCGGGGTCGGGTCGCGGGGGCAACAGCTCCAGCAGGGGGCCCCAAACTTCCTTTTCCCGGGCCACGTTGACCAACTCTGACTGTGGGACCCCGAGGCGTTCCCAGGTCAGTGTGGAGATATAATCTCTCCACCTCGTCCTGGGTCTTCCCCGTGGTCTCCTCCCAGCTGGCTGTGCCTGGAACACCTCCCTAGGGAGGCGCCCAGGGGGCATCCTTACCAGATGCCCGAACCACCTCAACTGGCTCCTTTCTACGCAAAGGAGCAGCGGTTCTACTCCGAGCTTCTCTCGGATGACTGAACTCCTCACCCTATCTCTAAGGGAGAAGCCAGCCACCCTTCTGAGAAAACCCATTTCGGCCGCTTGTACCCGCGATCTCGTCCTTTCGGTCATGACCCAACCTTCATGACCATAGGTGAGAGTAGGAACGAAGATAGACCGGTAGATCGAGAGCTTTGCCTTCTGGCTCAGCTCTCTTTTCGTCACAACGGTGCGGTAAAGCGAGTGCAATACCGCGCCCGCTGCTCCGATTCTCCGGCCCATCTCCCGCTCCATTTTCCCCTCACTCGTGAACAAGACCCCTAGGTACTTGAACTCCTTCACTTGGGGTAAGGACTCATTCCCTACCCGGAGTAGACAATCCACCGGTTTCCTGCTGAGAACCATGGCCTCAGATTTTGAGGTGCTGATCCTCATTCCAACCGCTTCACACTCGGCTGCGAACCGATCCAGTGAGTGCTGAAGGTCACAGACTGATGATGCCATCAGGACCACATCGTCTGCAAAGAGCAGCGATGAGATCCCAAGCCCACCAAACTACAACCCCTCCTCCCCCCGACTACGCCTCGATATCCTGTCCATGAATACCACAAACAGGATTGGTGACAAAGCGCAGCCCTGGCGGAGGCCAACACCCACCGGGAACGAGTCCGACTTACTGCCGAGAACCCGGACACAACTCTTGCTTTGGGCGTACAGGGATTGGATGGCCCTCAAAAGCGCCCCCCTCACCCCATACTCCCGCAGCACCTCCCACAGCATCTCCCGGGGGACCCGGTCATACGCTTTCTCCAGGTCCACAAAACACATGTAAACCGGATGGGCATACTCCCAGGCCCCCTCCAGGATCCTTGTGAGAGTGAAGAGCTGGTCCGTTGTTCCACGGCCAGAACGGAATCTGCATTGTTCCTCTTCAATCTGAGGTTCGACTATCGGCCGAACCCTCCTTTCCAGCACCTTGGAGTAGACTTTACCCGGGAGGCTGAGCAGTGTGATACCCCTGTAATTGGCACACACTCTCTGGTCCCCCTTTTTAAACAGGGGAACCACCACCCCGGTCTGCCACTCTTTAGGCACTGTTCCCGACTTCCACGCAATGTTGAAGAGACGTGTCAGCCACGACAGCCCCTCCACACCCAAAGCCTTCAACATTTCTGGACGGATCTCATCAATCCCCGGGGCCTTCCACAGTGGATGAGATCCGTCCAGATTGTACAAAACACTCAGTTGCACGGAACAAAAATAGTTAATTGCATTGCATCCTTCTGTGGATTTCTCTTCTCACTGCCTCAAAATACATTCTCACCCTCCATCCATCTGAACTCGTCATGCAAAAAAACGCTCTGACTCACTAATAAATACTGCATACTACATTGCGCTTGTTGGTATTATGAGCGTGATTGAAATGTTTTGCAGTGACAACTATGAATACTGCTCAGTCGGTCCACAACTGCAACACCGACGATGAGTCGCATCATTGTAGAGCCGTGCTCGCGGCCACCCACAAAGCCACACTGTTTGCATTTGGCTGCATCTCAAGATAATCTGACTGCTTGTGTTTGTTGCACTGTGGAACCAGTTTTCTTTTGCCATGCCACCCCGTTCTGACATCTCAGCAAATACTTTAGTTCAAACAACGCGATCATGACCAACTAAGGGGTCAGAGCCGCACAATTCCGTGGTGGTTTTGGTGGGATCACACATGCATGCAAGTCTTAATGACATTTGAAAAAGATGTATTACAGCTTTCAAAGGTTTCTTACTGAGCTTAAATGCTGCTTTGATTCTTTATAAAACACTTTGAAGGCTGGTGAAGATATTTGAGTGTTCAGCTTCCATCAAACACTCAGAAAGGTGCCGACAAAAAGAGAATTGATTTCTGTAGCTTTAATTGTGGAGGTGCAATTAATTAACTCTTGGCTTGAAAATAAATAAATATTATTATTATTATAAGTGTGTGTGTAGTAATAAAACTAAAATATGTTACTGTTATAAAAATATGTGTACAATATGTAAAAAACTATTTTGACAAAACTGAACTAGACTATATTATATTGAGAGGTGTTGCTAATGTTTTACCCACGTCATATACAATCAGTTAGATTAATACGTCTTAAAAAAATAATTCCATAAACTTCTTATTTTGATAGTCTTATTGGAATTCATTTTTATTTCATTCTTGACATGTTTCTATTTGTCTTTTAAATGTCCTGCCTGTTGTACCCAATGGTACTTTTATTTTATATTGTCACTTCAAAACAGTGGAGTGAATTTATATTCTTCAGAGAACAGTTACCTCTGTGGGAAAGTTGACAGCATACAAGCTGCGATTCATGTTAGTTCCTTTATGTCACATTGTGAGCTGGCTGACAGCGTTTAGACCAAGAATAATCATCAGCAGATAAAGGTTA
This sequence comes from Bovichtus diacanthus, assembly GCA_943590825.1. Taxonomy (NCBI): domain Eukaryota; kingdom Metazoa; phylum Chordata; class Actinopteri; order Perciformes; family Bovichtidae; genus Bovichtus; species Bovichtus diacanthus. Next base: position 20,743,540 of record CALSBV010011200.1, read on the forward strand.
AAACAGGAACACACTAGTCAGTGAGGGATGAAGCAGAACATGACAGTGTCCCCTGATGGGAGAATATACTGTACACCTTGTTATTGTGATCACAAAATTCATCCCGTATGAATATATAATCACACATATCAACATGTGTGGTATGAAAATATATAGCTGCCCATTTGTTGCATAATGTACAGTGGAACTGTTCCAGTAAAGCCTGCGGTGCAGGAAGAGTACAATCCAAACATCATTTCCCCAAAAGACACGAGTCTCGGTCATCTGTTTTTATGCAGGAACTCAATGACACAGAAGGTAATAAAGCAGAGAGAAGCTCTTCAATCTAAAAGTAGTGCAGATGGAGAGGAGCCAGTGGGTGGCTGAGGAGGTAGGGACGCAGAGGCCATGTGAAGGCGAGGAAGAGGAGGAACATTAAGAAATTGGATGAATTAATGATGAATCTGCGGGAAGGCGGCCATGAGCTGACGGAGAGTGTGTATGTGTGAGAAAGACACACGCACACACTCGCGCGCACACACACACACACACACACACACAGAAAGAGATAAACACGGTGGAGGAGGGGGAGAAGCATGGAGAATGAGAGAACCAGAAATAGCAAGTGTGGAGCAGATTGTGCATGTGAAAGAGGCTGAGAAGGGCTCAGTGCCAGCAGTGGTTGAAGCTATACCATGCCAGAAAAGCTAAGCTAATGTAAACTGTCACTAAATCATTTCCCTATCTAGCATTGTGCTCTGGCAGTACCCTTGTATTATATCAGGGAATCGAAAAAAAAAGGCTGAAGGCTTATGGGAGCTGTTGACTTTCTGTTCACCAAATTGCCACTTTTAGTTTAGGGCTGGAGCTCCATTTTTGTTCCCCTCTGACAAAAGTCATCATGCAGGAGCAGCCACTGAGAGAGGAAGCTGAGGGGAATGAAAAAGAAAAGTGCTGCTGCAGCTGTTTGGCTGCTCTTCAGTTGGGATGACATCAGAAAACCATCTGAATTGGACTGTGCCAACCTTTAGTAAATGACGAAAATACAACTCTACAACACACTCTGCTCATTCATGCCTTAATGATTTTTAAACTTTACAAACCTGCAGTATAAGTATATCATAATATATTGTTATCACTATAATACACCATTGTAATGCTTCGGACAGGAACAAAACATTACATTAATGTAACGTGTAGTGTCTATGGGGTGGGATGAGACTCAGTATAGCATAACAAGAGATGACTAAACTATTTCCCAAAATGTTAAAAATGTTCCTCTAATTGTTTCCAAATGGCAACACAAGTAGCAACGGTGCCAGCACAGATTTCCATCCTGCCAGGGAAAGTGTGGGCATGGAAAGGGAACGAGTAACCCTCAATAATACGGTCACGGTGCCTTCAAAGATGCTGCAGCACAAGAAAAGTAGATGTGGTTGTGCTGGAAATGGCATGATAGTGAAGGTTGGTGTAAGGCTGACAAAGATCAGTACATAAGCAGTGAAACAAACACATAGTGAATCAAATCTCCTTTGTGATATTTCAAAAAAATGCGTCAACGTATTCACCAAAAGGTGACATATGGGTACCGACTGTGTGCTCCTGTGCATGACTAAAGTCTGAAATATGTGTATCTGTGTGTGTATGTGTGTGTGTGTGTGTGTAAACAAGCACTGACATGATGTCGTGTGACAGATCGAGGCCACTGTGGAGCGATCATGAAAGAGTGGCTCCTGTTATTGATCCTGGGATTAAAGCTGCACAGATAACACTAACGCTGGCGCACAGGATGGAGTGCGCACGTGCTTGCACTAGAAAATCATCACGCACACGTATGATATGATTCCGTCACACGTCTTTCCGTTATGTCTTATAAATTTGAAATTGCACCTGTAAGGTGTTGGTATAATTTTCGAACGACCTGCGCTGCATCCAGGTCACAGAGCCTTGGAGATTCTACGCTGAAAACAACCTCAGGCAAGTTCACTGCACTGCTGCGGTGAAGAGAGTTTGAAGAGTCACAGCAGGTGACATACTTCTTCCAACACCTCCAACCCGCTCAAGGAGACACAGATAAACAAAGAAACGTAGTTGCAGCGAGGTCTGACTTTTATGAATATGCTGTAAAATTGTCAACACTATAGTTGTAAGAGAGAAAAGGTTGTTTGTCTGTGACTCTCGAAATGACATCTACGTATGGCCGTTGGAGAGCAACAGCAACAGACGCATGTTGTGAAATGGTCGCAGTTTTAAACACGTGGTTAACGTTGTGAATAAAACAAAGCTACGTGGTAAGGTTTGGACAACAGAACAAAGATCATGGTTTGGGTTGAAATGAGTATGTTTGTTACGTAACTGAGGTTACGTGCGTAAGTTAAGTATGTTACGTAAGTTAACATTATGTTAAAATAAGTCAATGTTTCACACGGGACACCAACAGGAGTCTCCTGGGGGACATTTTCCTGTTACGCAGCGTTACTTTATCGCTCTTTATACTCCGTCACCTGACTTTCTTCTTTTGCTCCCGTCACAGTTTCTACGGCCGCTGGAGGTCGCCGCCTAACAATTAACAGAAATGTGGGACGTAATAAGCTGCTTGCACAGACGACCTATGTGGCCCTGGGAAGGACGATTTCAAAATTGTAATAAATTACAAATAAGTTAGTCACATCGTTATTTTAATAATTATTTACATTTTAATAAAACATTTATATATATATATATATACAGTATATGTCCACATTTCTTAAATATCCAATTGGTTTGGCATCTTATCTGTCTGCTATTGCTCTGTGCAGGCTCAGTATCACATTCTGTGTTGAACACAACTTACTTTAGCTAACATTAGGCAAAACATTTAGCAAATTTGCAAACATGGACCTTTCATATACATCTCTTAGTACAGTGCATTAAAATGCCTAACATTTAACAATAATCTTACAGTATTATAATCATTTGAATAACACTTGATTAACATTCCGGTACAGCACTTTTCCAAAAAACGACAATAAACTTAATAAACAATAAAGCACAGCCAAGTAAATGACCTGAAACAACAAGTGAAACCAACTTAACGTTCGATGAATATTTAATGTACTGTGTGTACAAAACAAGCCCCAGACTGATTAAACTAAGCTTCAGTGGCTCATGCAACCTGTGATGTTTCCCTTGTTGTCCTGCCAGTATGCTTTAAGTCTCGCACTCAGGGACTGGACTGAGTCATTTCTCCTGTCTGTATGTTGAACCTTGACAATTTTATTTTTGTTTTCGAACATTTCATGTCAATCTCTTCTGTGTCTCACAGCACAGGTACCTCTCTGACCACCAGCTGGCAGACTCCTGATGTTGTGTTTTCTGAATGCACAGCAGATATCTAAAGATACATGTTAATTCCTCATTAATATGCCCTATTGCCTTTCTTTGTACTGACATGTACAACCTCCACAGAGAGAACAGATTCCTATCTTTCCCCTTACACCTTCTCTGGCTCAGACTGAAACAAGGTTCGCTCCATTTCATACCCAGAATAGAGTGTAATTGTTGTGTCATTTTCATATAATCCATCATGCATGTCTATTTTTTATCCATAGACCCCTTTAGACCTCTCCAACTGCTCTGCAACACTTGTCCACATCCATCAACTTTTGCCGCTTACCTCCAGTAAGTAGCTGTTACAGTTTTTGATATACTGTGTGTCTCGGGATTGATTTGTATTTGAGGTCAGAGTGAAACAATGCAAGCTACTGCTAATAGCCTCAATTGCTTATTGACTTTGAATACCAAGTGTGACTGTTCCTGTTCAGACAGAGGAGACGTGTGTGAGCTGTCAGCTGTAACGCAGATGTTGCTTCTGAGACATATTTGCTGAATTAAAACACTATCGTGATGGATAAAATCAGTCCAAGATGGCAGCTGGCGAAACTGTGCGCTGCCTGGACATTATTCTGCTACGATCCAGAGTTGAAGTAGAATCGCTGCCAATATGTTCTCCTTCTGCATCCTGCAACAGTCGGCCGTGTCCTTATGCAACTCCGCCAATGTCGGTTATAAATAGGAATGTAGCCTAGAGTGCTCACAGCTCACACCCCAAAACACACACACACACACACACACACACACACACATGCACATTGTGCATAATAATGTCTTCAAATTCCGCTGTTGTTGTTTGGTGCGACTGAATCTTTCTCATGGCATTTTTAATATTTGATATGTAATACTTAAGAAGACAGTGTAGTTCATCCACCTGTGTGCTGAATGTGGCACGTGAATCTGCAGTTTGTGATGCAGTATGAAAGGAATAAAATCAGGGCATCTGAGTTCACTGAGCTACACTGAACTTTGCTTTGACATCTTAACTTAGTTTGAACTTTAATGTAGCCGGGCTTCTCTTTTAATCATCTCTCCATTTTTTTTTTTCTCCTCTGGAAATCTGTCTTTTGCAGACTTGCCATCTTTTATTCTCTGCCGGCCTTTATCTCTACAGTCTGGCAATCCTCTATGTGTCTGTCTGTCTCTTCAACTTGTCTCTCTGTTGGATACTGAGCACTTCTGAAGACTCTTACCCATCGCTCTTGAGGGAGGGAGGGAGGGATAGAGAGTATCTGAGGGTTAGGGGGGGGGGGGACTGAGAAATAGGATCGAATTTAGTTTCATATACGGTCAGGATTTAAAATCAACTCTAACTCACAGTATTCACTTTTTCACTGTTATTTGAGTTCATTGAGCGGCAGGATGAGGATGGTGATTGTAAGTGTTATTTGTTCTTACAGATATTATATACATCGATATCTGTCAAACTCGACACCTCGTGTGTTGCTGCTCTTTTTGCCCGCGCCTGCTTGTTAATTGGCGATGCATCATGCAGGGTCTGTTCAGAGTGAACACATATTGGACCAGTTCCAATTCTCCTCAGGTCCGTTTCAGATCAAGCCTTATCTTTGTTTTATAAATCATTTAATGGTCCTCAGGTTCCAGTGAAGAACTTGATGCTGAATCGGATCAAAATGTTGAAAATAATGCAGTGCAGGCAATACGGTTATGTTTACTGAAAAGTGTTTCCCAACTAAAAAATTAATTGTGTGCATCCTCAAGGCGTAGTGAAGCGATCAGTTCCTCATAAAACATTTGCAAAGCCTGCATCTTTACATCAGCTGTTAGTAGGGTCGGGTGATATATTCACATTTCTCAAAGGCCACCATCGGTCCAACAACCAATGGTGTGTGTGTGTGTGTGTGTGTGTTTGTGTGTGTGTGTGTGTGTGTGTGTGTGTTCGTACAGTCGTAGACTGACACGACCCCAGCTAGTAACTCTTCCCTCCCCACCCTTTGTTCACATAGCATTTGCGTTCGTTCTTACAATCAACAACTTTCAATCAGCGCTAGAGCACACTGAATCAACATAATCCAATTGAAATAAATGAATATTTACTGATATTACCAAATAGGCCTACGATATATCAGTCTTCACATGAATAGAAATATTTCATCACGCTCTTAATCAAAAACCTCGTAATGTAAATCTGTTTTATTATCTGTACAGCAGCACAGGGGGACAACAAAGCCAGGCTTTGATGAAATAATATTTATCTGTACGGGGAGTTGATCCGAGCCCTGATGATCTGCGTGTGAGCTGATTTATCAGAAGCCACCACCTCTTTATTTAACTGCAGCGGAGCTTCAGAGTCATTTTAGGTTTTGATCTCGCAGTTAATATCATCAGAGCGCAAGCCAGTTTAAGCAGGACATTTAAATCAATTTCACATGCTCAATAATGTCATTCATTTCTCTAATTTCTCTCTCTCTCTCTCACACACACACACACACACACACCAAACACACGCGCGCACACACACACACACACACACACACACACACACACACAGCTCTGGGGATTGTTAGCAGTGAATTGATGTTCCAGTTCTATTTAAAGCTCCTGCCGCAGTGAGAGACAGATAACTTCCTTCATTAGTGATAGCCTGAAATATTCAACAGGAGGCGGGCGGAGAGCCAGAAGGAGGTCGCCGGAGGGAGAAGAGGAGGTGAGTGTAGGAGAGTCTTCCCGGTACATCTCGTGTTAAACTGTTCAAGCGTCATTAGCTGTTTCCAACTGTCAAGTCATGTTGTCAAAGCCCTCAATCACTGTTCCGGTCACAAAGGTTCAAGTGAAGTTAGGTATTTTATGACCTAAATTGACCTCTGATGGAATGAGGTGTAGCATCAGGGAGAGTTCATCCCAGGAACTATAGTGAGCAGCAAATCACATTTTCTCAATAGAGAGAAAAAATATATAAATATGGAATATTGGACTTTCTCCAAACTCCCCGTGAGATCACGTGAGGTGGTGCGTTGCTCTCTCCGGCTATCGCGTAGTGTGCGATGCGCCATTATTTTCCAATCTTGGTAGTGTGTGCATGTTTAAAAATAAGAGGGAAGAACATCCGTGACGTTTCTCCTTATGTGTGTGATTGCAACACGTTCCAAAATGGGTTAGGACTTTCAAACTCCTGCAGTCTAAGCGCGGCTTTAGCTGCATCGCACCATCCAATTGTGCGAAATCCTGACCTGGTGAACGAGGACAAATGTCAGGAGACCTTTCCTCGCAGCCGCTTCACGACCTACAGTCACTATGTCACCAGCTTCCATCACGTCCTATTTCAACTTGACACACAAATGAATGTCACTGTAGCACATTTTTTTTGTATGAACTGACACTACTGCAAAGTAGTCAGACGATGTTCTGAAAACCCGCATATGTAATGACGGCTTTGTTTAACCTTACACACATGCACAGAGAGGCAAACATGACTCTCCGCATCTCCATCCAATCACAGAAGCTCTGGAATGGATGCTCCAGTGGGTCTTTTTTTCTCACTTACTGGTCTGGGATCGAGCCATACCAGAGCCTTTGCTTCCCTGTGTTTCCCCTTTCTGTGTCTCTGTCGCTCTGCGCGCCGAGAACATACTCAGGGGAGTCGAATGACCTCTTTCTCTTGTGAAGAGGAAAACAGACGCACTCCACACACTAAAATCTGCCTTGACATACATATTGCACGACACAGGGGCATGGGCTTTTTAGGGCCAGTACCAATTCTGTTTCTCTCTTGAAGTTTATAATCCAGCGTACTTTTTAAGCGGAGGAATTTCGGATTTTGGAGCGGATGTCTAACGTGTGACAGCAGATACATGTCCCAAGACCTGAAACCGTTTTTTCTACAATGTGGATAAGTGTTGTTCTTTTTTTTTTTTTTTAAGTGGTGCAGACACTCGCAGCATGCGCAGAGTGTTCACCAAACTGTGCTGCTGTTCTGTTTGTTTTGTTGCTAAGCTGTAATTATAAGGGGATATGCACAAATGCGAATAACATGACCACACAGCTAAAGAGTCATTTGAGGCCAATTATCGCCTGCTGTGACTGTAAGCTACCACTAATGAACAAGGTTGTATTGAGAAAGGAATCTAAAGATCTCTAACATATTACACTGATTTCACTTTTTATTTGAAATGCACAATCTTATCATGTCCTGCCGATCGCCTTCTTTTTCAGCCCTTTTTTCTTTTTGTGTTTCTTTCCTGTTTTTATTTATTCTTCAAATTAAAAAGAAAGCTTCAAAATAAAGAAAAAGAAATATTAATAAAAAGGCACATTACTCTAAATTTTGGTTGACAAAAAAAGTTTTATATCTCCTCACTAATTTCTTGGGTATGCTTTTTTTTGTTGCATTAAACTTGATATGTTTTGCAATATTATGCATAGTTATCATGCATTCTAATTTGTTTCAGTATAAAACTATTTGTTAATGCCATGTCAGGAGATTCAGATCAGTCAGTCCTCAAGAGACGAGGAACACTGAAATACCAAAGTTTTGTTGCCACATTGTATGTTTTCAGTGGACATGTCGTCGCCAAGTATTCATATAATGTACTTTGTGATATTTCCCTCTGCATTGCAGTGCTGTTGTGTACTCAGGTGATGTCCTTGGTGAATTAGTAGGAGGTTATTTGCATCTCCAGATGGCGCACTTATCAATAATTCATCATGTTTTGAATGCTTTCTCTTGCGCTTCGTTCTTTGTATTGAAACACCTAAATGTGAAATATCACAGAAATTGCGCCTCAGTGGGCTTTGTGACACAAATCTTTTAAAGGTGCAATGTGTAGTTCTGAGCCACCTGCTCCAAAGAAATAGGGACCAGTATTTCTGGCTCCATACAATCTACATTCATCAACCATCAAAACCATCAGTTATTAAAAAACAACTATAGTATGTTAACCTGTTTATGTTTAAGTAGTTTGTCAAATTTATTATATTTCTACAGCTATATAGCTCTGTCTTCTAGTGTTGATATATTTACTGTGTTTCCTTCCATCCTGTGTAAGCCTGTCTGTCTGTCTGTCTGTCAGTCAGTCTGTCTGTCCGTCTGTCTGTCTGTCTGTCTGTCTGTCTGTCTGTCTGTCTGTCTGTCTGTCTGTCCTCCTGTCTGTCTGTCAGTCAGTCAGTCAGTCTGTCTGTCTGTCTGTCTGTCTTTCTTTCGGTTCGTCCCGAGCTTGTTGCATTCTCGTCTATTGAGAACAATGTTAATAGAATAGAAGCCTTCATATTGTAACTGTAAAGTGTGGTTGTTTGAAGTGTTATGCACATTTTAAGCAATGTTTATGTGTGGATTCCTCCTTTAAGATATTATCAAACAAAGACATTATACAGTCGTAGTGACAAATTGTACTATAAAACAGAATCAATAAGGCTACAATATGTAATTCATACAGACAACAATCACTGGCTGATATCCAATTTTGAATTAAAAAAAATCAATAGTGCCCCCATACAGCAGTAGACCCATATATCTGTGTTTCTTCTTTAGTAACAGCCAAGCAGAAACAACTCTCCATTTGAGCTGGAGCACACAGCCTCTGGTCTCCTAGGCAACAAGCCAGGTTTCCCGCGGTAACAAATCACTGAAGCCCATTGGTGGGCGGACGAGGAGCTCCCTGCAGCATTCCCATGGCAACCAGCTCTGTGGTTTCTGAGAAACGATGGCATACATTCACTTGAAATACACACGTCTGTTCTCTCACATAAACACAAAAACAGCTCAGTTCTCTCGGGTTGATGAAAAACAACGAAACCTGTATGTGCTGTTCCTGTTCACCACGCTGCATCTTCACTAAATCAAATGTTCCCAATCAATTCTACATTTAGTGGCTTTCGGTTTCATACCTGACTGAGGGTAAGGACAAAGTGTGAGCGTTCTCATAGACACTTGCTCTGTAGGATTTCTCTGCTGATATGTCAGTAACCGAGAGTATCCGCAGTTGTGAATAGTGATTGAGGAACAAAAGGATAATATGTGTCCCTATCCCTACAATATCAAGTAGCAAGGTAGATTCACCGTGTTACCTAGTTGATATCACCCTGTTGACACTGTGATCCAACATTGTGACTCTCATGAAATAAATATGAATGTACAGTAGTACCCTAGATACCCAAGGTAGGACGTCAGTGGCCCCCACTTCCACTTCTAACCAATGTGCACGTTTTAACTGGGCAGAAAAGTGTACTGCATCTCAATCTTGTGGATTTTTCAGTTGGCCAGTCGTGATCTTGCAGGTAGTCGATAAATACACATTTTTCAGAGACAAAAAGCTATTTTAAGCTCTGAAACTTGCTTCTGCATCCGCGAGTCCACAGGAATGGTGTGCAGATACTCGCAAAAATGCATCTTCACAAAATCATGTTACAGCCAAATGGTATCGGACAAGACATCATACGAACTAGTTTGATTCATACTGATACTGGTGCAAATGTATGTCATGGACATAATTAGTTGTTTGCTGAAAGTTCAAACGATGAACGTGATCTTTCACTAACCTTAAACCAGTAGATTTAGTTGCTCAAAACTTAACCAGACCTTAATCCTAGATATGACAAACCAGAAAACAATAGCTTTTGGAACAGTTTAGCATCTTTTAGGTATGAGCACATATATTCTTTTGACTCAGTCCCTCTTGGTTCAGTTATGACCAGACCAGTTATTCCATGGCTGTTCGTACATTAGCTAACATTTGCTGTGCTGGCCGAAATGATACTTTCTGCGTCCACCAGTACGCAAGGGTCCATGTAATGTGAATTTCACCATCAGAGGGTGTGCGGACACACTACACGCTACAAGTCCACGTTACAATTGGTAGTGTAGCTGCCTACTGCGTATGTGTGGAACACGTCCTAGAGCTGCAACAGCTCCACCCCCCCATACTTCTTTTGTTTACTTCCCAATATTTGTCTGTTTAGCTGATACCAGATGAGAAATGATAGCTTCACTGTGTAGCAGGCATAACTGATATGTACCAGTAGTGGCTCTACGGCTCGTCTACCTCGAGCAATTCTGCACCTTTTATACATAAAAGGTGTTTAGCAAACACACATACGCAAAAATGCACACACACTCACACACACACACACACACGCACTGGGTAATCAGACCCTCTTTGATCATCCTGGTTTGACTCAGTGGTTGCTATGCCAACAGGCGAGAATAAAGCCTTGAGCTGCAGTACTATAGCTTTCATGACTGATGCAACATTTACCATAAACCCCCCCCCCCCCTCACCCTCACCCACACAGAGCAATTTCTTTAGTTTTTCTCCAACAGTTTGGCGGCTTTAGTATTTAGGTCACCTCTTTGTGGAAGGAGAGAAGGAGGAGGGAAGGAGCATCCCAATGTAAGGGTTGTTGTTGATTGGTCAGAACACACACGCATGCACACACACTCGCACGCACACACACACACACACACACACACACACACACACACACACACACACGCACACACACACATACATACATACAGATTCACATCCAGTGCTGCTTTGGCTCTCCTCTCCCTCTGTGATTCTTTCAGCCTCGCTGTTCATTTGCCAAAGGACACATGAGGGACACTGGGAGGCCTCCTTCCTTGTCTGTCTTCCTCCTTTCTGTCTCTCTCTATCTCCATTCCCTTCTCGTCTTCCTCCCTCCTATCTAGCATGACCTACATTTCCTCCCCGTGCCTCAGTTCTCCCCTTCTTTTCTTCTTTCCCACCTCCGCACACATTAAAAGACACACACACACACACACACACACACACACACACACACACACACACACGAGTCCTAACACACACGGTCCCGCAGCAGAATGGGGGTGGGGTGGAGTCACTAAGTCCATTTAGAGCTGTTAAGGGTGGAGTTCTAAAATAGCTAAGCCCTGAGTGAACCCTGTTTCAAAACAGTGTCTGTGTGTGTATGTGTGTGTGTGTGTGTGTGTGTGTGTGTGAGTGAGTGAGTGAGTGAGTGAGTGAGTGAGAGAATAGGGAAGATACAGGATATAGTGCCTCCTGTGGACAACAGCTTCCCCTCCGTGTTGACACGTATAAGTCCACACTGCCACCTGCTGAGCCGAGAGTACAACCACAATCCATCTTCACGGCACGTCAGATCGCCTCTCTGCTCCTGCCTGGTGGTCACAGTCTGGTCACTGCAGAGGACTTCCTGTCTCCATGAATCCTGTAACGACAGTACATGATGACCCTGTTGATTGAGCACATTTTACGGTAAAGTGTTAAATTCTGCACAAACTGTAACAAATGCAGCTGTTAGCTCTGGTGCTACTACGAATAAAAATGTGATATTATTGGTCTGCTGTCATCAGTGTATATGTGTGCATGTGCAAAAACTATATATATATATATTTTTTTATCAATCCTGCAAATAGCACATTAAGGTGAACCTGGATACTGTGCTTTTCATGATGATGGTAGTCTTCAATTAGTTTAGTTTGCATCTACACATATGCCAAAAAAAAAAAGACAGTAAGAATTTAAGAAAAGTTAGAACATTGTGCAGGAGCCAAACATGGCTTATGATGATACTTCCCCTACTGAATATCAAAACTAATGCATATGCTAATACAATCAAAAGGATAAAAACATAAGAACAAATGTTCAAGTTTCTAGACACAAAATTGTGTCAATGAAAATCACAATGAAATCCATGAGGAGTTATACATCTGTCCTTATCAAAGTCCTTTTCAGATGTTTTTTTGAATAACGATGATGTAGATTTTGATTGTAGTGACGGGACTAGGTTGTTCCAAAGAGATGCTCCTCTGTATTTTAATGAATGTTGATTAAGGGAAGTCAGACAATACGGAGGATAAAAGTCCTGAGAGTGTCCTGTGTGAATATGATTTAATGTCTTAAAAAGTTCTGGAAAGTGATGAGTTATGAGTTAGGTGTACATATTTGCTCATCAATACACAAGTCGAGTATATTTTCACATTAAAAAATGGATAGAAGTTAGTATTTTCTGAAGAAAGTAGCAGATGAGTGGTAGTAAAAGTAAAAAAAAAAGCCTGCTTTGCCTACTGGTCCGGGCCTAGAGGCAGCAGCGGCAAACAGAACGTGGCTGGGCTGGCTGTGATCTCTGATAATCCCGCCGGCTTTACTGACACACCGCTCATTGTAAATATCCCTGTTGGAGGGAAACTCACATACGCTGATGCTCTGGGCTGTCTGCAGCTCCCGTACTATGCAGCGATGCATCCTGTCAGGATGCTCTCGGTGGTGCCTCTGTAGAAGGATCTTGGGTCCATGGCCGAACTTTTTCAGCTGCCTGAGATGAAAGATGCGTCGCCGTGCCTTACTCTTGACTATTTAAAAATGGCTGGTTTGTACCGGATGTCCCATGTCGTGCAAGTGTTTTAACTCCACCTTCTAGTATCAGCTCAGCTCGCTTTGGACCGCGACCGGAGGTGGTACCGGAGAAAGTAACAGGTACAATCCACGACTTTTGCTAATGACAAACCCGGAAACTCTCGACTCTCAGTTAACATACGTGTAACTCACATTAATTACACTCTTAAATGCTGCATGTTTTACTTAAGGCAAAACATTTCCACATGGATAAAAAGGTTACAGTAAAAGGCTCTTTTGTTCTAAGAATATAATGACTTTTCTTTAAGTGTCTGAACTCAATGAACACAGGAAAACTGTCAACAACCGCCTTCGCCAAGTCAAAGTTTGCCACGTTTAAGCTCGATGGAAACGCCCTCTTACACCATCAGGAAAGTGAGCAAAGCTTCCACTTCCACCAATTCTCTCTCTGTTTGCTTTTGGATTGAGCTTCATCCTGTGGTCCTTAAGTGTGTGTGTCTCTGTGTGTGTGTGTGTGTGTGTGTATGGAGGCAGTCCTCTCAGTCAGTCGGTCACAGTCAGACAATCGGACACAAACACTGCCACAGCATGCAACACCAGAGGAACTTCAGAAAGGCCGACGGCCATTGCGACCCAGGGTGAGCCCACTGATCTGTTTCCGTCCACATCAGCTCTAATGCCTGTTCTCATTACCTTCTTAACACTTAAAGCGCAACTTGGAGGTTGAAAAGTTAATGCAGGAATTTATATGTTTCACACAGAGTGTATATAAGAAGTGGACATAGTCTTGAGTTTGGCGTTTTGGCTGCGCCATCTAGGTTTTTCGCCAGCTTGCTTTATGGAGCCAGAAGTGACACGAGAGGTGGAGCAAAGTACAACTAATCGCTAAATAAGACATTGTTAGGGGATCAAAAAAATGGTAAAACTACCAAGCACAAAGTGAAAACGCACTCCAAAAAGGTTCAAGTTGTGAGACGAGAACACGGAGAGCTTCCGGACTGGACAACAACGTGGTAAGGACATGTCAATCACTAGGTAGCCCCGCTCTGAAGCATACCCTGCTTAATCCTCTATTTCACTCTAAATGGGACCATAATTTACAAAATGAACATCATGCTGCTTTGAAGAGGACTGGAAACTAGCGATTGAGACCATAAACTCATCGAGTGAGAAGTAATTTCACTTTCTTATAGTTGTATAATTGTGTACAACCAGACTTCTTTTGCGAGCAGTGGAGTCCCCCCCAGTTTAAGTCACTTCCGCATTGGCTTCACTTGTCAGAACAGGAGGTTGCAGCTTGGTTTTTACGGGACATGAGGGCAGAAATTATGTAGGGGAAAAATAGACATTTGGAGCAATTCCCCTTTTAGAAGTCAGCTAGCTGCCACTAGAGGCCACTGTGTCATGTTAAACCACAGCTGCTGCATGTACAGTATACAGTATAGCTTAACAAAGGTGTACGGACACCGGGTTTAGTGCATGGAGACTTGTACTGCTCTGATCATCATCCTCATTGTGTGTCTATGTAATATGCTGTGTTCCGTTTGGTGTAGTGAAGGCCACTCTCAAGTATGGACCAAGACTTTGCACATTTAATCATTTAGAAGGTGTTACACATCTCCCTGAATTTAGTTAAAGGCCATGGGATGTGTGAGGTCACCACTCAGAACTGAACAGTAAGGATAATGTTGCAAAGTGTAACCCATTTCCAGGGAAACAGGAGAGCGAGGCTGCGTGTGGAATCATTCACTCATTCACTCCGTACTCACTCATACACAACCTAAAATGAAGACTAATACCCTCCAACACCTGTCAGTCATTTTGATCTGTCATCTAGCCATTAATAGTAGTTTGTGTTTTGGGGACAAAAAGGTCCATGTTGCAGCTTTTAAGTACTTTACCATGTGTTTTCTTTTAGTTATTTTGTCCATTCCTTAAAAAGTGTAGTTTTTCTTCCCACAGTCTCTCATCTCTCCCTTTTTCCCTCCCAGACCAAACCCTGTCTCTCCCCTAAATCCCACAGACTATCATCCCCACACACTGATTATTAGTGTGAGCAGTGAGGGGCAGTGTCGTGGTTATGGTTGTCCCTCAGTCTGCAGTATGGGAGGCATGCTGAGGGCTGCTCCGTCCCCGATAGACACAATATCACATGTTGGCTCAGCTTAGAGAACACTTCTTAACATGCCGTGGGATTAAGATACAAAATGAACACCTACAGCCAGGAAACCCTTTGACTTCAGCAGCATTTGAAGGTAAGCTTAGACAGTTTGACAAAATGAGAAAAAATTGGAAAACATTTAGTGGAGCAAAGTCCTCTTTTAGCATTTTGGTGTTTAAGAAAGTGTTTGATTACACTGCCCACAAGTTGTGGAAGTTCAGGATTAGTGAGTATGGGTAGAGAAGAGTAGCTCCACCACTGGGTGAAGTTCTGCTGTGTAATGGCTGCCTTTGTCCATCACAGAAATGAAAACAAAAACAAAGCTCTGTGTCTCCTGTTGGCTGTCATTTGTGACAGCTGCTCTTTGCCTTCATTGTGGTGCTTTAAAGGCTCATTGCCTCAATGTTTCTGCACACCTTGCTTTACTCGTGCGGAATATGGAAGCTGTTTTTTGGAGTGTTTCTCTGAGTATTTTGAAACTTGCTAATATTCGCCCTCAACAATGGGAGTGCTCCTTCCGGAAAGGAAGAGGGACGGTTGTGCTAACTAACTGGGGAAGGCAATTAACACTAACTTTTGTGCTAACTTGGTTCGATAGCTGGAATCAAGTAACAAATACATATATTTTGAACTGACCATGTAGTCCTGTGGCTTTCAGAGGGCGACATTAACTGTGTCCTTCATTTGTAATTCCCAGTGACGTCAGGAGAATATCAATGCTGACGCAGCGACACAAAAATGGTTCCCTCAAGCTGAAAGATTTAAGTTCGCACAGAAGCGTATTCACATCTATTTGTGCTGCCCGGCGCAAATGAGCATTTATGCCATGACTTTGTATGTGATTGTGGCACGCGAAGATCTTTGCGGTTGGTCTGAACACACCTCTAAAGGAAGCTTAATTAGACTCAACTTACTTGTGTCTATAGTAAGGCTGGCTACTATGGACACACACTACTTCTGTTTCTCAAGCTGATACAATCAATATTTTTTTATTGGATATATTGGCTATGTTGGATATATTGTGGTATTTTTATAACTTTACTGTTTTAGTTCACTTTCACCGCTCTCATCATAATTGTTTTTGGTCCAAAAGATCTAAAAAACCTACTGTGCTCTTCTCTTCCCTATTTCCATGGTGTCTGGTTTTCAAATAGCTGTTACAGTCTCAAAATACTTTCTCCAAATTTAAATTCAGTACACCGACCACCAAGCTACTGTAAACTGTAGTTCAGCTGATCAATGACTTCCCAGCAGTCTGGATCATTCCATTAATGGTACACTGTGGGGAGCCACCAAGTCTGGTCCGAAGCATTAACAGCAGCTGTCTCTACCTCTTCCATTAGCACTCATTCTAACACCCACAACATAATATGTCCCAGACTGTAGATAGGATTAGAGTTGGCTTTTTCTCTGGCTGTGGTCCCCTGTTTCAGTCTCATTCATGATTCTCACATACAATGTCAGGAAACAAAGTTTGGTCGTTTATCATTAGCAGCGGTAGTTTTACAAAAAGATACCTCAGCGTTATGTGTGTTATGTGTCAATCATTTTCAGGTGAAGTAAAACACCTACTGGCAGCCATATTGGAAGTCATAGGATCTTGGTCGAGGCAGTTTCACCATCCCAGATGGACAAAGGTTACCCTTTAATTAAGTTGATTTAATAAATGAAGCCCCCTATGTTTAGTTATTTCACAAGTATCTCTATTCATGACTAAATAAATATATTTTCATATTAGAATCAAAGCATAGATGTTGTGGGTCGATGGTTTGTATCTCAGCTCTCCCAGAATGTCACCATTAACCCCTCCTTCCTGCCACTCTAGCCTTGCAGGTACAGAGTAAATAGTGACCACAGTTTCATTACACAGTATTTTGCCTGGAGCCCCAGAAACCAAACAGTACCAACCAGTTTTCTGTTCTCTTAATTTGTTTTGTGCAAATCTAATTAAACACAATTTTATTAAGAAATATGCGTCATATTTGCAATCAAAATGCAAGGTGGAAAAAGTTTGGGGGCTTAAAAAAAACTAGTAAAGTGGAGAATCCAGTAATTCCCAGTCTCTAGTTGTTAATATGCCTAGGTTGTACAATAGCATTGATGGTTACACTATCTCTTAAAGGATAGGTTCACAATTTTTCAAGTCTGTCTTAAAACAATAGACAGGTGGCCATAAGGCAATAGAAACAGGTTTCTCCTGCTGAAATAATTTCTCCTGTTCCCTTCTTAACATGCTTCCATTTGAAGAGATGGGGAAAAACGTTTATCTGAAGTTCATCTGAGGCTTCAGCAGTCTGAGCCAATTGGATATCTTTCAATGGTATAGTCTTTTTTAGAACCAAATTTCCTCATTTTGCTTGCCAGAAACCTCAAAGGGAGACCCGTGATCTTGGAACATGTGCTGACAACACAGTGGAACCTCCTGATCACACGTACACAGTTACATATATTCACACCTGGAGGCTGCCAGTACAGTACAACCACAATCTGATGTGCTCGCTAGTGAGGGATCAGGTGCCATGCCGGACCTGGGTGTGAACCGATAACTCTGCGGCCTCAAGCCTGCTTCTCCAAAGCTTCCTTAACTGCTCCAACAGCCTTGTCTCCGAAACATGACATTCCCATTTCCCAAGAAAACTGCATCGTCAAATATGTGGTGCAATGTATGTATTTCCTCCCTGGATTACATTTGTTTTTGACGTATCACAATTACGTTTCTAATCAAATGCTGCGGAACTCCCAATAAGGAGGTGGCGTGGGTGGATGGGTGGGTCAAACAAACAAACACAGGAGGCCGCTGTTCATGTCCCGTGTTAAACCAAAAGTAGACATTGCCTTATTTAAAATGTATTTCTCTAACTTAAATGACGTAACAAACGCATTTACTTTAAGCCAAGCAATGATGTTTCACTTAACTTAACCAAGTAGTTTTGTTGCGGTTTTGTTTCAATTGGCAACATTAAATACGTGTTTAAAACTGTGACCGGAATCAAGGAAAAGACATGTTTCCTTCGAGTCGTAATTGAGAATGCAGTTTAGTTGGGAATGTACAGTTGCAGGAGACAGAGTTGGCCCCAACCATGCTGACTGAAAAACTCAAGACAAATCAGACAAATCCAATCAGGTGGCATCAAATGTGTAATTCAGTCAAACTGATGCTAAAATAATGCACAACAGGATAACGGTGTGTTCGGTTACAATGCAAACATGCATTGGAGGAAATAAGCTACAGACATGGATTCGCTCTGTGCATTGCAAGATAAAAAGGCTTCAACCTGAGCACTTACAAGTGACAAGTTAGATATATAACACATCTATCTGGCTGTTGATGACATACAAACAGATTTGGGAAGAGAGATTTCACTTCATGTTGAGTCTGAATGCACTGTTACAGCAATGGAAGCCCACAGCTGAAACGGTTGAGGGTGGAAAGTGACGGCACCAGTATCCAGTGTGTTTGTCCAGGAGTTCATTTCAAAGGGGCTTCATTTGATAAGCTGTATTATAGCTCTTTGATTCCAAACAAGGCTGAACAGCTGTGTCACACTCTCACCGTTTGTTCTGCGGTCAATCAGGTAGCAAAAGACAACTGCAGGCTACAGCGTGCACGCTGAAACACATGCCATTCAGATAACCTTCCAGAAACAGAACCATGACATCACTGCCGAGACACACTGAGTTCATGTGTGTGTGTGGCTGGGTGTGTGTGTGTGTGTGTGTGTGTGTGTATCTGTGAGTCTAACCCTGTCACAGAGAACTGCAGCACCTGTGCCTTCACCAGGCCACTTGACGGTCTCACATTCCAAGAAAGCTGTGAAGTTTACGTGTCAGAAAAACAAGTGGCCTAGCTTATGGACTGTGTGTGTGTGTGTGTGTGTGTGTGTGTGTGTGTGTGGCGGTGTTGATGTCTGAGGTTGCAGTAGGGGACAGCTTGCAGTATGTGGACAGTATGTGCGTATCTGTACATGGCAGACGATGAATGACCACATCAGAGAACATTCTTCTTGTGGTTTTAACACAGCACAAGACATGCTGCCCGTGACCATTTTAACAGTTGTAAGAACAGCTAGTTAATAAATAGCTCTCTGTATGTGTGTCCATATGAAAGACATGCATGAAACTTTGAGTTTCCTTGCCATCTTATTGTTCTTTTTTTAAGACACATGGTAATTACACATGACACCTCATGTCAAAGTGAAATTTTCCCTTTTTTTCCCTATTCTGTTCCACATTCTTGCAGAACTCACATCACCTTTTATGCCTGTGTTTTTTTATCCGGCGTGACATACTGTACCTTTTGGTACAATAACAAGCTACTCAACATGAAAACACCACCCACACATGCAGATAAAGCTATTATTTTGGATATTTATCATCCATTTAAAGGTCAAAGGCACTGTGTCTCAAACTGCTGTAACCATGGGAGTGTGGTGCCAGACATTAGATTTTGGCCCAAATCCACTAAAGAAAGTAGCAGAAGACTTTTATGATAAACAATTGAAACTCCTCTCCTTGTACTACAAGTCCTGTACATTGTAGGGCAGCCATTTTTCATGTTTGTCTGCTTGTACTTATGCAGATCCCATTTAACTGCATTGGTATTGGGAAAACACTGAATTTGGCGACAAGAGGACATGAGGATTCTAAATAAAGGTGACAGTCCAACCCTGTTTCCTACAAAATGACATTATGAGAAACCTATTTTCTCCTGGATTATGGTCACAGTTTTAAAGACTTTGCAAACTGAAAGAAAACAAAACATCAATGTAACAAAACTACTTGGTGAGGTTTAGAAAAAAGGTCACGGTTTGTCTTAAAATAAGTAAATGTTTTAAGTTACGGACGTAAATTAAAAATGTCAACATTGACTGTTCACAAATGCATAAAATAACAAAAGTAGCGTGATTAATGCATTCAAATGTAACGGAGTAAAAGTCATAATTTTCTCAAAAAAACGATTTATGTAAGCGTAAAGAGTATTAAGCAATAAAACTAATCGTACGCTGCAATAAAACTAATCTGACATGTACAACTTACTCGAAGAAGGTACTTGAGTACATGTAACGGAGTACACAGAGTAAATGTAACTACCCACCTCTGGTGTTCCATCACAATAAATGATTGTAATAAATGACACAAAAATATAGTTTGCTTCATCCATACACAAACATTCATTTTGTGGAATCGTGGCCCATGGGTTAGTGGTGACGATTATTGGGCTTCCTGACTTTATGTTTTGGGAAAATTTATCTTTTTTTCTCCTCCCTGCCAAACACAAGCCCCATCCACACAGCCACCTCCCACCTCCACGCTGACGGATGCTGATGAGGCTGACCTAAAGTCAGTGACACTTCTGTTATCAAAAACAGAGCAACAAGGCGTCTTTCACCTTCGCCACAAACACTTGTGGGTTATTATTTGGAGAATGGCTCCAGACGATGGATTGATTCCCTTTTTTTTTCAGTTTTCTTCATGCAAAGTTCTTAGAAACTTTGGTTTAGAACTTTTTTTAATTATTTTTTTCCTTGTCTTCTAAAATATAATGTATAGCTTCAGTTTGTGACAAAAAATAGAAAAAAAGGAAAATCAAATTTCCATTTGTTGCCGAGGACTATTGAGCCTGCTGTCAGGCAGCAGTCAGAACTACTAAGTGCATTGAATAAAAGCAGTAGTTCGGATGAAAATAAACACAAAGCCCATGGGTGGAGGTGTTATAAAGTGCAAGGTGCCATGTTGGGGGACAACTGCTCCAACACTCTGACCGTTGACTTTTGTCTGACACCACCATCAGAAATCAGGTGAGCTCCATCTGATTATCTACTCGTATAGGATTAAAGTAATGCATTTGTTAAATAGGATGTTGGTACTGGGGCATCATATCCAGTTCTCGTGTGACTGGGTCGAGCCAGGTCTGATGATTTTATCCAGCTTTTGTGATTTGGTTTAAATCTACTAGCTGTCGTTGATCTAAATGTCCATTACGATATTCTTTTGTTCACACAAAAAACTGAGCAGTTCTTCCTCCATGCGACACACTACACACGTGTTCAGTTCACTACAATATAAGTGTGTTGTTCCACATTATTGGATGCTGGGGGGTTTTTCTGACCAGCGCAATTGCAATTTAAATTGCAGTAATTTTCTATTAATTAAACTACGAACCTTTGTGTCTGTAATCTGCATTCTATAAAACAAGATATACTTGTACCAAGCATTAATCACGAACGTATCTTGTTTCCGTAGACAAAACAATGCAGTTGCTGTTTGATATTGGTGGTATATTCGACATTAATCATCAACAGTTACATTTAATCATGACATTCAATAGTGGTATATGGATGCAGTTGGCCAGGTGTAGTAATAATGATAAAATGCTGCTAAGTCACGTCTCACAGTGTTTTGATTTTGGACTCGGGAAACCAAATGTTGAGAGCTTAGCACTGGTGCTAACTACGGTAACCTCCGTAGATGCAGGAGGAGCTACTTCACGGCTCCGGGAGTCTCAGTTCAAAGCTTTTGAAGCGGTAAGATCATAACAATGATTTGATGTTCTTTAAGTTTAAATGGGAGATTCTGACTCCTCTGTTCACCAGCTGTCTTTCATTAACTTTTCATTCCCAAAGATAATGAGCTACAGCTGGGTAATACTGTTATTATAGTCTGTATAAAAAAGCAATGTTCACTTGCTGCAGCATGCTAGACACACAAGAGCCACAGTTGAAAATTGTGCTGTTTTGAATTACGATTTCAATATAAAAACAATTCATCGTTCAGCCTTAGTCTAAGAGGACAACTGCATCTTTGTTCAATCTCAAAATGCTGAAAATTATCTTTTAAAATGACTTGGATCTAAAAGATAATCACATAATAATAACTGTTTACTTGGGGACAAAGACTTCATTCCCCAGAAATCCTATGAGGTGATCTTATACTACATCCACACTAATATGTTTTCGTGTTAAAACGCGGAACTTTTGCTACAATCACGCCTAACGTTCACTATATGTTTTCGAAAGGAGACTTTTAAAAACCCTGTTTTACTTAGAAAGCTCCAGGATTGCATTTTAGTCTGTATACTTTTATGTTATTCACCTTTTGACCCTTTGTGGGGCCTTGACCCCCAGCTTGGGAACCACTGTATCAGGAGAGAGTTTTGATTTCACTCTTAAACTTTGATTCTTCACTATCCCTGTTGACATTTCCCACCCCTGACCATCTTATCACCAGTGTGGATTTCAATGGATTCAAAGCTGTGATAAGCTGCTGCTAAGAGCTCACTGCTACTGAAGGGCCCGTCTGAAACAGTGTTCACAACAACCAACCAGAGTGCATACACAGGATAAGCAAATATGGACTCAGGCGGACCATCTTTCATGCCCCGATAACTTTTATG
The DNA here is from genome assembly GCA_943590825.1 of Bovichtus diacanthus. Taxonomy (NCBI): domain Eukaryota; kingdom Metazoa; phylum Chordata; class Actinopteri; order Perciformes; family Bovichtidae; genus Bovichtus; species Bovichtus diacanthus. The sequence goes on from CALSBV010011200.1 coordinate 20,765,762, forward strand.
AACCGTGTGTGTGTGTGTGTGTGTGTGTGTGTGTGTGTGTGTGTGTGTTGAAGCTTGCCTCAGTCAATATTGGTTCCTGTCATGTTGGCTGCTCCTGCTGTAGTAACCAGGTGCCAACAGCTTCCTGATGTTTTGCTCTCCTGTTTGTTCTCCTTCATGTTATTCCCATGCTGTCCATAAGGAACATTGGCAGTGTTTTTCTGCTCAGCAGAAATACTGTATGTTAGAAGAGGGTCATCAAGTCGTCACTGATTGTTGTAGCTTGTTGTAGCTTTTGACTGTCGAGAACTAACCTTACACTGTTTTCAAAGATTTCAAAGCTGAAGCTTTTTCTTCTTTTCCACACAATTTATCCTCTCACAGCCTTTCAAGTTTATCTTGAGGGCCCTTCGGAGAGAAGTCCAACTCCAGGCTGAGAACCAATGGGCTAACCAGTAAACACAGTAGTTAAATCTAGCTCCACCTTGAACTGCTACAACAGTAAAATGCCCCTACACGTTGGCTTCAGTATTAACACTTGATACCAATAATCCTTCTGTACTTTGACTCATGTAGGATTTGAAATGCAGGACATCACATTACTGGTAATGGAGTCACCTTACATAGTGGTGCTTGTACTGGATCTGAACACTTTTCACCATTTGTTGCAACTTTTGCAAGGACAACAACTTGACAACTTCAAAGAAAACCACTTTTCTTCTATTTACGTCACGTTTTTGTGTGTGTGTGTGTGTGTGTGTGTTCGTGTGTGTGTGTGTCTAACATTCCCAGTTTCACTGACTGTGATAGATTAATCAGCAGCACCATCAGCTGGCAAGGTCATGGCTGTGGTTGGAAGTTGGTGCCAGTGACAGCCTCGTCTGACCTTCACAACGTCAGCTTTTACGAGAGAGCATGTTTTCCATTTGTGCAAGAGTTCTTAAACTGTAAAGGAATGCTAGTTATTCCAAACAGCAGTGTGTCCACATACCATTTGTGTGTGTGTGTGTGTGTGTGTGTGTGTGTGTGTGACTTCTTGTATTAGTTTACAAAGATAACTCTCTTTAGACAAATATAACACTCAAAGACACACATGTAGACCTGTGGTAGGTATGCAGTCAGTCAACACTCATCACACGTCAAACCAACACATGCTCTCAGAAAATACATGTGCGTGCACACACACACACACACACACACACACACACGCACACACAATGTTGGCCCTACACTTGTTTACTGTTTTTTCCACACTTATCAGGAGGACATGCAGGCAGATTGATCGACTGCCCCACTGAATGTGTCAATATACATTTCAAAGTGTCAAATCCTACTCTGGATTATAAAATATAAGAATAAATGTGCATGTCAAGGAATCTGAACAAGCATGCAACTTCAGATATTTCCCGAGTTTTCTATAACTAATGCCGGAGACATATTTTGGTCGATACCCACAAGTATTGGGGTTGAATACCCAGCCCTATAAGTGAAAGGAGAACCTAAATATTTAAAAGACTAGTCCTTGTGAACTCTATGTATCTATGCTAGCCAGGCTGAGCTTCACTCATTTAATGTAGCTATACTGGCTGTGGGAAGGAAACTTTTTAGGAGTTGTATGTATCGCAAATTATACAAAGTTGGGAGCATTGCAAAAGACAACATAGAACAAAAATTGGTTGAAATCAATGAAGACGAGGCAGAGATCCTGACTTTTGGTACGTTCCATTTGAACCGAGAAGTCGGAAATTCCCAGTCGGAAAATTTAAACCTCCGACATTCTGACTTGGAAAGTAGGAAGAACCTCATCAACCAACGTGCTTCAACTGGAGCGAAAGCTGTAGTAATACACCGTTTATTAGCACTCATGTCTTATTTGTGTCTCATTAAACTGTACACACAGTACCGTCCAACAATCTATCTGTGGACATATTGCTACGCTGTTCGAATGCGCAAAATACCCCTGAATGCGTTTTATCAACTTGCATTTCTAACTATTGCTGACCGGCCTACAACTGTTGTTGTTTACTTTCAACCTTGTTGTACTGGAATGTTGTCACCTTGGGTGTGATGTCATTCACAACTCCAACTGCCGAGCTAAATGGAACGCAGCATATAAAGTCCAAAGTGTATGGGTCAAGCACCAAAAACACTGGATACTACATTTCCCATAATGCAGCTCAACTTCTTTCATTAGGCTTCCCATGATCTCGTCTTTCAAACTCCGTACTCCCAGTATGTAATACAGGGTTTCTGTTGAATATATATATAATATATTCAACAGAAACTCTGTATTACATATGTCTCCAAACCCAATACGAGAGAACTCTGATGACATTATTATTTTTATTACTCTCGATGACTGATGAAAGAGAACTGTTAAACCCGGCTCGTAAATAGTAGCGGCATGCTGGGCCAGCTCAGCGATGACATATGTACTTACATTTTTACACCCAGCGGGTGTTGCTTTTGCCTCTTTGAAGTTATCTACATTCTATGCATTCTAGTACAGCTGATATACTTAGAAATGCACTTTAAAGAGCTGCAGCCACTGATATTATCAATGAATGTAAACCAAACAGGTTTTTGGTTTTTTTTACAGCTTACTGTAAGGCTGTTTATGAAATCTCTATATACATGATGAAATGAATCTTATCTATGTACAAAGCGGGGAATACAAGGTAAAAATAATTCTATTGATCCCATATTCATTTCATTTCCAGAGCACATTTCAACATCAGACATGAGCGTGTCGAGTGCCTTGCTCTGCTGCAGTTGACATGATGTACTTTTTAAATCTAGTCTGTTCCTCACACCTGGTTGATAACTTATTTACTGGAAAATGTACCTTTTCAATGCCCATGACTGAACTACAGATTTATGGCAGCATTGTAGTTTTTCTCCAGATCTGAGCAGTAGTGGAAAGTAGTGGTGGTAGTCTAGTAGTCTAGTGGTCCGGCTTTCAAATAAAACACCAGAAGGTTGTGAGTTCAACACCAGGAGCTGCCACCATTGAGCTCCTGAGCAAGACACTTAACCCTGAGCTGCTCCAGGGGACTGTCCCTGTAGTCAGTTCACTGTAAGTCGCTCTGGATAAGAGCATCTGCTAAATGAAAACTAAACTGTAAAAGAAAAAGTAACTAAGTACATTTACTCAAGTACTGTACACATGTGGGGTTAAATATTTTACTTAATACTCCACTACATTTATTTGATACATTGAGTTAACTTTGCACATTCAGATTATTAATGCACAATATTATCAAGAGATAAAATATGATATATAAATATAGATGAAGCTACCAAGCAGTATATTAAGTAATTACAATTAGCCCCACCTTTACCAGCTGCAACATTGCAGTCAAATGCAGTCCATTTACCACTTATTATTATTATTATTATTTTTATTATTATTATTATTATACACCCTGGACAGGTTACTTACTTTTAGAGTATATCGTGAAAATATTCCACTACAAGTAAAAGTCCTGCAAAACCTTACTTAAGTGAAATTATGTAAGTATTATAATATATATACGTCCTTTTCAGTGTTTTACTATTATATATATATATATATATATATATATGATGTTTTTTGGGTTAATATTACGGCTGCATTAATGTGCATGTTGCATTTTACTGGTGTAGATGTTTAAGGTTTGTCTCATTTTAACTCCTTTATATCCTGTTGGGTTAAATCTAGAGCAATGCATCATATTCTATAAGATCCTCATATGTTTGTCTCTGTCCTGTGAGAACCAGGTGGCTCTAAAGTCAACTTTTCACGAGTTTCTCAGAAAAACGGCCCGTTTTCAGCTTTATGACGATGCGTTTTCCAGCTGATCCGAGAGGGTTTTTAAAGACTTTATTTAGCTGAAGAAGGAGGAGAATCTCCTCAACACATAAAGGAACTCTTCATGCTTCAGTTCATCATGAACATTCAACATCAAGACACTTGGACATTTAAAAAGTACAATATTTTCTTCTGATATGCAGTGGAGTAGAAGTATAAAGTTGTATAAGATCGAAATACTCAAGAAAAGTACTTCAAAGTTGTACTGAAGTAGAGTACTTACCTAACGTAATTAACCTAACCTGCATGCCTTTGCACGGTGTGAGGGAGCCGGAGGAGAAGGCTTCAAGATGCTGTCTTGCTGTGAGGCGACAGTGCTAACTCCTGCACCATTGTTATAATCCAATAAGATAATATACATTATTCTGAAATGGGCCATTTTGCATAATCAATACTTAATAGCATTTCATTAGTAAAGGATTAAAGGCAGAACATTTCCTCGAGCAGAGCATTTCTACAGTCACAGATCTGAGGGCGAAGGGTCTGTAGGGTTTTTCCAATAACTGTTTCTTATATTTTTTTTAGGTGGGTCAGCTCCTCTGGGAACAACGGCAGACTACAGTTCCCACAGTCCTCAGACAGGATGTTTCTGTGGGCAGGAAGTAAAGCATCAGATGGAAAAAGTGACCGCAGGTATTGAATATGGTCTCGCTTGGTTTGTCACCAATGTTGATACAAAAATAAGTTGGAAACTAGAAAAGGAGACAGTTACTAAAGAACATGTAACTTGGACATGCACAAGTAGTTTAACATGTCTTCACATGTGACTTGTTTGCAAAGGGAGTTGCAATTTAGCTGTTGCATTGTGATGCGTGTTTTAACCCAAAACTTCATGTACCCCCATGAGCCTTCTATATAGTCCTCATTAAAATAAATAAATCTAATATGAAAGTGTGTGCAATCAGACATGCGAGAGTTCAGCTCTCAGCACACAGTTCCCCATTTTGTGGGGAGTGCGGGGACCTTTTATTACATTAATAGACATAGATAAAGGCAACACATTCTCACTCCCAACACGTCAAATATGGCAGCTACGTTTCAAAATATGACGCTCTGGATAACCCTCCAGCATCAGTTATGGATGTGTCAGGTCAGTTACATGCATGCAGCCTTTTTAAAATAAACTTTTAGGTTTACTAACACAACAGAAGTAAAAAGAAAAAAAAAACGTGTTACATGAAATAATTACATTTGTAACCTAACTGCCAAAAGTTAAGTCCATAAGTTACGTAAAAAAAGTAATTAATAAGTCAACGTTGACTTTGGTTTCACACGAACGGTCTTCAGGGTGAAAGGTCTGTTTTTTTTGTTGCAACATCCTTCGCGCCCTCCTTCCCGCCCTAAGCAGACTTTCTCTTTCCATTGCTCTGACTGAATGAATTTTAACCCTTATTTTTTTAGATCCATCTACCATAAGGGTCGTGAATATGAGGTCCTGGACAAGAGGAAGACAGTGACAGCTCTGAGGGCAGGAGAGGACAGAGCCATACTGCTGGGCCTCAGCATGGTCGTCTTCTCCGTCATGATGTACTTTGTCCTGGGAATCACCATACTGCGCTCCTACTCTGACCGGTAATAACAAGTCACAAGGTTACATACAGAAACAACAGACAGACAAACAGAAATCCATGTTCTTTTTCCGGGTGATTGTTTCACACTCCGACACAAAAAGGGACTTTCAGGCGTGCATATGTTTCAAATAAATTCCTTTCACTTCATTTCGTTCTAAAAATACATAAAGACGAGCACGAGCTGTGTATCGTCGGCTAGGTCTAATGCATGATGCCTGTGCCCCTACAGCGCCTCACCTTTAGGACCCCTAAGCTGCCCTAAGTGCCTGTGTGTTTACTCATTGTAACCATAACTAAACTATTATAGTTGCTATTGCACATGAACATCAGGAGATGACAAATAAATCAAATACCACAAAATACTAAAGTGCCCATAAAAAAACAATACAGTTTCCATGGCCATTAACATTCCAGTTTCCATTAATATGCTCAACATTACTGCGGGTCCCACGTGATTATTGATTCATCTGCATATTCTGACTCAGTGGCTGTGATTGAAGAGTCTATTTTTGCTTAGGAAGGATCCTCACTGAGTGTAATGGCCCGGAGGTATCATGGCAGCCACGATAAGAGCTGGCAGAATTCTCTAAATTCTAAGAAAAGGCGCTTCAATGCTTCCTCTTCTTTAGCATAGGGTTCACTGGACCATCCTGTATGAAGGAAGGAGTTAATGCCGTCCCAAAATTCCTTGTTGCAGCAACAGTTAAAGCGACGCACATCAATAACGTCCGCCTTTGCATAATTAGGTAGTCTAGTGTCAGTACAGTCAGAGTCCTAATGAATTCTCCTTTGTATCCTTCCTTGACCTAATTTTTACTATTCTACGGCAGCCCTCAACTGACTTACAACTCAAACTGTCGAAAGTGTGTTTGCAAGATGCATTGAAAAGAATTGCTCTATCTCTACAGTGTGTGGACAGACGAGACTAGCTGCACTATCGTGAACTCCACCATCGTGTGCGACGTAAACTGTTCGTACAGCTGTGGAGCAGAGTGCTGGAAGAGATCCCGTTACCCCTGTCTCCAGGTCTTCGTGAACTCCTCTGGAAAGGTGCTACGACTGTTGCACAACGAGGAGACGCAAGACAGCAATCCAGAGGTCTGGACTGCGAATGGCCAAAACACTTTTGTCACCTTCACAACACCTGGATTACCACATCGAGCGATATACAAACAAACAATATCCTAATTTTTCTCTCTTTTTTTTTCTTCTTTTTATTCTTTCCTTCAGTGCTTCTACATCCCAAAGTGCCTGAAGGACTATACAGCCACACATGTGATGGTTCAGAACATTTCTGAGCGTCTCAAGTCTCAGCACACAGTTCAGTGTTTCGTGGACCCGACAGACGGAACAGACAGTGCCATCCTGACACAGATCTACGGTCGGGTCGCCGTCTTCCACTCCCTGTTCTGGCCCACCTGCACCTTGATTGGAGGAACCAGCATCATTGCCATGGTGAAGCTGACCCAGTTCCTGTCCGTTATGTGTGAGCGGCTAAGCAGCATTAAGAGGTGAAGGGTAGGAAGACCATAAGTTCAAAAGGAAGTTCCCTTTATGTGGACATGGGGGACAATCGAAACAGCATCAATGGGCCAAACTGAAAGACAAAGAGGAGGGAAATCCGACATGTGGTTTGTCTGTGACAGCTGGGATGTTGGGATTCAAAGACATGCGTCAGTGACAATCTCAAAGCTGCTAAAAAGTGAAGCATATTTTTGAGTCATGGTTAAAATCATCATTTGAAGGTAAACTGGTGCTTGTTTGCAACTTGACACTAGTTATAACTGCTGCTGCTTTTAGCTCAGTTACAACTTTTGAACCTAGAATTTCCATTATTTTTGTTGGCCAGTCAGCAGTTTTGAGTGTGCAGTGTGACATGTTTTTACCTTATTCTGCATTCAATAGCTTTACAAAGCAATTGTTAAAGGAATAGTTCAACATAAAATACGTGTTTTCTTGCCAAGAGACGATAAGATTGATATCACGTGTGTCTCTTCATCAAATATGAAGCTGCAGCTGATTAGCTTTGCACAAAAATGCAAAATCTGCCTACCAGCACCTTTAAAGCTCACTAATTAACACGTTATATTGTGTTTGTTTCAGACATGCTTGCTAGTTCCCACTGTAAAATGTCAAACTATTTCTTTGAAATCATTTCTTAAACTGTAGCTTCCAAAAAAGTGCACTTTTGGCTACCAGGGTCCCCGTGTAGCAAGGACTACTAAGACTTTACTGTACCTCTGTCTTAAGCTGAGTAATCTTCAAACGAATATCTGCACCTGAATGCAGAATCTGTAGGCAACGGTACAAGATTTTGGTATCGATAACGTTCTGGTTTCCGTTACTAGTCCAGGTAGTATTGACCAATCACGTTTGAGTGGACTTTTATTGAATGCAGGTAAACAGTCCATGTGGACAGTATTGTCCGAAATGCAATTTTGGATCCCATCGACTATCGTCCCACGATGGTTTCGCTTTTTATTATTATCTTAAAATGAGCTTGTAAACCTCTGCTTGTGAAACAATCTGGTCATAGACGTCGTCTCTCAACTCCAACTCCATTCTATCCTCTCAAGTTGCTAATTGGACAGTAAATGAGCAGCACACAGAAAAGAAAGTGGCTTCCGCTGGTTAAATAGGAACCCCTGAAATATTGGCCATTGCCCCCAGAGGTTTATTGTCATCAGACCGACAGCCGGTTGCTTCCGAGATTGTAAAATGAGAATTGGCTGTTTGGGTCCTATGTGGAGAAGATTAACCAACCAGTGCTGTGATGTTAGAAAAGTATACTGATGCATACCATAAAAAGGAGACCAATACTGTGCTTCGCTCATTTGCAACATTCAATAATTTCTTCTTGCTGAAGCTAAAGACCAGAGGAAGAATAGTGGCAGCCTATCAGATACAGCACTCTGCATATGGTGCATCATGCAGAGAGATTAAGGAAATGTCCTCAGAAAAGGGAGGTAATGAAGCCCATGTTGTACTACTGGGCTTCACCTGGCAGACAAGGCATACTCACAGCTTCCCTTCATTATACCAATGCCTGTGATTGATTTTAAACGTTCTATCCAAACATGATTTGTCACATGAATGATTGTCCTATCAATAAAACCAATGTGCCTGTTACCTCTTGATAATGATGTTTGACCCTTTCATTTTAATATTTCTTTTGATTCACAGTTTGATATCATGCCATTTGGATTATGTGAACTGCTTCATGATGATTGACAGTTTGACAAGCCCTGTGATTGGCTGGAGAGTATATAAGTACATATTTTATTGGTCCATTTTTCATACTGAGATCCTCCCTTCATTTGAATGTCTTCCCTATTCTTCTTATAATCAGTGACTGCTGTTAACCCAAGGTGCAGCAACTGATCCCTTGTTATGATCAAAGGTGTTAAAGAAACAGACCCTGCCTATAAATAGTCTTATTTATCTGATAATGAGTTTTATTAGATAAATCGATGCCAGGCTGGTGTAAATTCCTCCATATGTCTTTAAAAGAAAAGCAGACATGCCATCCGGCCCTGTTGCCTTGTTAATATGTATAGTTTTAAAAGCCTTAATACATGAACATGAACATGTTCTTTTCAGTCTGTTTGATTGAGCCTGAGGTGAAGCTAAACCTGGTACCCTTCCATTATTGACTTTACCTGGCAGCTCCATTCTCTCTCCCTCTGCCTCCAGTCACTGGAGGTGACGCACGCTTTGTAAGAAGCATGCGCAACTAGTCAATGTCAGGCCGGATGATGTTGGAGGCAGTGCTATTTTGTCACCAAAAACACAAAAGTTTTTTTGGATTCAACAGTCTGAATGAACCTGTAAAATTATACACTCTATGGTCCCGATTGGTCAAATAACATTCTCTGCAATCTAAAATGTCTCCTCTTTAAGAAGTTGATTTAGTTAGCGACTTTTGCCTTTCAGTGATGTTTTGCTTAAGGAACACTGTTGCACTTACGTCACACAATGTCTGAGCCGCTCGACTGAAGCTAAACTCGGGGAGTACACATGATTGTGCTGCACACTGGATGAGGGTGGTGCTCCGCGGTGGAGCACAGAGCACGGGTAGGTGTAGCATTGGATCTTTGTTTTGAATAGCAGTGAGTGGACCCACGGTTGCTGCATGTCTCTACGATGCCCAGCAAACACCCTGGCCAGGTAAACACCGACATGCATGTCATCCATTCCTCCATCAACCCATTATGCCATCCGGATATCAGGCCAAGCAAAAACAGCCATGGCATGTGTGAATAAGAGTTGAGTTTTCCCTCGTTCACAACCTCAGCGCAGGAAGCTGGAGCTACATGCGGACACTGAGAAGGATACAGAGAAATGAACTTTGCAGCAGGTTTGCGACACTCACTTATCATCATCCATCCTTTGTTTAATGGACTGTCGGTCGCTGCAGGTCCTCGTAAAACAAGAACATAACACCAGATGGAATTGGTCAAATAAGGTTATTTATTGACAAGTAACATAGATTTACAAAGGGAAGATAGTACTGTTCAAATCACATAATATAACACAAAGAGGACTCATAACCTTACCTAAAGGAAACTTAAATGGAACTAAAACCTCACCTAAGTGATGTTAATCTGCTAAAAAACCACCTCTCCAAGCCATCTGGATTGACAGAGTCAGTGTCCGCTTATCTTTTTAAAATAAACGTCCGTGTTCACATGAAACTTGTTAAATGCATAAAGCTTCTTTTCACAATAGATAACTCCATATAGCTCCACTTTGTTCACCAGCGTGTCTCCAACTGTGTCTGTCTGCTGTGCTCCGCTGGCCGGGTAGTCTATGTGAAGGAATTGTCCTACAGTAGGCTAAATGTAGTATGACACAGGGTAACGTTCAGGTCCTTTTATAAATCTAGAAGCAGGAGGCCATGGCCTGCCTCTTACACAGCCATAGTTCAAGTCGCCATCTGCTGGGGGGCCTGGCGGGTGCACCTTGTAAAGCCGGGCTGTCCCAGGAGATCGGGGTCAAAGGAGATATGCTGTACTCAGACAGTCTTCCTGTAGAATGAGGGACATACGACCCTAACTTATGTAAGCACAGTTTCTTGTTAAGGGTCCGATATCAAATAGAATCTTCTCACATGTATACCTCAATAAAAAATGACCTTGATTGGGGATGCAGTGAGCCTTGTGAGTTGGGTAAAAGGGTTGATCCCTCCCTGCCAGGAAGTAACTTCTGAAACTCTTGAGACTTCTTCAGCCACAGGTTCTCCTTCACAGTCTGCACAAGCTTTTTACAGCTCTGTCTCTGAAAACAGCAGTTGCTGGAAACAAATCTGTTTTTCGGGCGGAAAATCTAAACGATGCACTAAAAGACGCTCAAACGCTCTCAACTCTCACGTTCCACAAATTGATTTGATCTATTGTTAGTGTTAACATCTTGACGAGTGAGGCTCCAATAAACATTCGTTCAACTGTGTAATTCTGCGTGATACTCAAAAACTAGAGCAGTTATTTATTAATGTTGGTTTAACAATACTAATCAAACACAGATGTCATGGCTGGTGATCTTTCTCACACTGCTACAGTGACGGATGAAGGTTTTATTTGTACTGAGCAAATGTTTTCTTTGATGAAACATTAGATCTTAATTTGACAGTTTATAGAGAGCAAATGTCTGGTGAGCCTTTGGGCCTTTTTTCTCGAAAAACATATTTAAAAGAAAAAAGCAATATTATATACATAATTGAATAGTTTGACTTATACAACACTTCTTGTGTGATTTTTAATTGATTAAAATACAAACATATGAAACTTAAAGCTTCCCTGGAACGGCCTTTTTTTTTTACATTTGAAAGGCAGATTAAATGTATATTTGCATTTCAGTCCGCAGTGTACATGGCCTCAGGTCCTGGTTTTGCAAATGTACGTGTATATAACAGCTGTTTTTTTCTCTTGTTCAGCACCTCCACACAGAAAGGCTGAAGCTGCACACCAACACAGAAGGACAAAGAGAAATTAACTCTGTAGCAGGTTTGCTTCAAACTCTATTATCACCCTATTTATTTCCTTTAAAGTATGAGTCTAAGTTGTGTAGAGGTATTAGTAACATGTCTGTCTCTCTTTAGGTTATCATCATCTCTAACATCTGCAACATCTCCACCATGAAGTTAGTGACTGTGTTTGTGCTTCTTTGTGCAATGATGGCTTTGACCAGAGCAGCCGGTGAGTATTTACTGGCAGCGTTATTTACTAAAGTACTGTACATTTTTGTATTTCAATATTTATGTATTTTCCATTTTCTGAGGGAAATATTATACGTTTAACTGTACTACATTAATCTGACGGCTTTAACAGATGAAGATTTTACATACAACAAAAAATAACATATCATCCATATTCTTTTTTTATTTAATTAACCTTTATTTAACCAGGAGTATTTCTATTGAGATTCACAATCTCTTTTACAAGTCGGCCAAAGCAGCGAGAATAAAAAATAAAATTTAAAAAACAGCATACAAATTTCACATAAAAAGGAACAAACGACAGACTTAAAACAAAAAGCATAAAACAATGAAATTAGCAGCGTGAAAATGGTGCATCTCCAAAATGTCAACTTTTCATGAGCTTTTCAACTTGGTGATACTGTACTGCATTTGTCAAATAATCCTATTGTTTAATCATTTGAAGAAATACGAGAATTTCCTCAAAATGATTAATAATTATCTTTCAATAATAATAATAATAATAATAATAATATACCTATATCTGGATTGTTACATTACATTTGATACATCAGGCACATTTTGCAGATAATACAGCTGCTGCTTGTTTTATAGTTAACAAAAATGCACTTTAAGTCAAAGATCCGAGTACTTCCTTCACCACTACTAACTGGTGTATCAAACTGTATCCATCCAGCTCTTCTAGGAGCAGAGGACAAAGGGACAGAGGCACCCATTGTCGGTGAGTGAGTATTTCTTCAGATTTGTAAGGATGCCTGTTTGAGACATGAATATAAATACACTGAAATCCAATAAATAAATAAGCAGATGTCCCGAGTTAATAACTGCTATGTTAAGTTGTCAAACTCATACAGATCTAGACAGTTCTGGATGGGGGACATACTGTATACATCAGAGAGTTAGATGAGAAAATTGATATTAATCTCATGTCTGTATGCTCAATGTCAAGCTACACACAGAAGCTAACAGCTGCAGGCTGGTAAGCTAGCGTCATAGTCAACGAAAATGATCTTTAAGTAAAAGATCGGAGTCCTACTTCTATCCCTTCTAACTGGGGTTTCAAACTGTCCATCCAGGAGCAGAGGAGAAAGGGACAGAGGAACCTTTGGCTGGTGAGTGTCTCTCTTCAGATCTGTAATGATGAGACTGAAAAAAAAAAGCAGATGTCCCATGTAAATAACTGCTGTGTTAAATTGTGTAACCGCAGCTCTGGACACGACTAGTTTTCCACTTTCAACAGGTTTGTGGATACACTGTAAATATTAATATATATATAATTTTCTCTTACAAAAATGCATCATACTTTTGTCAAGATGTTCTCCTGCAAACACACAGAAACACGACACATACATATTCTTGCAACTCAATATTACCTTCTCTCTCTGTATCCATCGTGTCCGGATGGCTGGACCGTGTTCAATACTCATCCTGTCTTCTACGTTCGAGAAGGCATGAATTGGGATGATTTTGAGGTAATTTAGGATGATTTCTCATTCAGTGGAATTGTAAGAAGTGGTCAGATCCTTTGCTTAAAGTTTACGGTCTTGTGAAAAGGGTCTGGAGATAACTTATGTTATTATCTGGCACTATATGAACTAGAATGACTTCCTCATGGTCCATGTTTTTCCAAAATCTCATCACTTCATCATTTTATCCAATTAGACATTTGTGTGAAAATTAGTTATGGCCAACAACTCGTTTTGTGAGGTCACAGTGACCTTGACCTTTGACCCCCAACATTTAATCAGTTCATCCTTAAGTCCAAGTGGACGTTTGTGCCAAATCTGAACAAATTCCCTTCAAGCAAAGTATGTAAATAATATCAGTTAAATGTACTTAAAGTATAAAGCCAAATTATTGAATGTGCAGTAAATTGTTCCCTGTCAGTGTTTAATATTATATGCTTCTGAATTCATATTACTGCAGCATTAATGTGTATGTTGTATTTTACGGCTTAAAGTTGAGCTCATTTGAACTCTTTTATAGCTTGGTGGGTTAATTCTACAGCAATGCATCATATTATATAAGATATATCTATATATATATAGATCTATCTATATCTATATATCTATCTTCTTCTTTTTTCCCTCTGAGAGGTAGTGGCGTAAAAGTATGAAGTTGCTCATTTAAAGTACACTTACCTTGAATTTAAACTAAGCACAGTATAGGAAATGTATTAAGTTACATTCTAGCACGAGTGTTATTCAGAGCAGAATGTTTAACTTTGTATTTACTTGCACATTTGGTTGATCGGCATCTTATTTCTGTGTCGTTTTATTAAGGTTGTTTTTCTTGCCTGTTGATCTCCACTGTAGGAAAACTGCATGGTCATAGATGGACAGCCTGTCTGCGACTTTTGGGACAGCAGTGAGTCTGAGGAACTGGAGAACCCGACGAGCACCACGGCCAACTAATAACCTTTGGAGGTATACCAATCGACTTTAAAGAGTTTTTTTTAACACAAGTTTAGGCACTTACTGACTCCTGTGTTTTTGGTACTTACAGAAAGTGTGCCGGGATTCTTAGATGACATTCAGTGTGATGCTCGTTAAAAGATACCCGTCATGTGACTCCTGGGCTGAACGAGAAGCACGATCCATCTGTAAAAATCACAAACTTGTTGATTTGTAAATCCTTTTACATCTCTGAAAAGCTCAGTTGAGGAACTGGATCAGGCGATCCAGCAGACTCAAAGTGTCGAATGCTTTTAGCCCGACGTTATTCTGAGGCGAGCACTGTACTTTCTCATATGCAAATAAAAAAAATCTCAAGCATTGAAAATCTCTGATGGTCTGTGAGTCCGCGTTACATTTTCTGTTTATATGGGTTCTTGAATGAAATATTATATGTATTTCATTTTGACAGACTAGCAATTATTCGAGTGGACCTACAGTATGTCACAGAACATGACGTATGCAGCTGCAGCTCTGTCACAGAAATGTTCTACTGCTCAAATGAAAAACTATCCTAAATTTGATACAAGACAACAGAAATACACAGCAACTAAACAAAATCCGGTGAGAGATGTTTCCTTTTGGAATCACTCCAAAAGGAAACATCTCTCACCGGATTTGAGTGTGAACGCTGTCATGAAAGTGTTTCACTTTTAAGGACCTCACGCTTACTCAGATAACAGCTGTGGTGGAAGGTAACTACGGTAAGTACATTTACTCAAGTACTTGAGCTTCTTATTTCTTATTTCCATTCTTATTTCTTATACTTCTTCTTCACTACATTTATGTGACAGCTTAAGTAACTTTTCAAATATTTTTGCAAAGAAAGCAAATGAAGGAAAATAAATATGATTTTTAGTTATAAATTTAAATACCTAACCGTTTATACAAGTACATCTGAAAACATTAGTCCAATAATGAATTATTATTATTAACTATTTTGGTTGTTTAAGTAATTTTTCATGTAATAATTAGGGCTGTCAAATTAGTGCGTTCATTTCGATAAATTAATCATTAGATTAATTTTTATTAATTAATTTTTAATTAATCAAAGAATAAATAACGCGACAAAACAATTGTAAAAAAATGTACAATTAAAAAAATGCCTGGATGGATGTTGATAGCACCATTTTGTGCGATTCCTGCAGCAAAGAACGTTCGTACCACCGGAGTACTGAAGCCTGAAATATCACCTCAACGCAAAGCACTTAGCAGCTAGCTTGGAGCTAGATAACCCGCTGGTGCTAAAGTGAGCGACCAGTCTTAACCAAAGTAAACATTAATCAACCAAAAAACTTCTACTTGACAGCTCTGAAGGTGCACATGTGAAAAACAAATGGTCAAACTATATGAAATTTCAAAAAGCAGTGATGCTTGTTATATTAGAATGAGAGAGAGAGAGAGAGAGAGAGAGAGAAAGAGAGAGAGAGAGAGAGAGAGAGACAGAGAGAGACAGCTGTTGATCGGAGGAGATATTAGAAGTAAAGCCTGTAAATGTCTCTGTGCTTCCCGACCACAGAGACATTAAAGAAACATTAACATTTCTTTAACATTAACACATGACCTGCTCAGTCCTGACGCTCCTGTCTGATGAGATGTTCCTGGAGCAGACTCTCCTCAGACAAACCATCAGAGGAGAAGCAGCATCAGCGTCAGGATGACCTGAGAGCTCCATGACCAGCTGACACAACTCCAGCATAGAAGAAGCCCTTTACTGCGACGGAGGACATCATCTGGACACTTTACATCCAAGTTTTGGCCTTGCTACTTTTGGCATTATGTGTAGCCAATGTATATGTCAATGTCAATGGCATTGTCTATGAATAAAGAGCTTTATTTTTAAGGAGGCTTTTTGTCATGTTTACATTTAGAATGAATGATCTTGTAGCATTAACTCCAACCAGACCAGCTGCTTTACAAGCAGACTACAGCTCGCAAACCTCAGTTATCGCTGCAAGATTCAAGTCTGGATTGTGCAACACCACGGCCTATTTGTCGCCTCTGATTTATTCAGAAGTTGGCTTTCCTGGATAGTTTGGGAGAAAAGCGGTGGTTCCCAGAACTGCAGTCACGTTCATCCATCTCAAACACTGGAAGCAAAGACTGGCAGTGTATTTTAATAACCGTTTGACATGCACATGGTCCCAGAGGTGATGTGGAGTGAAAATGTAACGCACTAAAATGACAGCAGTCTGATACTTAAGGAACAAGTCCTTCAACATTAAGAACTGTTGACTCACACGTCACAGTGCGTTCTCGGTTAATAACGCCCGTTTTACTTAAGAAGGTGCTGGGAGAGGAAGTGCTGAGGTCTGCTGCTCCATTAAAGAGATGTGACGTGTTTTGCAATCCGCTGTGAGACGGGTCAAAGTATAAATAGTCTCTTAAACTGTGTTTGTCAGTTTATCAACCAAGCTAGTGAGTTTACTAATCAATAGTCCGCTGGTAGCAGGCGAGCTAACTTGGCATGTTGCTGCTAGGTAGCATGTTAGCGGTTCTTTTCAACTCGCCACACAAGTCGTCGCTACGTCACAAAGCTTTTGGTGCTAGCGGGCACAAGGTCTGAAGTAATGACTATCGTTGTTGACACTACTTAGCACATTTAAAACTTTCTCCTTCTAATGTCCACAAACATCACTCTAATCTTGGTATCATTTTTGAAAACAAGCTTAGAGCTGGTCTTTAAAACCCCCAAATGGACCCTCAGAAAGGTTTGTCCTGGTTTGTTAAACACTGAAGCTCAATTTAAATATGAAGAAAAAATGGATTTAAAAGAAAATCTGGCTCCAAAAGTACCATTTCAAAAGGAATGTCATTGTCTTTCTTTAAAAAATTATGCATATATAACCTATTACTTATTTCTCCCTCCTCTCGCTGTAGCTATTAATAATAAAATATATAATATTGTAACATATCCCATTATAAATATTTGAACAGGCATAACAAAACACACAATAAAGTGCAAAACATATCCTTTTATTATTACATATATAATGTAAATGTAATTATTCCATTTTATATTATGCACTTTATTTATATTATTATTACAGTCATATACGTGTATAATATAATACATAAAAATTGTTTACAATAAATATTAGCAACAGAAAAAATAAAAACTTTTTATTCTTTCTGTGCGGCCCGGTACCAAATGATCCGCGGCCCGGTACTGGTCCGCTGCCCGGTGGTTGGGGACCCCTGCTCTAGCACTGTCCTTAGGTCAACATTTTAATGTGTCCAATACTTGTTTATGATCAAATATCTGCAGAACTGATGACATTCCCATCAGCCCCAGCTGTACTCTGTGTTCATTATGAGACAATGGGCACAGTCACACCACCTCTCCTACACAGGAGCAAGACACACAGACTTGAAGTTATTTTGCCTCTTTTTGTTGTCGTTTAGTGTCTCTTTGTAGTAGACACGCATCGCTCTGTGGTTTTGGAGGAGTTGCACATCGAAATCTGAAAATTTGAGCAAGAATACTGTTTTACGTCATTGTTATTTTAAAGGAGAGTACATTGCACTTTTTTTGTACATTACAGTTTTTATCCTTTTCTTTTCTCCTATTTGTTGTGAGTCATTTGTTTTAATTAGTATTTCAAATACTGAAAAATGTTAAATACAGAACAAATGTGCTCTGCCTGTATTTTCACCAATAAAAAAATCATCTTCGTAAAGCAATTTTATTGCAATTTTAAAAATAATTTCTGACATTAGTAACATTAGGAAGATATTTTATAAAACAACAAATACAGATATAGAGGTTAGATATAGCGATATATACACACACACACACACACATATACCGTATATATATATATATATATGTAGATACACATATACTGTATATACATACATATATATATATATATATCTACATACATATATACATAAAAAGACATACA
>CALSBV010011200.1:20784136-20808152 GCA_943590825.1 Bovichtus diacanthus
GGGGGGGGGGGGACCTCAGTCTAGGCCGACTTTCACCTTCCAACAGGACAACGATCCTAAGCACACAGCCAAAACAACGCAGGAGTGGCTTCGGGAGAACTCTGTCAATGTCCTCGAGTGGCCCAGCCAGAGCCTGGACTTGAACCCAACTGAACATCTCTGGAGATACCTGAAAAACGCTGTCCATCGGCGGTCCCCATCCAACCTGACAGAGCTTGAGATGATGTGCAGAGAAGAATGGGAGAAAATCACAGCACTGTATATACTGTATATATACATATACATATATATATATATATTTACATATATACATATCTATATACACATATATAGATATGTATATATACACACATACATACATACATAAATACGTACAAGTATGGGGCCACTTACACATTATACCTACAGGAGCTTTTATAACATCCCATTCCAAATGTATAGGCATTAATATGAAGTTTTGTCCCCCTTTGCATCTATAACAGGCCTTTATGGACCTTGCTTTGTGCACTGGGGCACAGTCATGCTGGAACAGAAAAGGGCCTTCCCCAAACTGTTTCCACAAAGTTGGAAGCATAGAATTGTCCAAAATGACTTGGTTAGATGAAGCATTAAGATTTCCCTTCACTGAAACTAATCAGCCGAGGCCAACCCCAGAAAAACAACCCCATAGCATTATCCCTCCTCCAGCAAACTTTACAGTTGGCACAATGCAGTCAGGCAGGTAACGTTCTCCTGGCATTCGCCAAACCCATCAGACTGCCAGATAGAGAAGCTGATTCGTCACAAACACGTTTCCACTGCTCCAGAGTCCAGTGGCGGCGTGCTTTACACCACTCCATCCGACGCTTGGCATTGTGCTTGGTGATGTAAGGCTGGCATGGCAACCCATGCCATGAAGCTCCAGGCGCACAGTTTTGTTGCTGGTAGTAATGCCAGAGCTGCTTTGGAACTCTGCAGTTATTGAGTCAGCAGAGCTTTCATGACTTTTACGCACTATGCGTCTCAGCACTCGGCGACCCCGCTCTGTACGTCTAACCTTACGTGGTGTGCCACTTCGTGGCTGAGTTGCTGTGGTTCCTAAACGTTTCCACTTTGCACTAATGCAACTTACAGTTGTTGGTGGAATATCTAGGAGAGAACAAATTGCACAAACTGACTTGTTGCAAAGGTGGCATCCTATTACAGTACCATGTTCAAATTCGGTGAACTCTTTAGAATGACCCATTCTTCCACAAACGTTTGTAAAGGCAGACTGCATGGCTAGGTGTTTGATTTTATACACCTCTGGCAATGGGACTGAATTAAACACCTGAATTCAATGATTAAGAGGAGTGGCCCAATACTTGGATTTTTTGTTGGAAGAAACCACTTTTTGCTTCAGAAATAGAGGAAGAGAAAGAGGAGAGAAGAGTTTGAAAGACAATGAGGTCGTCAGGGTTTTTTGATTTCAACCATTTCCTTTCAGCCCCCCGTAGGATGGTTCTGTCAGCCTGAGTCTTTCAACCAGGGAGCTGGAGGGGACTGGCGAACCTGCTGCAAGGTGAGAGGACAGAGAGAGTCCAGAGAGGAGGACAGAGTAGAGAGGAGAGTCTGTGGCAGAGTTGGCAGGCATGAGTGAGAATGAGTCAGATGAAGGAAGGGCTGAGAGGACAGCTGAGGCAAGAGAGGAGAGGGGGAGCGAAGGTTATGGCGGAGAGGTACAGTATTCAGGAAGTTAGATTGGGAGAGAGTAGGATATGAAGAAGTGATCAGAGATCTGAAGCAGGGTTACAGATAGGTTTGAGGTAGAGCAGTTTCTGGTGAATATGAGGTCGAGGTGGTTGCCAGCTTTGTGAGTAGGTGGGGACGGACACAGGGAGAGAGCACAAGAAGACAGGAGAGATACCAATTCTGTTGACTTCTCTGGCTGGACATTGAAGTCACGAGAAGTACGATCGGAGGGCCATTTACAGGGATGTTAGACAGGAGAATGTCCAATTCCTCCAAAAACTCCCCCAAAGGACCTGGAGGACAGTAGAGAACAACAATGTTTAATGTAACCGGGTTAGTTATAGTGACGGCATGAAATTCGAAAGACGAAGGAGTGAAGTCTGGCAATGGATAAAGAGAAAAACTCCATTTGGGGGAGATCAGTAGACCTGTGGCGCCTCCTCTGCCCGTGGCTCTGGGTGAGTGGGTGAAGGAGTAGCTGTGGAGAGAGCAGCAGGGGTGGAAGTGTTATCAGGTGTGATCCAAGTCTCAGTGAGGGCAAGGAAGTCAAGGGATCGCTGTTGAGGCGTAGCCAGAGATGAACTCAGTCTTGCGAGTAGCTGACCAGCAGTTCCACAGGCCCCCTGTGACGAGGTGTTGGGTATGTGAGGAGCGGGTGGGATAGACAAAAGCAGAGAGGTTACGATGGCGTAGAGACCATGTGCGGGGCCTGTAGTATCTACTAGACGAGACATGAACTGGAATGGAAAGTATACACATTTAAATAAATGAGAGCAGATCAGATCATGGTGATCTGCTGTTCCCACTGATGAATCAACTGATTGTGTGTGTGTGTGTCCAAACCTTCTGTATCAGTGTATGTTTATTAGTGTGGCTACAATAAGACATATGACATAAGATAAGCTAATCATGACTATTAAATTAATAATTAATTAGACTGCCCTGTAATCTCCCTCGACCCGAATGGTAAAAATCCGATCATGTGAATGTTGCATGTGAGTGTGTCTTCTGTACAAAAACAAAGCGACGACATTTGCTCAGACACAGCAGGACTGAGGCAGCGGGTGTGTGTGAGTGTGTGTGTCTGCAACTGGAGCCATGGCACTCAGGTGGATCATTCTGGTCTGTGGCCTGGGACTGGTAAGTGTAAGCATTTGTGAAACATTAACGTTCATATTCTGTCTCCGGTGCAAAACAGTGACATTTAAGGGGACATCTACAGGTGAACAGGGTAAATATGTAACTTATAGATATCACCATGAAACTTCCCCAGTCGATTACTTTCGATGTCGATTACAAAAAATGTTTGTATTACAAGTGTTCTGAAATTGCATGTTTTAACGTGCAAATGAGGCATTATTGTTTCGTTTTGTTGACATATTACAGTCAAAGGTTTTTACAGAGGGAATGTTGGATATCCCTTTTGATCGCTCCATTAATTAGAATATACTGGCCTTGTTTTTTAGGAATAAAATAATATATATGAACAAAGCCCGCTGTAAAAACCTTCAGAATATAGAGAGGAATGACACTGGAAAGTTTGGTGAATGAAGTGCTACTGAAGTGCAGATTTCTGGCTCAGAGTCTGAGAAAAAAAAACTCATTTTAGGAAAACACCCTTTGAGTAATATGTAAGTAAAATTCCATACGATTTTTAGACACTACATGTGAAGAGGGTAAAACTATTTTAACTTATAGATATCACCATGAAACGTCCCCAGTTGATTACTTACATTAAGACACTCATTATTTGTATCAATAGTTTCCTGAAATGTTGTTTAAATATGCAAATTAAGCATGAAGTAATGCAAATGTTGGATGAATTTCGTAGAAATTTAGTAGAACTCAAATAGACAAAGTTAGTTAAATAAACTCCTAAATGTGTGTGTTGGATGTTTTTTTTCTCCCACTCGTCTGAAAGAAGACGTGTTATGAGCAAAATAGCCCAAAACTCTCAAAATTGACCAGTGCATGAAAAAACAATGTTCTTGCCAAGAGTGTCTCGCCTTAATGTTGAGTTGCCAGCCAGGATGTCAGTTATTTTTTTTAGTAAATCATGTCATCAATTTTTCTCTATTGATTACTGTGTTTTTATGTATTTTCTAGGCAGCAGCTAAGCTAACAGGTGATACAGGTGAGTCACATATTATTATGTTTCTCATGTTCATTTCTGTTAAAGTAGACAAAACAAAAAATTAATTACAGAGGTTGAGGTTTAAAATACGCCACCCCACACTATACTTGTGATATTATGAATGCATGATCCCGATGTCTCGCGATTTACGGGGTTGTGCCCCATTTGTGCCCAAAGACTATATTTTTTTATGATAAGGAGGAAAAATGCCACAAAAATGTGTTCTGATTGGTCTGAACTCTTGAAATATTGTACGGACAAACTTTGGACAAGTATCTAACAGGACAACTTGGACATTTTTAGATCACATGAAAAATCACACTTTTATCAATTGTCGGGATTTGTGAAAAAATACAGGTCTCAATGCTAACTGCACAAGTACAATGGTAATTACGTTAATAAGATTGTCCTGTAATCTCATTTTGAGCAGCATATTATTGATTCTACATTTACAGAAACAGACGTTGATGAAGGCCATGACTGGGACATCTTTAACATCAATGAAGGTGTGTGGACACAGTTTTCTTTTTATCTGTCTCTGAGTATTTTCATCAACCGATCACATTTTCCTTAACAGCGGCTGGACTGGACCTGCTGGAGGGAGACATCGAACAGGAGGAAGTAAGGCTCTCAGTAATCTGCATATCCAGGCCTGTATAATTATGCCGTTATATTTGTGTCCAAATTCTGGGCACCGTGGGACATTTTGAGCACAGAAAAAGATACTTTGCACACACACAAATTATAATTTTCAAGAGAGAGCATCCATACCTTCCTAGTCAGCGATGACCCTCTGAAATGATTGATGATTATTTGATTTGATTATTATTTATGATATATAAATAAATATGTAATCTTTAACTTTTATTGTTTATTGTGCGTTTTGTCTCTTTTTTGGCTAAATTAATTACACTCAAAATGCGAGTGTAGGGAGACAAACGGAAGGGAAAGGGAAAGGGACAAAGGGAAAGAAACGTAAATGATTTAAGAGGCACTGGAATATTTATATGATGTTAAATAAGTGGATAATTAACATGATATCATTAAAATATTTTTTTAATAATACAGTTATGATCAATATTGGTGTATCGCGACACCCCTAATTTATGTATATATATATATATATATATATATATATAGTTTTATGGGGACAATTGAGAGCAGAAAACATATTTTCTTTTCCTCAAATTAAATGACCATTTGCGTTCATAATTTTTCTACAAAGATCTATCTCAGAATTAAGACACACATACTATAATTCCCCATCTGATCAGTACTGTATATGCAGGAACTAAAGCTGTGCAATATGAACAGTATTAATGTAATGATTGTCATAAGACTTTGAGGTAACGGTACAATGACATTTGCTCACTAATACTCATTTAAATAATCAAAACGATGCCTCTGTAGAGATGTAGTTAGTACACTTGTTTGGAAAGACACTGAGTAATTCATCTACCCTGGTGAAGTCTTCTAGTAGGACGGAACACCCTCCTTGTCTTGAAGGAAAGCAAGCCATTTCAAAACACAAGGTTACGGTTGTGTCACTTAAAGCGAGTCTGTTCGAGTTTGCGCTCTTGTTTCTCCTCATCTCTAAAAGCTGACCTGTTCTCTTCATTCCCATCAGACCCTCAGCAGGAACTCCATTATAGGAGACAAGTATCGCTGGCCAACAACCATCCCCTACTACCTAGAGGACAGTCTGGGTAAGACGCTCGCACACACGGTACCTACCATGTCATTATGAATATGCACCAGTGAGGATGTTTTTTTTTTTCTTCATCTTTGTCATACACTTCCCTCATGTAGACATGAATGCTAAGGGAGTGATCCTGAAGGCATTCGACCAGTACAGACTGAAGACCTGCATTGACTTCACACCGTGGAAAGGAGAGGAGAACTACATCTCTGTGTTCAAAGGGAGCGGGTGAGCGCTGTGTTTGCTTCAAATGAAATGAACAAAACTATGTTGGTGCTGATTACGCTGATTGGGCAGCTGTGGATCAGGAGGTGGAGTGGTCGTCCACCGGTCGGAGGCTCGGCGGTTCGATCCCCTGCAGTCATCATGTCGAAGTGTCCTTGGGCAAGATACTGAACCCCAAATTGCTCCGATGGCCAGAGGTGTGTGAGTGTGTGAGTGGGTGGATGAGCGGGTCAAGAAAACAGCACTTTCATCCAGGAGACTGCTGTTTGTGTCCTTAGTTTAACCTCCTTTGTGATGAAGCCCACGTTGAGTTATTTGAAGTTATGTAAGTAACTACGTTAGGTACTTAAGTACATAACAATACTTATTTTTATCTTTCCTAAACCTAACCACGTAGTTTTGTTTCGTAAGCATCAAGTAGGTCCGTTTCACATGGTGTTTCAAACTGCAACCGTTTCACACCGTTAAATAACAGTCACAAGTTTAACGGTCACGTGTTTTAAACTGCCGCCGTGTGAACAGTCAAATAATCGTTTAGCTATGACGACGTGTTGGTCTGTCAGTCTTTTGTTTACGGTTTGATCTGCTGTCCCCAAATAATGTGTCATGACTGCTTTAAGCCCACATAGACTTTAAACAGAAATCTAATCAAAGTGCAGTATTAATTCCAGTGTAATGTGCTTTTAGTTTAGGTCAATGCACAAATGTCAATCTTCTGATACTGAGGCCAGTCCTGTACTAAAGCCAGGAGAGCCACGGGTGTTTTTGTCATCTTCTGAATGTCGGCCTTTAAGACCATTAAGTGAAAAGTTAAAGTACGTTCCCTCTCCGTAGATGCTACTCCTCTGTAGGCAACCAGCATGTGGGGAAGCAGCGGCTGTCCATTGGCAGAAACTGTGATCGTCTAGGAACCGTTGAGCACGAGTTCCTGCACGCTCTGGGCTTTTGGCATGAGCAGTCCAGAGCTGACCGAGATGATTACGTCAACATCATGTGGGATCGCATCGAACCTGGTAACGTTGATCTGGAACACCCTAAATCACAGCTCACTTGAATTAGTGGATACTCATGAAGTAACTTCATGCACTATTCCTTTCTCAGGTAAAGAGCACAACTTTAAAACATACGATGACAAGGTGTCCAGCGCTCTCGGCGTTCCCTACGACTACGGCTCTGTAATGCACTACAGCAAGACCTCCTTCAACATCGCCTCTGAGCCCACCATCGTCACCAAGATCCCCCACTTCATGGACGTGATTGGTCAGAGGATGGGGTTCAGTGCGAGTGACCTAACCAAGCTCAACCGTCTCTACAACTGCAGTGAGTCATTTTGTCCATCAAACAATAAATGAGGCATAATATTTGCACTTTGAGTGTTATAAACTAAAATCAGGTCATAAAAAAAAGATTTCTTTGAGTTACAAGAAAGGTCAGAGTTTATAGGCAGACTCTAATATACTGTATCTTTGGCAATAATCTGTGGTTTATCAGCCTTTAGTACAGTAATACTTTGGAGATACCACAAATTCTAAGCAGTATTAAGGAAAACCTACTGGCCCGATTTTTATTCAACTTGGTGGAAGGTTGTAGCATGGGGCAAGGAAGAACCCATCACATGGAGCTGATCCAAATCACGTTTTTAAGGCAATTTAATTTAAACAACCTGCAACAAAAAAAATGCAGCTATCGCCTCATTAATGCAGAATATTTTCAGGTTTCTGTCATGTTCTTAGAATTTGAAATAGAGACGTGTAGAAATCAATTTCGGAAAACTTCTCTTCAGGTAAACGATATTTATTCGATGATGATGATGTGATGAGCATTACAAAAGTACCCAGCTGCGGTCCGTCCTATTTCACCGTTCCACAGACCACATTAAAGTAGTTACTCTGTCTCACGGATTCACAGGACAAGGGGCGATCTATTGTCTTACAACATATTTTATATGTGGTGTACCCTTACGTTTTTACAGTTTACAATATTGCATATTATTTCACAGTCTTTTGGTCATTCTTAGGCATAGCCACTTAATTTAACAACATTTAACACTTCTAAAATACGGAAGAAAATAAGGCACATAGTAGTAGTTTACACATTCATAATACTTCTAAATAAGGACATAATAAAGGTGCATTGTAACATCTAATATATTGATTTTTATTACATTTCAGATCAGTACATAGTCCTTCTATGAACTGTTGAAGGCACTTTTCTGTTCTACGTTTCCTTCTGGCTCCAGGTGAACTTCTGTTCAGAGATGAACCATATTTGTGTGGTGGCACTTTTGCCCTCTACCTGCGATAACCCTGCGTCATATTGACATCTTGTTTCTTTTATCACTCCTTGGAGGGCAAATTAAAAAAAATGGATATGTGATAACATATTTGGTCAAAGGTGCCCTGAACCCTTACATAAGAAGTTTCCATCATAAAATTATTAAAACAGCGCCTTTAGGTTATCGGTTATTTTTCCATTGGAAAGATTGATTCATGTATACATGGTAAATTAGAGAGTTTTATTGAAATTGGACAACCTGCGCTTCTTTAGGACAAGATAAATTTAATGTATGTTATGGAGGACTGGCTATGCATTATTAACGAGTTTTCACTGCGGTCTGCATAGTATTTAACTATGATACTGGATACTAGGATACTGCCATTTTTATTACTGTTTAGTGTATTGTTAATGGTCACAGAATGTAAAATAAGTGACACTGACATTAAAAAAAAAAAAAATACTTTCTCTGTCTTATTATTAGGAATATGTTCAGGCTTGTATGTCATCATGACATCACATTCTTACTTTTCCTTTGTATTGTGTTATTCTATATATACGTATGTATCTATACTGTATATTATCCATGCAAAAATAAACATTTTTGTAGCATTCCAGGATTATAACAGCAATGGTAAAGAAAGTTCCAGTCAAACAAGATAAAAGTCATTCAAGTCTGATGTTGTGTACCTTGATGTTTCCTCTCTACAGCCAAGTCTTCTACCTTTGTGGACGGCTGTGACTTCGAGGAGGAGAACATTTGCGGGATGATTCAGGGTCCTGGCACAAAGTGGGAGCAACGTAGTTCTGTGAGCGGAGGGCCTGAGACTGACTTCTCCAACATGGGACAACAATGTAAAGGTGACTGTCAATCAAAACAAAAACATGTCATGGTGCTGAAATGTGCTCAAAGTCCTCGACTTTGTTTTTAAAATCTCACTGGAGACTCTTAACAGCTTTCAGAGATACAAAATATGTCACAAAACATCTGGAACTCTCACTTTTAGGGAGGCAGTCACAAAAAAAGGGCATCTTGAGTTCACTTGTGTTGTCGTTATCTAGCCTCATAGATGGCGGGCCTTGGTGTTTAGTGTCTGAAGATATTTAAAAACAAAGTTTTGATTTACAACATAACCTGTACAAAGTACAGGCTGGCAATAAAAATACATTGATTATTGTTGAAAGATAAATAGCAATCTATTAGTTATTTATTAGATACAATTTGAAGCATGTTTCTTTAATTAGTTGTTATAAATAAACTGAAACATAATTCTTGTATTTACTGCTCATACTAAGCTAAAATGAATTATTTACGGAAGCTGTTTATGACTTAAGAACAGTCAAAAAATAGTTTTTGCCAGGATGATCTTTCTACATGAATATGTAACATTATTGTCACATAACTATTTAGTTGCTATAACATTTTTAAATATGGGGTTGTGGTTCACTTCAGCCTCTTGTGGCCGAAATGAGTATTACAACAACAAACACTCAAAGATGAAAAAAAGTAACTAAGGAAAATTTCACCTGTTCTAAAAGTCATGAAAAAAGTAGAAAAAACTATTTACACTAGATCAGACGTATGGAAAAATGGATTTCTAGAATGCTTTTTCTTACACTCAGGGCTTCCCCCCTTTATATTCTAGCTATTACACTTTGAGCCCCTCGTCCAGGCAGTACGGCTTGGAGTAGACTTTAACCATACTGAATTGACAGGGATGAAGTAGGTTCTCCAATATGGTACTATAAAATGTAATATGACAAACTTCTCAGTACACTCCGTTATCTCCTCCTGCCCTTAGGAAAAGGCTACTTCATGCACTTCAGCACAGCCTCTGCTGAACCTGGTGACCGCGCGTTCCTGGAGAGTCGTTGGCTTTACCCCAAACCTGGAGTCCAGTGTCTGCAGTTCTTCCTCCATAACAGCGGGGCGGCTGATGATGTTCTCAATATTTGGGTGAGAGAGTATGACGAGGCCAACCCCGGCGGTAAACTGAAGCTCTTCAAGAGTATTTCAGGTAACAAATTAAACATTATATCTTGCGTGATGTACAGTATAGTTATCTTAAAAGTCCCTGTATGCACAACTTGGAAGTTTGTGATGTTCACCAGCATTCTCTCATTTTACAAGAAACAAAAAGCATATGTAATGTAATCGTAATCATTTGAAAAAAGATGAAATCAAATCAAAAACTCAAATATTTCACCTGCAACCTCAACCGTAGTAATACATAAGTGATAGTAATATAATAATATCTATTCTCCATTCTGTCTGTTCTCTTTACAGGAGGTGTCATGGGCTCCTGGGAACTGCACAACATCAATGTGAATGTGACGCAGAAGGCCCGTGTGGTTTTTGAGGGCATGAGGGGAAGCAATCCATCGAATGGAGGTTTCTCTCTGGATGACATTAACCTGTCATCCACAAAGTGCCCTCAGCACATCTGGCACATCCGCAACATCACCCGCCTGCTGGCCACCACCCCAGCAGGAGACAAACTGTACAGCCCTCGCTTTCTATCCCCAGCAGGTTACTCCTTCCAGGTAAATGCCTTTTAAAATGATTTGATTCTCTTAATCTTGTAGAAATCCAAAGCTTGATTCACCTGTTGAGTATAGTCACGGCTGTGGAGTGGTCAATTAAAGGACCAGTGCGTAGGTCATAGAATGCTTAAAGTGCAGCCCGCTGACCCCCTGAACGTGACAAGAAATGTATTTTATTCCTCCGCGGCCTATTTTAATTAGGGTTGCACGATATATATATCGGGGCTGACAAAATATCGTTATAGATTGCGTGCCCCACTTATCAAGGCTAAGTCATCCCCTCTCTCTCTCCTGCCTTTCCTGTCTCTTTCTAAGCTGTCTATCAATAAAAGCAGAAATGCCCCAAACATATCTTAGAAAATATATATAAAGACAGTCTATCTTCACAAATCCTTTGAAATGTACTGTGTGACACAGGCAAGCTACGTAGTATCCCACGAAATTGCTCAACGTAATAAGTCGTTCACTGATGGAGAGTTTGTGCGGGACTGCTTGGTGAAAGTGGCCAAATTCGTATGTCCCGAACCTCACATGTCCTGAGGCACTCTGAGAAACCTAAGTGCAAGATTTAGCGGGATCTATTGGCAGAAATGGAATATAATATTCATAACTATGTTTTCCTTAGTGTATAATCACCTGAAACTAAGAGCCGTTGTGTTTTCTTCAGCTTAGAATGAGTCTCCATAGGGAGCGGGTCCTCTTCCACGGAGTCCGCCATGTTGCACCGCCATGTTTCTACAGTGGCCCAGAACGCACAAACCAAACTCTGGCTCTAGAGAGGGCCTCCCGCATTTTCACGTTACCTGAAGGCCACTTTAGTTCTCCTACACGCCAGAAAAGGGAGGGTTGAGCTGAGGGGTATTCGGTTGGTAGCAATCTGAAACCTCACCGCTAGATGCCACTAAATCCTACGCACTCTTCCTTGAACTTACAGTACCATCACATTCTTGCACAGATTTCTGCCGCAACAATGTTGTTGAATAATCTAATCATACAGTTAACTGGCGTGATTTCAGAAGAAGTATTTTAATATTTCTTCATATTGCTCTGTGATCTATAGGTCGGCGTGTACCTAAACGGAAAAAGCGACCGGCCAGGGTACATGGCCACCTACTTCTACCTGACCTCAGGCCCCAACGACCACAAACTCAAGTGGCCGTGTCCGTGGCAACAGGCAACTATGGCCCTGATGGATCAGCAGTCTGACATCAGACAGCAAATGAACATGCACCGAATGGTCACCACTGACCCCGACAAGATGTCCTCGGATGGTAAGAGAATGGCGGTAACTTGTAGTAGTCTTTATACAATGAATTGTTGCTCTGTTTGTCAAACAGAGGATGACAGCTGGCCTGTTTCTCCCAGGCACCGAGTACTACTGGGACGATCCCAGGAAGGTGGGCTCGAAAGTGACTGCGTCCGATGGCAGCTACTACTATCGAGGCCCAGGCACCGGAACAAGCTCCTTCATCACCCACAGCAGACTCAAGAGCAGAAACTTCATCAAAGGAGACGATGCCTTCTTCCTCTTCAGTCTGGAAGGTGTGGAGTCAGATGGGCCCATTATATCACACACAACTATACTGTATAACTAAGATCCCTGAATCATCACGGTTGTCGTCTACCTGTCCTCAGATATATCTGAGCTGCTGGTATCGCAGCCTCTTCACCGCCCTGTGGTCCATGCGGACGGCAGTCTGATGAAGGCTGTAGATCAAGGTGCTCCGCCGGGAACTGCTAACCACACGCTGGTCACAGTCGTGGCAGTGTCTGTGGCAGCAGCCATGTTGGTGGTTTCCATGCTGATCGTAGGGACCGCCTGGAGGACGAGCAGGAGGAGGAGACACCGGGAAAGCGACAAGGAAGTGATCATACAGGACATGCCTGGATTCATTGAAGTGAGTTATGATTTGGTTCAACACTTTCACACCATTGCAATTTAGGCTAGCAATAATTTACATTGCCTCACTTGAGCTAATGCTAACTGTTGTGTTTTTAGTTTGTGTATGAAAAATCTTTACTAAATGTCTCTGTTTCATTCCAGGAGCACCCAAACAAAGATTTACCATCTCTTTTCACCACTCCATGATGTCGCCATCAAGGAAAACAATGAGATTAATACATTTATCTACGATAACTGTTAACAAAAACTGTTAATCAGCCACTTGGCTCATTTTTATGTATAATTTGAATTTGTATATTAGAAATATAATCATGCATGCATGTTCAAAACGATTGTTTCCTTCTTCATTATCAGTCAGAGAGTGAGTGATTTACAATATTGTGCTTACTTTCAAATAGGACGATATGAACATTTCATGTCATGATTATCTTGGCCAAAACAATTGTGATTCATATTATCCTGATAATCATCAACATTTTTTTAACAAATAGTTGTGTTGCACCTCAGATAGGACACATAGCAAACATCCATTTTTTAGTGAGAAACATCAGTCTTAAATGAGATTATCATGAATCATAAGGTCCCCCTGCATAAATAAAGGATTTATGAAAAAAAACTATCAACATTGTAAGTTGTTTTTTTCTTGCATGATTTTTCTTTATATTCTGCAAAATTACAAATTACAGTGGGTTTTGAAGCCCGATTCTGATGCTTTCCACACTCAACTTGAACAGCAAACGTGGCCCGTGGGCAAAGCAAGTTGAGTAATAATAATAATACATTTTATTTGTAAAGGGCCTTTCATGGCTAAAAGCAATCCCAAGGTGCTACAGAGCAGAAGACAACAACAACAACAAAATCATGTAAGTGCTAATGAGTAAATCATGCTGGAAGGTAAAACATAATTGATCGGTTGAATAAATAAAAAAACAAATGTGAAAACAAAAAAAGGTAGGGCCTCGTCATAACCTCAATATATATATATTTTTTTTTATCAATCCTGGCTATGGGAAAACAATGCTGAAGCTGCTGTGAATGTTTGTCATCCATATCTGTTTATTATTCTGTCCATCAATCAGTCACTTATTGAGTTAAAAACACCAGACAAACATCAGGTCAAGTCAATCATAATTTTATTATGAGATAATGAAAGACAACAGCACGAGTGCCATGTTTCACTCTCAACTGGAAGGCTGTAAAGCAAGAAATAACTCACAGTTTCATACATGTTATATGTGTCTTGCATACAGTGATCTTCTCACATTGTGCTTCCTTTAAGCAGAAGTTTTGATACAGAAAGTAATAATCATTTCATTTCACTCGTTTGACCTGTGGGACATTTCACAAACTGGGGACTACTCACTATGGACGGATTATCTGGGAATAGAAATGAACACAAACCCTTTATATTTTAATGTTAGTGTGCGTCGTTGAGAAATATCCTTCAAATTGATTCGTTCCACTTCTTCAAACAGTGGAAAAAAATATCACACCAAAGAAATGACAATTTTGAGGTATTCAGTCTCAAAATGATGATGACAATAACTGAAAGTTCTCCCTCCTGATCACGTCATTTCGGTTTCGTCAGGATTTGGTTTGTCTGGGACATCGGAGCTTGTGCAGCTCGACATTTATCGTTTCATTTAATGTTCTTAGTTCTTCTGGTTGGGGCTCATCGGACACATTTTATAAGAAAATGCCAATATTCAAATGGGAAAAAGACATTTAAAGGTGCACAAGTTCACATGATTACATTAACAAAGCATCAAAGAGCAGTGTGTAATGTTGAAGGGGTCATTTGTGGAGCCAAACACACAGATAATTATTACCCAGTTCTGCATTTCTCAGCTATACAGAGATTTTTTGTGTATTTGAGTTATTTTGGTTTTCTGGACGTAAAAATCTATCAATTAATACAGCTTTAAATCAGAATTAGAAAAAGATGGCATTGGTTATTCGTACACAATCACAGTTATTTGCTACCACCAGTAAACACTTTGTCAATATGTATCACATTAAGTGTCACAACAGCCCAACAAATAAAGTCAATTTGAAGGTATAGTCACTGCTCATAGGGTCGAGCTGCAGAGCTCCAAAGCTCCAGGCTCTGGCCTACCTCCTCCATCGGACCATTTCCAGTCCTGAGCTTGGAGAAGGAAGTGATATCTGAAATCATCAGGATATGATCGCATCATTACTTTGAATAAGCCCCACAACCTCCACGTGTAACACCAACAATACAATCACAATATTTCGATATAACCTATAAAGTTAGGCAACGTAACTTTTAGCAGCAAATAACTTGCTAACGTTAGCTAGCTCTGCTAATGTCATTAGCAAACTTACGCTAATGTCAGCTGAAATGATTACATTGAGCTTTTTGCATTTTTTTCCTGTTGTTGTGCTAATGTTAACTTTAGTTTGCTAACGATATTAGAATAGCTAGCTAACATTAGCAAACTCATAAAGTTAGTACAAGTTATTTGCTGTTTAATGTAACATTGCCTAACATATCGAAATGTTAAGGTTGTGTTATTTACCTTGGTTTTATTGGCGGGGGTTGTGTGGCATGGACATGATACAATGTATTAAATATATACGCTCGGTAGCCTACTTTATTTATTAATGATAAGCGCAATAAGACAACACACCATGAATATAATACAGTGGCAAAAATGTTATTTATTGATATCAAGCACAAAAATCACACGTGATTTTCAGCTTAACACAAGTCAACACACGTGTTTTTCCAACATGGGTCCTGCCAGTAGAGATGGATCCCAGCACCGGAGGAGGGCCCGAGCCTGGAGCTCTGCAGCGGGACGCTATTGGACTTGAAAACGGTCCTAAATAAACCTTGAACTGACTTCAGGGAACGTTTTGTGTCAGGCTCAGCAGAATGAAGCAGTTGATTAATCGTCTTTATATCTGATCATTTCTGAATACCACTGCACTTAATATTTTGTCTTCTGTGCTGTAAAGAACTTCAAGATTAGACTTAAATAATGTGTGCTTTGCTCATAGGAATGGATACTATAGACATTATCACAGTATAAATGGCTGGCTGCACTCCTGCACTCTTCAGTTCCAAACTGACTCTTACTCACACTGTCCTTATGATTTCAAATTTAAGATTGCAAGCAAACGGGCACACAGCGCTTCAGCTATAACTCGAAACACACACACACATGGAAGAAAATAGCCTGACACACAATATTACATATCTGTCTCAGACAGACAGACAGACCATGCCCACAGGTAGACGGCTCTTGTAATCTATAAACGCTGCCCCCAAAAACTATAATAACGTTGAACTGCTACTTCATCCTCTACACACACGCACACGCACACACACACACTGTCCAAGTTATCTAGACACACACTAATGCACCAATGTTTTTGAGAGCTTATCAAAGTCAGGCCGAGAGGTCAGGTGCCATGAAATTAAAGCAACAACCCTGAATCTCAGTGCACAAAGGAAACAAAGGCTGAGCTGCGAAGACGAAAAGAGGAAATGAAAAAGTCTTCTTCGATGACAGAAAATGGAAGATTAAACGGACTCAAAGCTTCACTCAAGCTGATTGCCAGAGCCAGAAGTGCCGAGAGAAGGAAGTGTTTGAAATGTTAAGACTTTAACACCAAAAAAAAATCACGTGATGCAGTTCCAATGGGAAACACAACTACATTTTGACGCATTTGCAGAAGCCTGCTAAATTGAATTGAATTCAAACCAATGAGAAGGCAGGGGCAAATCTTAATAATAAAAAAAAATAACACAGCTTTAAAAGCTGGAAGAGGAAGTACTGAAGACGCCTGTTTGAGTCAGAGCCTCTGTCTGTTTGACTTGAAAACCAGTGCCGGCGAAGGCAAGGCAGCTTCGACCCATCCTCAGCTCTACGGTGTGAAGTGGAAGAAAATCACTTGACAGAGCTCTGAAAGGCGTCCCATTCTTTTCATCTATCATCTATCTATCATCAATCAACTGTAGTGTGATATCAACAAAGTTCAACATCATACCATATTAGCTACCAATAACATTTATGGAGACAGTAATGTGCGAATATTCTTTTTTTCCCCTCATGTTAATATGATATTGGTGAGCGAGTAAATACGTTTGCATTAGTGCTGCAGCATTTAGGCAATTAACTGATGACTGAATCAACAGAAAAGTCGTCAACAATCTTAATCATTTGTGTAATCTATCCAGAAAAAAAAGAAAAATCGGTGAATATTCTCCGGTTCCTGCGTTTTAGCTTCTGGGAAAAACGGTTCTGGTGTGACTGCTGATAATCTCATGATGCTGCCGCACTTAAACTATTCAAGTCACGTTAGCTGGATTGTGTTAACTGTAACAGTGAGCATTAACCACGTGCACACAGCATCACCATGACTGAGACAAAATCGACGAGTCCATTAATATCACATTAGTAGGGTGAGCAAACGTATGAAATGAAGACTGTGTAGCATGTTTGCACTTGTGTGTGTCTTTTTTCACCTCCGTAGCACACACGTAATTTGGAACAAAAACACCACACCAAGAGTGAAAAACAAATTTCATAGTGATATAATAACAAAAAAAAAAAGACAGATTCCAAAACGATTCAAATAAAAAGTGATAATCATTGTGTAAACAATCAGAAGAAGAAGAAAAAAAAAAAACGCTTTTGCACATCTTAGAGCTCATCTAGCGAGAAGATGCTGTCAAGACTCAACTAAAAGGAGCTCCTACCCCACACAGGATCAGCATGCAGCAAACAGCTTGATATTCCATCGTTCAGCTCAACAGTACCCACAATAAATATTTGAGTCTACTAAAAGATTCCACTGCAGACGTTCACAGATCTGTGGCAGCATCTTCGTTCTTAGACCATTTATGCTTAAAGAGCCAACGCTGCGTGAAACAAGTCAGAGCAGCACTGGACTCAGAGCTGGAGGATTGGACGCTGGACTGGAATTAGTAGCATTCTTATTCAATCAGAACAGGCAGGGCAGTCAAATTATATTTCTAAAAGGTGCAGCCACCAATGGAGAAATCGACTTTGAACATTAGAAACCGTAACTCCACACACAACCTAATGCGATCATTAACGCACACATGTGTACCGTCGACGCGATCATCCTCCAGTATGTGATGCAAGAGGACAAACGGATTGTGTTGCAGTCCATCCAACGATGGCTTTAAATAGTGGATTCATGCAGGTGCTCATGTAAAGAAAGTCTGCAGCGTGACGCCAAAGTAATCTGCTGTCTTTTATCTGTCATCTCTTAACTTTGCCTTTGTGCTTTTCTCTCTCTCTCTCTCTCCCCACTTCCTGTGATTAATCGATTAATCTGGAAATTGATCTGCGGATTAAGTCGATAATGAAAATAATAGTGGCTCGCAGCCTTAATGTAAAGAGCACAATTTACCAACACTCATTTGTCATTCAAAACAAGCAAAAGGAAGTTCTGTTGACAAAATCCAATTTCTCCTTAAAGTGCTTTATGAGCCACCAAATTTTAGGCCAGTACTAGTTATTTGATAACGTGCAGTAAACCTGTGGCGAGTGTACTGTCAGTAAACATACGGCAGCACTGCTCCAGAGAACTACGGACACCACACGTATAGAAGATAGTAGAGATAAATACATCAAATGAAAATCAAGGACAACATTTAGAAAGCCTTCAGGGAATATCTTGACATTATCAAAGATTCAGTTCCTCAACCATTCAAATCCATGACCAACTATGGGACAAATGATTAAAAATGTGTTCTTTAGTTTTTAACTCGGTGTGGTTATAAGTGCCAACGCTGACAATCTCGTTTACGTACCACAGATCACTAATTCAACAGTGCTGTTCAGTCAAGTGGCTGGAGTCTGATCCAAGTTTCAAATAGAGTACTTTTAGGCCAGTGACGCTCTCTAGTGGAAACTTTGGAATTCACATTTCAGGCACATACAAATAGAGTTGGTAGAAAAATAGTTTTTTTTTTTTTTGTGGTACAACCACAGACAAAAACTGCAACTTTGCCCCCGACCCCTTTTTTTCATATTCTAAACTTAAACATCTTAGAGGGTAAAGGAGCAACACGTTATTTCATAAAAATAGGTCTCAGACAGAGGAAGATTTGTCCAAAAGCTCAAAATATTTTCAAATTTTATATGAACTTCACTTTTCTCTCACATACTCAAATCACATCACCCATTCAGATGGATTTGTGCTCTGTAACTCTTCACACACCAGACTGTAAAGCAAGACTATGGGACTTTTAGAGAATAAATAACTCATTCCTCTGCTTACAAATGAAAAGTTTAACTAAATAAAATAAGACACTCTTGTTTAATTCAGTACACACACACACACACACACACACACACACACACACACACACACACAGGTGCTGCTTATGACTTTTCCTCTTAGCATTTTAGCTGAATGGTAAACAGTACTGCCTAATGCAAAGCAGTAGTTAGTGCTAAACCGTAGTGTAGCATTTGTAGCATTTAGCTAACACCATCAGTTTAGCATTCGCTGTAGCTAATACCAGCGTTAGCATAATACCATCAGTGTCACGTGTAGTTGCAGTGGCTGCTCTTCAGTAAAAGTTACATAGTCTGGCTTTCAGAAGAATACAGTGAAAAATGGACCCACTTTATGAAGAAGCTTAAACAGATGGTTGTTCGGTGTGACTTTTACCTGCTGGAAGGGAATGATTCGTCTCGCGCTACTCTACTCAGCCTGGTGTTACGCGCCGGGTTCACGCCGAACAATACAGAGTCAATGCAAAGATGCGCATTCGCGTCAGCTCGTGCACATTTGTGTGACGCTGTGTCGCGAAAATCCATCAGCGTTGAGATTATCCCGACGTCACTGTATATGAATGAATAATGAAAAACATCAATCGTAAACATCTTTAATGCAGGCGAGATAATATAGTTTTAAAGTTACACAGTACGCGAATACACAATAACTGCCGTATTTATGCCGAGTTTAGACGTGTTGAGTGTTGATGGAGGAGCTACAATGTTAGCATAGCCCTGATCGATCCAAACAAGCATTTCACATCTTGTTTGTTTATTTGTTGTCTTGCGGACCTGACAAAACATTAATTTAGACTTTTTACGAATTGGCATCATGATGTAGTTATTCGGCCACTTTTTTGACACGTTTATTGCAATTAAATCAGAGCAAAATCTATTTATTTTAGTTTCGTAAGGCTGTAAAACCAGATTAATTCAGCCAACACACATGATCCCACGGTCAAACTGGCGTGAGTAACGCGAGGCAAAAAAAAACTTTTCAGCGTGAACACAGCATGATAGCAGCATGTTGGTTAGCTAGGTAGCCTGAATGTCACGGGGCACTTGTGTAGAAGTCTTGTAGCATCTTAGTGTGACATTCTGGGCTTGGTACTACATAACCACTGTTATTACAACGTGGAACCAAGGGAATAAAACCCAAGAGAACAAAACTATTTCTGTTTCTAAAAAGAAAAAGTATACCCCACAGCAAAAATACCAAGCCAGCTCACTCTTTGTCGCTGCTATCCAACATAATCGTGCTACTTTCTGAGCTCTATTAGTAAAACTGTCTCACCGCCCTGTAATACCCATTATAACATAACAAATATAATATTTTGTTGATTCCAATAAATCTTTGTTTCAAGACAGCAGATTTGATGAAATATTATATATTATTGATTCATAAAACTCAACGCCTTGTCACGCAACTAGCAACATTAGTTGAAGCCGACAGAAGCGCGACTCCATTCCATCCAAGTCGTGCATGTTGGGTCGGACCTGTTCCCGTGCAGTCCACTGGTTCATGCTCAAACTAACTGACAGATTGAACCCGTGGATGTAGTAGAGTAGCCACTGCGCAAACTCATCACGTTTCACATGCGTGGTACCACACGCGTTTTAAAGCCACTATGTTTAGATTTCAAAATGTCCAACTTTGGCCAGAGCAACACGTATACTGCACCAGTTTCCACCAGGATTGTCCACGTTCTCTACAAACAACGACCGAAACCATTAGATCATTAGAAAGACGCTACACACAGTGGCTTTAAACTACTCCTGACATGTACATCTACTGTACATCTCGAGCATGTAATACATTAGACCGTGACTGCAAGTTTACATTAAAGTGTACTCGGCTTAAGTTACGGCTCACTACCAGGGGCTTTTTCTCGATTTTGTTTTCCCACTTCTCAGCTGATCGCCATAGTAACGATGCGCGACACTGCCGTGACATGATCTGTCATCGCAACCAAACGGAGGAACGTCTGCACTTCGTCAATCGTGAGCTGTAGTTTTTTTTTTTATAAAAAAAATTGCGGTGGCTATTAACGTTAGCTTGGCTATTTTTTTTTTTTTTTAAAAAAAGGGCGGCTTTGTGCAGGATGTCCCGTGCCGCGCTATTGATGACTCTCTTTGACCAGTCAGTGGTCTGCAGTGTTTTAACACCTTCTAGTATTGGCCGGTACCAAAAAAAAAAAAAGTACCAGGTACTTTCCACAACAATTTCTCATGGAAAAGCAGAAAAGAGCAAGTGGAGCCTAGTAGAGCCGGGGACTACCATGCAGTGGAAATGCAGCATTAGTTAGAAGACTTTTTCTTTTGGTTTTTACACTGCTGTTGGGACTATTTTTGTTCTCACGCTCATTCTAACAACTGGAAATAGGTTTTGGACAATTCCGATTTTCGTCAAACATCAGCCGTTTTTCTAATGGAAGAATCTCTGATAATTTTCAGAATGTACTCAAGTAAAAATATTCACTTGTTCATGTGCCTGGAGTCAAAAACACAGAACTCACTGTATGTGCTCACAACAGGGAGCATACGCAACTGATGATGACAAAATATTCTGATGTATGTAGTAGTACTTTTGTAAATAAAAAGCCAAAAAGCATAAGGCTACAGGACAGGGCGCTCTGGGCTTTTGGCTTGCTCAGATAATGGCAGCGACTGAGTGCTGGTGGAGGGCTCACTCCAAAACATTTCTCCCTGAAAACTGCCTTAGCAGCCAGCAGAGGATACCTGTACATCCCCTTGCACCACACGCGTTTCCTCTCACGTTCAACATAACAAATAATAATTTAACAACTACTATTAATTTTGACAGGATTTCAGGTTTGACAGACAGACAACTCCATTCGTACTACTGGGTGATCAGTGTTGTCCTGCTACATGCTACGAGTCACATCCGCGACTAAACTCGTGAGATTTAAATGTCACTTTTCCACACAGATGCGCCTCTTTAGCTGTAATGTAAAGCACATATTCTCAAACTCTACGCTTCATTTGATAAAAGGCTTTTTGCTCTGTCCAGCCACGTATGACAAGATTGCACTTGTCCTAATTGCACATTCTTGAATGAGAGGGAAATGGAAGCTGGAGCACAAACTGCTGTCCCCAGAGGCAGTAAATGAGACGGCCGCAGGTCACCTTGAAGCACTCGAAGGATGTGCACTGACCGGAGGCAGCAGGAATAAAAATGTTGCAGCCAAGTTCAATTTACCTCTGCATGAAACATAGATTTACTGTCAAAAAGGCATGAATGACATGCAGAACTTTTAACTACACTCATTAATAACTGAATCATTCAAAATCAAACTGCAGGGCAACCACTCTTTCAGCATGGAGTAAATGACTTCCTCTCCCCCGTGGTTGTGTTTTTTCATGCGAACAGTGCAGAGGTGTAAATTGAGCTTCAGGACTTTACTGCACAGTCTGGTACAAGTAACCTCTTTTATAGGCGCTGAGAGGGTAGAAGGTGGCCACAACAAACTTCCCGTCAAAGGTGCGGCCCGTCAGCAGCCTCTGAGCCTCTTTGGAGTCGCCGGAGTTGGCATACTCTACAAACACCTGATGGCCAGACAGACAGGACATGACGATGCATTAGTGGGCGAGTGACTGAACGTCTGCAAAAACCCAGATGTCCACTGGATGCGGCTGCGTCACACTCTGGTCGCTGTCATGGCTTCGTTGTGGATCAAAGTCCAATGGAAGGGTTTCAGAGGCGGAGCCTTTTC
This sequence comes from Bovichtus diacanthus, assembly GCA_943590825.1. NCBI lineage: Eukaryota > Metazoa > Chordata > Actinopteri > Perciformes > Bovichtidae > Bovichtus > Bovichtus diacanthus. Next base: position 20,806,644 of record CALSBV010011200.1, read on the forward strand.
AAGCAGCAGCAACATTTCATATGCTGTTATTTTGTGTTTAAAGGGATCGTTTGGGTTGTTTGAGGTGGGGTTGTATCAGGTGCTTCTCCATAGTCCTGTATTACTACCTACAGTAGATGACGGTCGACACGCCCACAGTTTAGAGAAACAGACATGAGTACCTGTGATGTCAGTGATGTACTGATGTGGACGGGGCAGCAGCAAAACTTATTTTAGACACCTAAATAAAATCGCTATAGTTTGAATATTTTCACCTCTTTACCTTGTCGTCAAAGAGCCCTCTCTGTAAATGGTCTGCATTTATATAGCGCTTTTCCAATCTTTGGAATCACTCAAAGCGCTTTACAACACGAATGTGTGTGAATTCACCCATTCACCCACATTCATACAGAGTCAGAGGCTACAAGGTGCCACATGCTCATCAGTGATAACCATTCACACACACTCACACACACACACCGTTGGCCATCGGGAGCAATTTGGGGCTCAGTATCTTCCCCAAGGACACTTTGACATGCTGACTGCAGAGGCCGGGGATCGAGCAGTTGCTGGTCTACCGCTGCTTCGATTGGTTAGTTTGTCTGTGTTAATGACGTCCAGACTAAACAAAGTCCCACAATAAAACAAACTAATGAACCGTTTGAGAAAGCGGTAGACCAGCAACTCCTGCGTTCTGCGGGGTAAAATTACTGTTTTCGTCAAATGTAGCCTGGTGGCTTTGAAGAGAGAATAGATAAAAGCTTCAGTTCCCCGTGAGAAAGGGCTGTCTGACAGCAAGGTCAAGTATGGAAAATGTTCTAAATATAGCGTTCATTTGAACTGACATCGATTGTCTGTTTCACCAAACAGGGAGCGAGCCAACCGTCATCGACTGTAGGTGATACACTGACTATGGAGAAGCACCTGATACACTACTTCAAAACAATCCCAACTATTCCTTTAACAAGCATATTACATTCATTGTTCTCCTTATCTCTCTCGCTCGCTACAAACAAGAAGAATGCATTCCGTATGTTGAGACAACGTCACCAACATATCAAAATGTGTCATTAAATATTCATTTCAAGTCAAATCGTCAAAAAAATACAAGCATTTCCTTACAATCTCAAGTGAATGGGAGTGGGTCATCTCCAGCACCAGAGTGGAGGACCATGCAGCTGCACCCAGTGGACATAGGGGGCGATAAGTGAGTGAAGGAGAGACCACTCTATCAGTGCCGTTACTTCTGAAGTCAACAACTAACAAACACATCTGTATACTGCCCCTTTTCCTCATATTTTACACTATTCTTTCAACCATTTCATCAACATTGGTGCACTACGAACACCAATAAGGTCTGCACATCTGAAAAACAGTGGCTGGTTAAAACAGCTGTGAGATAAATGTCCCTTCTTACTTTAGGTCATTGTAACATTTTTTGAAGATTACTGGTTTGGAGAACAACAGTCTAACCTGTCCTTTCCCTGGGTGGTCCTTGGGGATGAGCAGAGAAACCACCGAGCCGTACTT
>CALSBV010011200.1:20822233-20922805 GCA_943590825.1 Bovichtus diacanthus
AAAGCCTTCAACATTTCTGGACGGATCTCATCAATCCCCGGGGCCTTGCCACTGTGGAGTTGTTTGACTACCTCAGTGACTTCCACCAGGGAAATTGCTGATGATCCCCCATAATCTTCCAGCCCTGCCTCTATCAAAGAGGGCGTATTAGTCGGATTGAGGAGTTCCTCAAAATGCTCCTTCCACCGCCCGAATACCTCCTCAGTTGAGGTCAACAGTGTTCCATCCCTGCTGTAAACAGCTTGGATGGTTCCCCGCTTCCCCCTCCTGAGGTGCCGGACAGTACGCCAGAAGCACTTTGGTGCCGACCGAAAGTCCTTCTCCATGGCTTCTCCGAACTCCTCCCACACCCGCTGCTTTGCCTCTGTCACGGCCGAGGCCGCTGCCCTTCGGGCCTGTCGGTATCTTGCAACCGCCTCTGGAGTCCCCCGTGATAACATATCTCGGAAGGACTCCTTCTTCAGTCGGACGGCTTCCCTGACCACCGCGGTCCACCACGGTGTCCGAGGGTTACCGCCCCTTGAGGCACCTAAGACCTTGAGGCCGCAGGCTCCCGCCGCAGCTTCAGCAATGGAAGCTTTGAACATTGACCACTCAGGCTCAATGCCCCCAACCTCCACAGGGATGCCAGAGAAACTCCGCCGGAGGTGTGAGTTAAAGGTCTCTTGGGTATGGGCCTCCTCCAGACGTTCCCAGTTCACCCGCACTACCCGTTTGGGCTTACCAGGTCTGTCCAGACTCTTCCCCCACCCCCTGACCCAACTCACCACCAGATGGTGATCAGTTGACAGCTCCGCCCCTCTCTTTACCCGAGTGTCCAAAACATGCGGCCTCAGATCAGATGATACGATTACAAAATCGATCATCGATCTTCGGCCTAAGGTGCTCTGGTACCATGTACACTTATGAGCATCCTTATGTTCGAACATGGTGTTTGTTATGGACAGCCCATGTCTAGCACAGAAGTCCAATAACAAACAACCACTCGGGTTGAGATCAGGGAGGCCGTTCCTCCCAATCACGCCTCTCCAGGTGTCTCCATCGTTGCCCACGTGTGCGTTGAAGTCTCCCAGTAGAACTATGGAGTCCTCTACTGGAGCCCCCAAGAGGACTCCATTCAGGGTCTCCAAGAAGGCCGAATACTCTGAACTGCTGTTCAGTGCATATGCACAGACAACAGTCAGAGTTTTCCCCCCCATAACCCGTAGGCGTAGGGAGGCGACCTTCTCGTCTACCAGGGTGAACTCCAACGTAACGGCACTCAGCCGGGGATTTGTGAGTATCCCCACACCCGCCCGGCGCCTCACACCCTGAGCAACTCCAGAGAAGAATAAGGTCCAACCCCTATCCAGGAGTACGGTTCCAGAACCGAGACTGTGCGTAGAGGAGAGCCCAACCAGATCTAACTGGTAGCGCTCCGCCTCCCGCACAAGCTCCGGCTCTTTCCCCCACAGAGAGGTGACGTTCCACGTCCCCAGAGCCAGCCTTTGCCGCCCAGGTCTGGTCCGTCGAGGTCCCCGACCTTCACTGCCACCCGTCTGGCACTGTACCCGACCCCAACGGTTCTTCCTGCGGGTGGTAGGCCCACATGATGGAGAGGGGGGGGGGTGCCACGTTGCTTCTTCGGGCTATGCCCGGCCGGGCTCCGTGGCAAACCCGGCCACCAGGCGCTCGTTGACGGGCCCCCCTTCCAGGCCTGGCTCCAGACGGGGGCCCCGGGCTTCCTCCGGGCAGGGTCACACCTCCTCTTTTTTGATGTGCCATTGGGGTTCTTGAACCATTCTTTGTCTGGCCCCTCGCCTGAGACCAATTTGCCATGGGAGACCCTACCAGGAGCACTAGGCTCCAGACAACACAGCCCTCAGGTTCATAGGAGCACCCAAACCCCTCCACCACGGTAAGGTGATGGTTCTCGGAGGGAACAAATTTTAAAATGGTAAAAAGAAACCTCATTAAATCTAGTTAGAGAGTTGGAGGTTTTTGCATGTTGATGGCCCAATATGCATCTGAAAGCTTTACTAAAAAGCCCTTAATGTACAGATTTGTAGTTTCACATCAACAAAAGACCCTTTTTTAAAAGGTTTGTTTCTGTATTTTTGCATTTTTAAACTGATTCCATGTATTAATTAAATGCTTAAAAGTCTTTATTGGAGTGCAAAGAAGAAAAATGACCGTTGAACATGTGAGCCGTTTAAATACATGCATTAAAGTGGTCAGACATACGAAGTCAAGCAACATGCAACGGTACACGTTTTGGCCACTTGTAAAACACAGCGGCAGTCCTGTTAACTTTCAATGTCAAGCCAATTTTAAGCAACCTTGAGAGAGAGAGATCTTCAATAACTAGTTTCACTTGGGAAAGTTTTAATTTGTTCTTTTATATTCGCTAATAATAGCCACGCTTCATGATGGGCAGATATACCCAGTAGGACAGCGACTGCAGAAACAGCTGATCAATCATGTGAGTTTAATGTTTGCGACGTCTTTATTTGGCAGAGACCAAATTTATTCGCCGAAGGTCAAGCGAGCGTAAAACCTTTCAGGCGCGATTGAGTAATATTAATCACATTTTTCCATTTCCAAAGAGCTTTTCTAATGCGATACTTCAAAATGGCCATAAAAATATGTATTAATGTGTTTATAACACGGTGGAAACATGCAGTACAGTTTTATCAGCATATACAGTATAAAGCTGATGTGGCAAACTTGTGAGCGTTTCATTGCATATTGTAGTCTAACCACGACAAACCGCGTGTCCTTTTACGACTAGTCAATTTCCAAATGAAATTGACTAGTCGTGTCTGCACATGTTACAATAAGCACGCACATCTCAACACAAGTCTGTTGTCTCTGCAGGTGGCAGACGCAACGAGGAGTGGTGACGATCCCCAAGAGTGTGACCGAGTCCCGTATCAAAGAGAACTTTCAGGTGAGTAGCATTTCAGTCACAGACCATTCATTTCTGCACCAGGCTTCTTTTATTTTCTCAATTTTAGAATATAGCGTTAGGGCTCCGTTTTTTTTTTCCCTGCAAGTACTCAAAAGCAAATTCTACTGGAAAAAGCTGTGCATGTGTGTATTGTATTTTGTGGTAGAACTCGAGTGTATGTTGTGAGGTGTTGATAAAGTGTTGTTTGTTGCCAGGTGTTTGACTTCACCCTTGAAGCGGAGGAAATGAAAAACATTACAGCCCTGAACAAAGGCTGGCGCTACATTGTACCAATGATCCAAGTAAGTGGGCTTTTTCTACTGGAGCTCTCATGGTTTGGTATTATATTTAATGTTTCCAGTCTGCTGGATAACTTTTTAAGTCTGAGGGCTAAATTTAAGAGATAATCAGGCTTGGGTAGTAACGGAAAAAGGTCATTTTATTCCGTTACAGTTAGAGAAAAATAAAGACATTATCAGATTAATGATGCATTAAAACATGGGGGTTACTAGCAGAATTACAATTTTATTTTTTATTTTATTTAATTTTTTTAAAGATATTACCATGCACACTTCACGTCACAAGTCTCTCATGTTAGTGGAAAAATTGGTATGTATTTAAAGCAGAAAAGCATCACAGTGCAAGTTATCGAAGCAGGAATGTTGATCAAGATTATTCTTTTCTGCCGACGGCATCCCAGTGTGAAAAGACAGTTCGTATGAAATGAGTGAACCGCTTCAAATTGTGGTCGAGCAAAGAAAACGCAGGACAAAATCGCAAGATTTGCGCGGAGGTTAATATATTAATATGGATTTTTAAAGTTCAAATCCGGCATCATTAATTGACCAAGTGAATCCAGTCCTTGGATGATGATGATGACGACAGCATCTTCACAGCTGGAAGGCAGAAATGTGGTATCGTCATCCAAAAGCAACAGAAAGTAATCGACTTATGTTACATTTGATCGATTCCATTTTTTGAACAGGTCATTATATCACACTACATTTTTAAAGTGACCCTCCCAACCCTGGAGATAATATATGGGAGCTTGTGAAGCAATTCCTGGTCTTGTCGACCTGATGGGTCTAAGAAGGACTAACAGAGGTGTAGTGTTCTACGCTGGTAAATCGTCTTTCCTAGGCTTTGTATTTTTTTTTACAAAATTTTTTTTTCTGACAAATCTAATCTTGAAAGTCTTGGAGTGAAAAGAAAAGCAGTGTGTGTAATGGAGAAGCACCGGACTGGCTTTGCTAAAGCGTCAGGCTCGACAGTGGAGCACAAAGACACTCCTGAATAGAGGGAAATGTATTCACTTGGGTTTGGATGTTGCAGGTGGAAGGAGAGCGTGTCCCCAGGGATGCAGGACATCCTCACTACCCTTTCAACGACCCCTACTGATGACTCGCACTGCAGCCTGAATTTGTGCCTTTAACAACCCCAACACTTCCCCCCCACTAAATGTTCCTGGAGTTTGTCTGTAGATTATGTCAAATCCTGCTCTTATCATTAGAACATTTCAAGTTATTGTCAGTGATGATGACTGTGAAATGTGGAACGACTGTATACGTGTTATTTTTTAAATAAACATTTTGTTACTTCACTTGCTGGGCGTCTTTATTTATGAATGAACTCTTGTGGTATGGTGGAAACATTTAACTCTGACTCTAAATCTTCTGTTGATACTGTAATGCAGATGGGGAAGTTTGTTTCCAAGATTTTGACTGTTTGTATTGTGTCAAACTACATTCTATAATATACTAGACAAGAAAAAAATCATAATTTGAGGCAGGGCTGTAGTCGAGACCGACTTAATCCAGCCATAATTCTATTGTTCCACAAAGCCAGACATGCATCTCGAGTCACTAGTTGCAGAGGACTAGTTGAGTGTAACTGTTCACACATAATTCTTCTTCTACGTTGCTACATTTAAAACGGAATTTCCTCTTTGGGGATTTGTTTTTAATCCAAGCATTAAAACAGAATGAAGGCTGCTGGTAAATTATTAATTCTTCTGTACAAAGTGTCAGCATTGATGCTTTACACAGAGGAACGGAGTCATCTCATTCAAAACACACAAATCATTTCCTAAACAATAATTCATACACGAGGCATGATTGTAACTTTGACACATTTTAAACTGCATGACATGACTTTACAAAATCATTTACATCTCCATGGCATGTTCTCTGACAAACAACACATACTGTACATTTCTCACGTATTATAGAAAAATATGATTTCATTATGTATAAAACGACAGTCATGCAGGAGTCAGATATGATGGTCTGTCATCTCCCGCAGCGCCTCCTCTAAGGCCTCCTCCATCGTCAGTCGGGGAGCTCTGCGCTTGCGAATGTACTGTGGAGAGAATAACAAAACGCTGTAGAATTGTCTGCAGATTTCAGAAAAATGGATCACCAGAATAATTTTTAATGCAGTTTGCAATGTAATAAAAATGTAAAGCATTATGTTTCCTGTACCAAATAGTTTGATGCCTCATCCATAATGTTGACGTTTGAATTCTAACTCCACATTTGAATGCTGTGCAACCTTTTCCTTTTTTTTTTTTTGCATTTCTACTCATTGTGTTAAAGCCGGTATTTGTGCACAGCTGCAGATGAAGATGAGGCTCCGCTAATATTATTAGTATTATACTATTAGAACTATATTCCAGTGGTGGCTGCGCAGGATTGTTTCTGCATCGTGTGATCCAAAACATTTCCAATAACTCCAGAGCAACCTAAAGACAACATTTATTGAAAATAAAATTAAAAAGATGTAATCATTTCCAAAATGTTTTTCACAACAAACTAAATATTCTGCTTCAATCCATATTTGGTGGCATTTAGCATTTAAAAACAAAATTTTCACTTCAGACAAAAAAACGTTTTCTCTCCCGCTGGCTGCATTAACATGGCAGCAATCTAACAGCACCATAAATAACATTTATACAAACGCAATCCTTTTTTTAGGGGGATGACATCATAAAATATGATAATGGACAAATGTTTCACTCGAAAAAATCTTTGAAATACATTTAAACAGAGACATTCGGTACTCACTACTCATGCCTGATATTTCACAACTATCAGTCAGTGAATGCAGGAAAGATGTGTGCAATAAATGTCTCCTTACGCAGAGATAAATATGGTGAGAAAATATTTTTTACTAATTTAAATGTCAACCAAATGAGGCTTTTAACAAACATTAAAATTAAAAAAGACAAACTTTGCAGTAAAATCTGCAAATCTGTGATCAGGATTATTCACAACTATACACCCGTGTGTGTGCAGGCGTGTGTGCGTGTGTGCGCTTCACCTCCTTGGTGTCCTCCAGCGTGGTGTATCTGTAGTTTGCTGGGTCCAGGTTTTGCATCAGGCTGGAGTGAAGATGTCGGCTGCTTTCGATGAACCGCCGCGTCATGGCAAGTTGCTGCTTCAGCATTTCATTGAGTGCAAAGACAGCTGGGTTGAAGGTGCTGAGAGCTGAGTGGTGACATCACACATAAAACTAAAGCGTCAGTACCGCGGCTTTAGCACTCCGAGAGCAAAGCACATTAGCTGGGTTTAAAGGAAAACTTCGCCCACAGTTGACCATTTATACATCAATAACTCCCTGTTACACTGAAGGTACGAAGAAGACGTTGATTTTCTCGCCTGCCTACACTGTGAATGAAGAATCCAGAAATGGTAAACATTTTTGATGAATTCAAGTAAATGGGGGTCGAATGTAACAACAGCAAAACTCTATGAAAACATCCGTTGACAAACTCTCACACAACTCGTGCAGTTTAATCCAAGTCTCATGTATCCAGTCGTGTGCTCACTGCTTCACACTCAAACCTGACTATTTAATACACTTAGATTAAACTGAACGAGTTGTATGAGAGTTTGTCAACGGATGTTTTAATACGGTTTTAGCTGTTGTTAAAAGTTCACTTCAATTCATCAAGAATGTTCTCTGTTTCTTTGATTCTTCGTTCACAGTCGAGGCATGTGAGAAAAAGTTTTCTTCAGAAGTTCACGATAACACGGGGTGAGTGATTGATATACAAATGGGCCTTTTGTGGCAAATGCGGTCCTGTGAAGGACTCTGCCACTGTTTGTACTGTAGTGTGTGATGAAAAGAAGTAAAAGATCGTCTTCATCACTCCCCCACACCAGCTTTTACCACTGATTTGACAAATATGTTGAATGTAAAAAGCGAAATAAAGAACTTTTAACGGAATTCTTTCTCTTGAAAGATAAGAATGCGCCTTTTAGTTTTCTTGCCGAGAGTTAAATTAGAGGTAGCACTCTAACTGTCTGTAGGCTAACTATGTAGCGGCTTAGCTTAGCATAAAGACTGGAAACAGGGGGGAACAGCTAGCCTAGCACCTCTAAAGCTCACTAATTAGCATGTTATATCTCGTTTAGTACATAATGGACTATTTCTTTGCCGGACGCAGTGACTCTTCTGAAGTCTATGCTAAGCTAAGCTAACACTTGTCCCTGGCTATAGCATTTTATTTAACATGAAGACATGAGGTTGCTATCAATCTCCTCATCTTACTATCGGCAAAAAAGAAACTTCCCCAAATGTCAAACTATATAAATGTTGAACTATACCTGATGTTTTAAACGTAGGACGCCTTACAGTGTGCCCTCCGGCGTACAGTTATATGACATTAACGGTGTTCTTTACCTTTTAATTAGTAAAACCGCTCTCATGAATTTCACGGCTTTAGTGTTTGGACAGAGCCCCCCCACCCCGTACCAAAAAGATGCTTTCTTGAATATCTCATAGTGTTTCATCTATTGTCTGAATCAACTCAAAGCAATCCTGCAAAACCCAGCATCTCGCCTGTAGATGGTGCACCAGCACCAAACGTAAATGTAGGATGTAACCGCCACAGCGGTCACAGTATGACTCACTTGACATTTTGCATCATCCTCGTACAACGCAAATACTCTCCATTTATAGTTACCATCTGGATCCAGGTGCAGATAAAAAAAAAAAAAATCAATTTCTATCAACATAAATGTAAAAGATTGAGCCTCGGCAGAGATCTGCTCTCGGAGGGATTTCTGTGTTTATTTCTGATTGGGTCTCACCTTCCACCATTTCTGCACTGAGGATATGAGCCACCACTGGGGTGGGATCCATGTAGGCCCGGCCCACCGCGGGACCCAAAGTCTCCGAGCCTACAGCGAGAGGAGAGCCATAGATGAGAAACAGAAGTACTCCACATGTCATTGTCAAATTAATTACTCGTGATAACTTGATGACTTCTGTACAGAAGCCCTACAGAGGCAAGGGAGAAAAAACATTTCTGGTGATCCATTTTGTAAATGTTATCTAAATAGTTTTCTGTTATGTGTCTATGACTTAAGAACAGGAGAAAAAAAAAAAAAAAAAAGGATTTGCCAGGATTATCTTTCCAATTTCCTTAATTTGTATTCTTCATCTGTGAAACAGCTTGGAGGGGGGGAGTTTTGCCAGGTGAACATATTTCTTTTGCCAGGATCATTTGTACAAGATTCTTCCACGTGAATTTTCATTTCTCTATGACCTGTTTTTCTTCTTTTTTTTTTTTAAATAGATTTTTTTAATAAAGATCCTGGCAAAAACCTTTTATCCACCTGTTCTTAAGACATAAATACAGCAGAGAAAACTATTTGGATTAAAATTAGAAAATGGATCAGCAGATTTTCTTTTTCTTCTTCTTCTTCTTCTCACTTGCCTCTCAGAGCGTCTGTTCTACTGTGAAGTGACGTTACAGTTGAAAGTGATGACGAGTGGCTCTACCCCATCTTAAATATATAAATGCAACGTACACTAACCTGCAGGCCATGCGTAAGCCAGTGGAACAGGCTGAGTCTGTACCGCTGCGTCTTGTAAAAGCTTTCTCGTTGAAGCGCGTCTCGACTGGCGAGATGACGTCCTGCTGCCGTGTGATACAGAGGATCTGCTTCTGAATGTTTGACTGAGATCGGAGGTGCCGGAGCGACTTGAGTCTGAGAAAGTGCTCGAGTACTCGTCTTCTGTCCTCCCATGGGACGTGTCTGAATCCGAAGCCTCCTCCCTGACCTCCGACTCCTCCTCTTCGCCCCCATCTCCTTGCAGGTGCTCTGAAACCTGACCGACACTGTCATGCGGCTCCGTCCTGCTCTCACTGTCAAAGTCACTACGGTAGTCCACCGTGTCTTCCCGCTGTCGCTCCTCTTTCTTCTCCTTCGCCTTCAATCGCGGCCGCTGACGATGTTTGTTTGTGGCTCCGGGAAGACGGCCGCCGGGTTTGACTTCTCTCTGTTTAGGCAGCAGGAAGAAAGCAAACGGGAAGGGGGGGATCCCCAATGAAAAGAGGAAAAAAGCTCAATTGATTCTCAGCTGTATATATCTTTGTTTATGTTGGTTTGTTTACCCATCAATCCTACACATTATCATTTCTTTTTACTTCCCATACAACAGGGTGCACAGAGCATTGACATAAGCACAAATTCTCAGTTAAAGAAAAATAGGTTAAACTTTATGACTTTAAAGCACAGATCTACTCGCTACTTTGCTTCCTGCTTGAATGTTTACTTATGAACGTAACATTTGCAATGTCTGTGCAGTTTTATCAAATCAACAGGATTAAGCACTTTGGGATCTTTGAGCTCATTGTTTCGGTTTTATCTCCTTAAACCATATCACCGCCTTCGTTTCCAGCAGCAGGGGAAAAGCTCTCATAACCCAAAGTATGCTACTTGTTCAGCACCAAGAATCCTTTTCTCATGAGTTTTTGGAGACCAAAGCAGCTTGTCTCGGCCTTCAAGTGGCCAGAAACAGGCAATGCAGGTTCATATTAATCGGATTCTGACCACTCGTGTTGCTTGCCCTTGCGTGTAAAATTTGTTTATTATGGAAAAAAAATAATGGCCAAAGTTACATTAAATTTTCCTTTGAGCTCTATTAGCTTTAATGCAATTCATAATTGAAATACAGTACACATTCAGATAGCGTTACATATTACACACTACTCATTTGTAACTTTACTTTACCGCGCTTAGTTAACTTCTGTTATTACCCACCTCCTTTCCTGGGGTTTCCTCAGTAAATCCAAGGGAAGCAGGGACAAGGTCGTCTAATGTTATCACATTGATCTTGAAGTCTGCAATAACACAGGATCACAACAACTTCGTAAAAAAAACGATGGTTTGCATAATTTCCCCCCATGAAAGCATTTCAAAGAAAGCTCATCAGGAACGTGTGATGCCCTGCACAGCAACTCGTATTTGTCCCGTTGAATGTTGATTCCGACCCTACAGAGGGATTATCTATGTGCCTTGTTGTCCATCTGGGATACATGAGTTAAGGAGCACACCATGTTTCCTCTCTTGCCAAACGATAAGCTGAGCAACGGCAATAAAGCATTAAAACGATCCCTTTGAGACACTGGTACAGTGCAACTGCTTTACACAGAGAACACTGTGGATTTGAAGTCTTATTGACTACAACTGACTCCTCTCACCTTCAGAGATAACTGCACTCGCCTCACTGCGGCAATCTTCGGAGCCAGGCCCGACAGAGAAGAGCTCCGACAGAGAAGTCACCTCCCCACGGCCCGACATAGAGGAGAGGGACGGCTGGGGACTCCCCACCCTGTAAGGAGAGGTGGAGGGGGAGCGCACGGAGGGGCTGAAGTGGACCTGAGCCTGACCGGTGAATCGAAAAGGAGAACCACGGCGAGAAGGGGAGGCGGGGGAGCGAGGTGCTGTGTTGGAGGAAGATGAGGGAGGGACGGCGGCGGGGGGAGGTGAGGAGTGGACCCTCTGACTGCACCTCAACATCTGTGAAGGGGAAAGCAAAGTATTGTGTTGAACTGAAAAAGCAGCGTCTCAGCAGCCTGGTGTTTCTGTACATTAGTGTGTGCGGTTTGCTTCTGTTTGTCAAGAACACATTTCCATGGCTTTGTGACAGATTATGATCACATAAATGTGTATGCTACTCATCATGACCCCGGTAGGAGCAGTGGATCTTTATGTTTTATGTTTATGAATCATTCCAACGTTTGACTGATACATGCTGGAAGAGGTTCAAGTCGTTTGATGTTGTATAAACTCTTTCAAATGTAACCAACACTTTTATAAATGCAATGCAGTTGCATTTCTTTTTTTATTTATATAATTTTTTTATATATTATTATATATTTTTATTTATTTATTTATTATAATTTCTGATTTATCGGTCATACTGTCAATCCTCGCGCTGCAAAGGTCATTTAGTTAATAAGTCAGTTGTTTTGAAAATAAAGAATTTCAAAGAAAGACGAGTTTTGGGCCTTTTAATGTTTATTCATTTTATCTGTTAAATATTATTGTTTGTTTATTAACTGGCCTCCTGTCATTTTGCAAAGGTGCCAACCGGGCAGAAGCAAGTTGAGTAAACCTGCCTTAAAGTATCCTAAAAACAACAAAACAATACATAGCATGCCTAAGACATGTAGTGACCATAATGCTGTAAATAAAAGGGAGTGAAAAGCAAGAAAAAGGGTTCCAGGTGGAACAGTACCTGGTCTGCTGTTCCTGCTCTCCCTGGTATTAAAAAGCTCTGGTCTGTTGAGTCCAAAGAGTCTCCGAGCAGCTTTCTCATGTCCTCTTCGTCACTCTCCAGACTCACAGTCCCCGCCGCTCTCACTGACCGGACACCAACGTCCGAGCTGCGGTTTACAGCTCCGGCTGTCTTGAGGAAACGTCCCCCCTTCAGGCTCTGGTCACTGCTGAGCTGTGCTGAGAGTTGCACAGGGGCCTCCGGAGACCGGGCAGCAGGTGGTGGTGAGACTCCCATGCCTGAGGTTAGATTCTCAGCAGGTGTTGGCCGTCTGGCCTCTCCCTGTGCCTGCTTGCGGTTGTGGATGCGGCTCTCAATTTGAGCCAGTCTACTCAGAGCAGCAGTCTGGGAGCCTCGCTGGGAAGATGACACGCTTCTGAGCAGAGGGGGCGAGAGGGATGAAGGAAGAGGATAACACAAGGCTCGAGGTGAATCTGTGGATGGGGTAGTAGGAAACAACTCTTCCAATCTAGTGTTCATTACATGTATTTATCTTACATACACAGAACCAGAGGTGGAATGTAACTAAGTACATTTACTCAAGTACTGCAGGTACTTTTTTTTTTTACGCCACTTTCTACTTGTGCTCCGCTATATCTCAGAGGGAAATATTGTACTTTTTACTCCATTACATTTATCTGACGGCTTCTTACTTTACAAATTAGGATTTTTTTTTTTTTTGAGAAAAACATAGTAAGAGTTTGACTATTAAGAGGAACTTTTCTTGATAACCGCTTAAGTCTTTTTCATACAAACACATGGTTTCATGGTCCCAACTTCCTAATTATTTGAATCATTTTGAGTTTATTTCTTTTCAATAACTTTGAGGTAGGTGCTGTTGGTTGGACCAAACACACATTGTGAAGGTGTCACTTTGGGCATTTCTCCAACCAAACAATCGATCGATTAATGGAGAAAATAATCAGCAGATGAATCCATAATGAAAATAATCATTAACTAATTGTTAAAAATGAGCTCCACCTCTACCAACTACACCAGTATAATCCTGCGTTTACATTAAGGCATGAGTAATAATAATCTAATGCTATAATATATAACAATATATCAGCCAATAGACATGTTACTGCATTGAGTACTTTAAGTTGTAATACTTTAAATACATGTTCCTGATTATACTAACATACTTTTTACAGTGTGGCATTAGTATGTTTTCTTAAGTAAAGGATCAGGAAACATCCTCCACCCTGCACAGAAGTGTACCTGTGTCCAGGGACCTGCTGCATTGACTGACTGCTGTTGGTTGTGGGTGGTGGAGCCTTCTTCAAGAACCTGCTCCCTCCTCCACCCAGAGAGCTCTGAGGTCTGAGATCCTGGCAGAAGAAAGCAAAAGGTGGAGGCTTGTTGTCAAACTGGACTTACAAACGTCGGAACGGTGGAAGTTTTTAAAGTCCCATTGCATGTGTATATGTTCACCTTGGTAAAATGCCCCTCTCTTCCCTGGGTCTTCCCAGCCGCAGCAGCAGATCCCGGCATGGTGTCAGCTCCAGGCTCGGGAGCTGAGCTGGCCGAGGACGGCTCGCTCAGGTCTAAGAATAAAGGGCGTGTACGTGGAGAGGAAGATCTGCTTTTCACAGGCCCACCCACATCACCCTGGAGAGAAGGACATGAAAAACACGTTTGTGGTGTACGAACATCACCATTAGTGACACCACAGGTCACTGAAAGCTTTGTAAAGGCTGGACACTCACTGTGTGTCGCGGCGCTGAAGACCCCCGCACAGGCTCAGCTCTGCTGCTCCTCTTGGCGGACAGCAGCGCCTGAGCTCGGTCCAGCGCGGAGCTTCGACCGCTTCGTTTCCACATTTTTTCCACGGATGTTCTTCCTAATGCTGTCTGACCGACTGTGACATTATACACTTCGATGTTCAATGCTACATGTTTGCACGTTAGTTTAACAGCAGCTCACCAAGTGCGGGGCTGTTCATCCTGCGTTAGAGACAGCAGCGTTAGCTAGCTAAGCTAAGCTAACTACATATGCTGCATTTAGAAAAAGGTGCTTCATAGATTAATTTCGTGGCCTTTTTCTTTATCATACTACAAGTTATCATTATTTGGTCACATAAAACGGTTTATAATGTTGTTTACTGCCTACTTTGTGCATAGCGACCACTCGGGCGTCCCTTGTATCCAAGGAATGGCTTCCTTCTTCTTCTTCTTCTTCGTCTTCGTCTTCTTCTTCGTCTAAAATGGTCATGTCAGTTCCTCACCCGGGTAGCAGCGCCACCAACTGTTCATTATGTGACCCATAAATAAGCAACAACTATAGTTCAAGTTATTTTGTGACTCACGTTTTATGGAATCATTTGTATTTTTTAAGTGAGGGAATTTGAATCAGAATCAGAAATACTTCATTGTTCCCCAGGAGAGTTGGGTTACTTTGCACTTCCTCCCATTCTAGAACATAGCAAAATTATCATGAAAATAGAAAAATATGTGCATTATATTACATACAATAAATATATATACTACAATAGATGCCAACATATTAATAATGCTGAAAAATAGGATAGATGATTAAATGTGTTACGGGGAGTAAGAGGAATTATATCTTATATCATGTTCTGGGCCTGCCCATGTCTAAATTCATATTGGACCTCTATACTCAATGTGCTAAACGACATCACAGGAATAACCATCTCTGCAGATCCCATAGTAACCCTACTGGGCGACACATCCATGATAAAAGTCAATAACAACAAACTCACAAATGTATTAGAATAGCCCTTATCACAGCCAACAAATGTACAGCCATACAATATAGAGATGAACATCCACCTACATTTGCTGGATGGACTAATGACATGAACGTCATTTACACCAAATGAAAAGATCACGTATAACCTGAAGGGAGATGTTGGAGTCTACAACATAGTTCTCCTTTTACATTCAAATAAGTATTGAATCTAACTGTCATGTGCGAGTCGGACATATTTGTTTTATATTTTATAGTCTTATTGTTTTTTTCTTTTTTATCACACTCTTACAACTAAATTGATACACAAAGGCTGGTATCTATTCCCTCTCTGTAACTATATTGTTTTATTTTTTCCAAAAATCCTGTAGTGTTTTTTTTTTTTTTTTTTTTTCCTTGACTGGTACAGAATATAGTGGTCGGACCTGGAGGGGTCAGTGGGTTGGGTGTGTGTGGGTTATGGGGGGATATGAGGTGTTCATTGATTGTGCGGATGGACAAAAATCGATAAACCAACTGGCATGATCAAGTCCTGTGCACCTGACAATAAGATACCCCCACTTTATCTTTCTTAAGCTCAGAAAACACCCCGAGGTTCTTTCTGTTTTCAGTGTTCCCATCATCTTTAACTGTGCCAAAGCATTAAAGCCGGACATTCCCCGAGTGGGAGACACTCAGAACCATCTAATGCTGTTTGCATCCTGCAGAGCCAGGGTGAGTATGAGTGCTCTGCATCTGCACATAAGAGTATTATGACCTTATTATAAATGTACTTTGCCGTCAACAAGCTAAAGGTTGTAAAGGCTATTCGCAGATCTCTCCCCGAGCTCGAGTCATTATGCCAACAACATAAATAACTAGATAAAGAGTTCACTTTTTCCTCGAATCCGAAGCACCATTTCGACCTTAATGATGTGAAATGTTATTTTTTCAATAATTCAAGGATCCTTTAATGTCATTCTTCTACTCAAGGTTGCACAGAGATGTTAATGATGACAACACATTTAGTAAATGTAATTATTCAGCCGCAAACATAAAATATGAAAAATACAAAAAGAGGTCACATTTTTTGCTTCCTAATCCAGCATCTTTTTCCTGTCTCATAACTGCCTTTGTAACCTTTCATTATGCATGCAGGAACATTGTAGAATTCAGTACAAAAGGAAAGATTACATTTATATGACCTAACAAAAGACCTTGTGGATAATTAAATGCAGTTATGCAAGTTATTTTCTAAAAGTGATTGCTTAGAGTTGCCATGACTCCACAGTCTTGTCAATTGGCCAACTCAGTACTAAATCCCCTTTCTCCATTTAAGAATTCTCAAAGGCCACATTCTGTAGCTGTTCTTATTACCCACAGCAATATGTTTCTTTGGTTGTTGCATTTTAACTGTGGAATTGGTAATTCAAGGGTCATAGCAATTTGTAGATTCTCTCTTGGCTGATATCCTAACACCATGCGTCGCTCTACCCCAGGATGAAGGTGCTTATTTTATTTCATGCTTTTTTTCAGGAAGCACATCTACAACTCTTTTTTAAAAACATGCAACATTACTAGGCTTAATATGGCGGACCCACTGTCCCACTGAGATCAGGATTCTACAGGGCAGTTAGAAATCAATGACACTAAAGAGATTGTTGTCTTTTATCTGACAGGTTTCTTATATCAGCGTTTAGCTTATGACTCCCTAAAGGTTTAATGTGTAAGATATTCCAGAATTGAAACTTCAAACATTAAAATAATGAACTAACATCATCAACAGAGAGTGAAGAGGTGACAGTGTTGATGTTAGGTCAAAGACGTCCATGTGTTGTGTTGCAAACATATCTACTGAAGTTAGCATGCTAACTGACTAGCGCCGGCCCGTCACGTCTTGTAATACCACTTGTTCCTCTAGAGATGACAGAGCCGCCGGAGCGGCTGCACGCTCCCCTCCCAGGAAACAGTCCTATGTCGGTGCGGAGGACGGAACAAAAACTCTATTTGTTCCCTCGTCTCTGCTGCTGTGGATCAAATGACAAGTTATATACATATCAGCGCCTGTACTTTTTATTTATTTTTTTTATTTTTGGCAAGGACGGCGTGCATCAACGACGTCATCTCATGCTCGTTGACGGCTGCGTACGGAGAGATATTAGCTTTCTGATGCTAGCCTCTTCTCCTTAATACATCCATGGTCTGCACGCATTAAGCTATCTACCTCGCTGTAGCTATAATTAACTTCTTAATTAAGTAATTGATTCATTGATTGTTATTTCTTAATTAATTCATTAAGTAATGAATTAATTACAGAGAATAAATAATCTTAGCAGTAGCTTTTATGCTTGGACTTCAATGGATTGAATAAGGTAAGAGGAATATGAAAGTCAAGCATGTGTAGTTCATAGCTTTAATAATTACTTTGGAAAATACACATTTAATAGTGAGGCACTTGAGCTGCCAAATATCTTGCTATAAACACAATGATAGTAAACAGAACTAGCGGTGCTAATGAGTTCCTGGGGATTAATGATCTGATGAATTCATTAATGAACAGAGATTGACATTTCATGAATATTCTAGAAATGAACAGAGCAGCGCTGTGCAGCTACAACATAGAGCTCTGGTTTCTTCTTCAGCACCATCAGAGCAAAATGCAAACAGTTACAGGACCTGAGCATCAGATTGACAGCTGGGTATGAGATGCAGACTGTATCCCTTCTACAACTTCTACACTTAAACAAAGCACATGATTGATGAATGCATTGGAGAACGTTTTGAAAAGGTTTGTTTTGTTGCTGCTAGAGGAATTGTATAGTTGAGATATTTCAGTCTGGACCAAGCGGCAACCGCAGGTGCTGAACAATGAAGCCCAATGCGAAAGTGCCAAAAAAGCTAATCATTATAGCTCATTTCCCTGTTCATGACAACTGTACGAGGGGTGAATCTTTCTGTAACGGAGCGGAGTCTGCGCGACGGCCAGAGCCACATATAATGAGCTTCACAAGGATTCTTCAGAAACCTATGGGTGACGTCACAGAGACTATGTCCATATTTTATACAGTCTATGGTCTGGACCACCCCACCGACATAGCTATTCCTGGAGTCATGCTAATATTATGGACAATGATGTTGTAAATGTGGCTGCTGTATAACATGGGGTGAGCAGACGTCCCCGTTGTTGGTGACCTGTCCCCGGCTGGAGCAGTCCCCGGAAATGTCCCAGTTTTTAACTGTGCGTTAACAGACCGCAAAGTGAAGCAATATATTACACGTCTCGAAAGACCAGACATTACAGCCGAGTGTGTTCCATAGTTTGCCTGTAAACTATTATTTTCTGAAGCAGTTTACAGAAGTTACTTAGTTAGTACCCAATTTTATCAGTCGACCTGTACTATAACATTAGTTAGTTAGTAACAGTTCACATGGTCAAAATAAGAACGTCTGGTTAGAAATACACAAGAGATTTAATCAAAGCAGAGGGGGATTTGCATATGCAATGTGCGCTTCAATTGTTGTCTAAGTCAGACATCTGCTTCTTCATTAAGTAGGGAGATGAATTTGCCCACGAGTTTACAAGTAGGAACTCCGACTTTGAGTGGCGGTCCATTGTACTTTTTCTAGTAGGAGGAGGTTGGATATTTCCAAAAGAACTAGAGCCTGCAATTCCCATAATGCAGTTCATAACATATTTACTTGGACCCTCCCTGCCTGGTACACAACCACATCTTCGAACTCCAGGCCCTCAGCTTTGTACCACGCCTTCGGTTGGAAATGTCAAACCTCATGCCAAATCTTAGATAGTGAACATCAATGGGCATTTCTCAGATTCTCAGTAACTCCGTGTGTAAAATCAGTGGAGTGGCCCTGTAAGCTAAATGTTTGCAACGTGGGAGGAGTCTAATGTTTTTCAGATGATCTCTGATGTATTAACATATTGTCACACATTATATTTTCAATAAACGCCTCCTAACAAATATTTTCATCTTTCCTTACTGACTTCTGTCACACTGTAAAAGCAGAGTATGGAGCCAGCGGGTTAAACAAGAAAAAACCAGAACAGGCAAAAAATAAATCAAAACACAAACACATTTTGGGCACAACTAGACAGTCCACTTCCTTTTTGTTGTTTGGCAAAATCACTCTCAGGTTTAACAAGAACAGGTCTATAATGTAAATTGTTAATGCTCTTTCCTTTTCTAACAAGTGATGAATAAAACATAAAATGCATGACCAACAGATGCTAACAACCTCTGGACCTCAGGGAAATCATTATTAAATAATAATAAAAATAAATAAATGTATCATAACTCAGCTCATCTCATCCATCCAAAGCCAATTAGAACCATGTATCTCAAATGATCTGTATTCAATTCTTGTGATTTTACAGTCGGGAAACATCATTCTCCAAACTCTCTTCTGCTGATTTATCACCACAAAAATATTTGCTTGTCTACACCAGAAGTTCTCACATTTTTGATGACTGACGGCCAATTCCAGGAGCCAGCATATCATTTGGGTCCCCACGCGTTCAAGGCATACAAAGTCGAGCCACTTTTCACCAAGCAGTCGCACACAAAATCCATCACTAAACGGCTTACTACGCTTAGCAATTAGATACCGCATAGATTTCCTCTGTTACACCTTCACTACTTTTCACAAGATTTGAGAAGACTGACTGTTGGGAAGATAAGTGTAAACCATTTTTCTTGAAACCTCCTTTTCTCCAAACAGTGGCTTTGGCTAACAGCATTAGCATTGATGAGCGAACGTCATTCCTGTGACACTCGTTAAGTGCCACTAGTTGCCATGCAACCAATAGCTTTTGACAAGTTGTCATCCCTAACTTCACAGACGTTTGTAAGGCCGGAATGACTTGTTTCCATTTATTTGTGCGGGTTTCTACGTTGACTTCTAAAATGGTACTGATCGGTTGACAGCTTTTCTTTTTTTTTGTCTTTTGCCTTTATTGGATATTACTGATAGATAGGAAAGAGGGAGAGAGGGGTCGACGGATTTGGATACGGACCGCTGCGGAAAGGACAGCTACAGATGCAGGTATTGCATTGTAGCTGCTGCCAGCTTCCATCATGTGCGAGCAAACGCGTGGTTAAAAGTAAATATATCTCCAGATTTAGTGTGTTTCACGTAGTAGCCGAGTCGTGCATTAAATGTAGCTTAATGAAAGTAAAAGTATTGAAATGGACTGCGGGCTGCAATTCAAGCACTTATGGTCTTCACATTTAAAAAGTCGCACCAGTCGTCTATGCAGCACCCTCGACTTTGATAGATGTCACAGTAGCCATGAAACAACGCTGGAAAATGCGGTCAGGGTCCGGGGGGTGGTTGTCACAGTCCAGTTTGCCCCTCAGGAAGTGTTTCCTGAGGCCTTGAGGACCAGCTGGGGCGCTGGTATGACTCGGCCCTGGTCCCTGTGGACTCGATGTGGAGCCTGGAAGACAGAAAGTTAACTTAGAAACGTGCATGTGAGGCGCCTGACAGAACAAGACACCATCAAAAGTCACGCTATTCAGAGATCTTGTTTTATTCTGATAACTCAACGCATAACCAATGCATATAAGATAGTATCACGTTACATCACCTCACTCAATGTACCAATAACCCTGATAAAGTCGTAAATTGTCCAGTCTTAACAGCTGTGACGGGGGAGTGAGAGAGATGTCAATTTGTATATTTGTATATATATATATATATATATATATATATATGTCTACTGTTTCTATTTTTTAATAATAAAAAAAAAAGAAGAATTGTCAGCTATTACATTTTTTTCTCCTGGTATATCAAATCAAGTTTATTAATATAGCCCAATATCACAAATTATACATTTGTCTCAGTGGGCTTTACAGCCTGTACAGGATACGACCCCCTCTGTATAGTTCAGCATCAGTATTGAGATAGTTAGGCAGGTATCGTATCGAAGTCAAGATGATTCACAAAACACGGGAAGAGCGTTGTATGTATGAGCAGCCAGTTTTAACACAAGAAAATAACAAGTTTGTTAAACTCTGAAAGTTGTTTCTTTGAAAAAACTTTTCGGTCAGCCATTAATGAATGCCAGGAGGTAGCTGCTACATAATTCAGTGTAATTTATCGACGTGTTTGCAGAATGTCCCCCACCAGAGAGACGGAGTTGCAGTCAGTACCTGGTGCTCGGAGCGGCAGTCCATTGTCCAGACCTCTGGGTTTGGTGGTGATGAAGAGATAGCAGAGGACACACAGAGTGACGATGAAGGCGAGAAGAACCACAGCTGCTACAGAGAGACCCACCAGAGCTCCAAGACTATAAAACAGAGAACAAAGACACAGCAGGACTATTATACAGTATATGCCTTCTCTCAGATGCCGTACAACAGACTGGATAGAACGTACTGACGACACTGATTAGAATTGATCAATATTGTGTTTCTTTTCTCTTTATTAAAAGGTGCCATGTCTAATGCCTGGACACATGCGCCAAAGTAATAGAGGGAAGCGTTTCACCCATGCTACTGAGTTAGGTTGGGTACCAAACTCTGTTCCTTTAAGGGTACCAACGAAACACGTCAGTTCCACCGAGTATCGATTCACGTTAAATCAATTGCTGCCAAATTTCGTAACCTGAGAGCGCATCTGGGTGAGAGAATATGAAGCCTCAGCCGAGCTGGGGGGTGTAGGAACGGGTTTGGGAGGAGAGAGGGAGGTAGGGAGGGGTTTTATTTTGTGTTGGGTGTCAAATGTTCTAAATAAATAACAATGTTGTAACTTAAAAGGTTGGACTTATTTTTTACAACTCAAATAACAAATCTTTTACAGGTACAGGTATCGAGGTATCTGTTCAAATGTGAGCGGAACTACAGGGTCCATACAATCTAAATGAACAAATCAAATCTTTAAAAACTTTATTTATATACATACTTTATTCATTTATATATTAACAGTCATCAGTTTGCTATTCTTAACCTGCGACGGTGGACTGTAGTTTCCGTTAGCCGTCTAAACATCAGCCCATTACACCGTCATTTGTACGCCTGTTAACATGCTTTGTTTGCATACTTCTGTGCTACTTTGAGTGCATGAGTATGGCAAAACACAGTGCACTATGCACCACTCATAGCAGTCACGAAGTTGAGCGTGGAACTCTGGACACTTCTCACCCTCATCGGTCGTCACCACGCTTTGTAGCGAAGGGGAAGTTCCCAATCAGAATCAGAATCAACCTTTATTCGTCCCACAGCGGGAAAATTTACAGCGCTACAACAGCAAAGGGACAGTCCAGATAAAGGGGAAAATATAAAATAAGTACAAGGTAGAATTAAAAAAACAACAACCGTGGTAAAAAAAAAGTGGCAGCATAATACAGTAAGTGAACATGTGAGAGGAATACTCTAGCAGCCAGTAATAACAGTAATACATAGTAAAAAAGGAAGTACCAGTTGCGGTTGTAAGTTAAGAATATGCTGTATATCCTACTGTCAGACATCGGTATGTGTATTGGGTTCATTTAGCAGTCTGTAATGATTTGGTACCGCCAACAGTCACAATGCTAACAGTGGCAATGGTCGTGTCCGTTGAGTGTGCAGCAGCCGCGTTTGATCTGAAACAACACCACCCTGTCAACATGCACACGCTACACAAGTAAGTACATACAGTGTACACAGAGTACTACATGGAAGTGTATTAACGGGAGTATCCGAATTGAGACACAGAATTGGTCTCTGTGGTTCTCGGTGATATTTTTCATCGCACGCTGTCCACTGTTCCTGAATGCAAGGTGACATTTCTATTTGATTTTGTGTCAAATTGACAATTTTTTGCTTTTTTTAGATTTTCAATTTAGGTACCAACTTTTTTTAAATGTGCTGTATTATTCTACCCGTCACGATGTATACTGTTAAAGATATACCGATGGGTTTCACGCAGTTGTAGAATATTTTTTTAACGTTTTTTTTTTACATTCACAGCTTAAGAAACTGTCCCAGATAGCTTGCGACACACTATGGTGAGTGGTACCTTTATTCTAAACAAACACAACATATACAGTACATCACTCTGTCAGGAACATTTCATGTAATTCCAGTGACTCACCGTGACTCATTCACAGACAATAACTTGTCCTCTTTGACACAGTCCCAGTTTATGTACATGTGTTCTAGTGCCACATTCAACCAAAACAAAAAGTGGCAGAATGTGAGATTTTATGAGAATCACAATGCTGCCTATTCTCACACACAGTGTCACACGGTTTGAATGAATGAAAGGAGCGGCATACTTCTGCCAGCTGAAACAAAACCCCCTGAAAAAAATCAACTCCATTGTTCATTATCTCTTGTCGCCAGTGTGCTTTATATCTGAGCAGCAGAGTGCCTGAGTGATGTGCTCTGCATCTGAACAAAGAACAGAGCAGTCGGTAAAAGCGAGGAACTGTTTGTATGATGGGGTACTATTGAACACTGTGATTTTCACAACATTAATCAGAGGTTCCGAAGCTCAGAGAGAGAAACTTGTCGCAAACTTCTCTTCCCTTGGACTGCAGGCCAACAGGCAACAAACCTGGGTGTGGTGTTTGACTCAGATCTGAAGCACATCTGCGTTTTATCATCTCAAAACTAATAAAGGAGTGCGACCAGGTCTCTCTCTGAGTGACACAGGGAGACTGATGCTTTTATATTGAGCAGGCTGGACTCTATCGGGTCTACCCAAATGTTATAAATCCTGTGCATGTGAGGGCGTTACGCTATTAGGATACAAAAGAAAAGGTAACTGTAATCCGTTACAGCTACAGAAAAATGACAATGGTGATTACTATGAGGAATACAATTTCAAAATACATGTTAAACACACAACACAAGTCTCTCACAGCGGCCGCTGACGTCGGCGAGAAAAGACGCTTTCACAGGGAGGAAATCTCGCCTTCATTTTGAATGTAAAGGAAAAAAGGGGAACAACTTCACACAGCAGTGCAAAATGATGTCTGCCAGCTGTGAAAAGGCACGTGCATTGCACACTTGAAGTAATGTTACGTTTAAATGCGCATACTTAAGTAGCAGTCAGAGACACAAGCGTAGTGTCCCTTGAATCCATTGTATTTCTATGCTTAACAAAACACCCCAGCATATTTCCCACTCTTCAGTCTGCCTACATGTTACCTGCTGATCGATTTGCTACGGCAGGTAACGACAATGACAGAGGAAGAATACCTCTTATTCTCCAAATTCTACTTTTTTACACTCACTCACAGACAGATTGTGGTACATGGATTATCTAACTGACAATGTTATTTAACAGGAAATGAGTGACTGTATCGGCTTAAGAAACCCTAGTTAGAAGCGCCTGATGCCCACTGTACGCGACCAATTTGCATGAACCCTCTAAACAAGGGTGTTTTATTTTCTAAAATAATGAACAGCCCAAACCACGGACGCATAACCAATTTCTGTCAGGTGGATGATTATGACATTAATGACAGACGGGTTCTGTGGATTCTGGATACAATGCAGTTAATGATAAGATAAGATGGAAATTGTTGTGCAACATTTGCAATACACAAAAATTGCAAAAGCGCTGCTGCTTGATTGGCTGTCTTGATGTAAGCACTGTTTGAATTCTTTCAAATGATTACGTCCTCTCGTCGCACCGTGCATAGTTGAACATTGTCAAATTGTTAAATTATGAATTGTTCTCGTCTTTTTTGTTGTTTTCACGGTCTACACTCTGAACTGCATCAGCCTGTATGCAAGTTGCTATACAAACAAAGTTTGATTGATTGATACTGTGTATTACAAAGTGATTTTCTTCTTTAAATGCACTTTCTGTATAATGACTCAAAGGCCCAATTTGCCGTAATTATAAAAAAAACATATTACCTCACTTAACTGTAACGATATCTAGCCATGAAGATTGTTTGGGTTTTATTTACCTCGGTATCTCTCCAACCCAAAACAATGGAGGTGAAATTTTGTTTGTTGTGCAGAAATAATATCCTCACCAGGGGGGATTTTTTTATGCGCGCAGACACAAGGTCGATGCCCAATAATCACTACTACATCACTACAATTTACTACTACCTATTTCAGTGTTTGGCTTACTTTCTCTCCCCCCCCTCTCTCTCTCTCTCTCTCTCTCTCTCTCTCTCTCTTATTCCACTTCCAGATGGATAATGGATGCTCTATAGGTCGGTCAGCGACACTTCGTACTGAGCTTCTATAGCCTACCTGCATACACGTGGGATGCTGAATCTATGCTTTAAAATGAATATTATGAATGAATATAATGTATTAATGTGAACGTATACACGATGACATGGTGATGTGTTGAAGAGTAGGAGTTTTGTGGAGCGGGCAGCACCAGCTCTGTTGACGCCATGTTTGAAACATTTGATGCATTTACACGCATCAACGCGAAGGAAGCGCTACTCTGAAGAGTCGCCTGCACATCACTATCATGCACGTTGGACTGGAATAACGAGGGGCCCCTTTAGGGAGGGTTCCTACTCATGTCATTGTAAACCGTCCGTTGTTTGTTTACGGGGTTGGAGGAGGTTGCTACGTTGGTCATTATGCTTGTGACATTGTGAGACTTTGCTGTAGCGAAGTTTGTCAGCCCTTGGGGGCCCCCCCTAACTGCCTGGGGCCCCAAGCAGTTGCCTGCCTTGCCTGTTCATGAACCGTGTGTCTAATCCTCACACCTCACTGTGAACATTTTTCAATGGAACTACAGAATAGGGACTATTTCTTCACAGTGAGGACGATGTGGTCCCTTATGCTATATACAGTGTGTGTGTGTGTGTGTGTGTGTGTGTTAAGATGCATGAGTAAATGCCATTAGAGTTTTTCAAATCAAATGTCTTCCAAATTAGTCTCCTATCACAGACAATTAGCCTAATTGGAGCCAAACGTGAACAGACTGCAAAATACCAACAACAGGTTGGCTTCTCATCACACACACACTGATGTAAAGCGCTCATCGACCCACACGTGGTTGTTTTTTGTTGTTGCGTGTTTTAACCTTTAACACCTGCAATTGCTCAAACATTTTTATCTGCAGGAGAAACGATGCCTGATAATGAATGCGCGTACTGCAGATTATGGGATGCATAAAGAGTATATTAACCCTCCACTATATATTTCTGACAGGGGGGGGGAAAATCAGCAGTTTAATTAATTTGACTCCCCTTACCTTAACCACCACATGTATCCATACTCGTAGGGGAAAAAGCTGTTTGGATCATCACAACAGTACTTCAAGTCACTGAACCCGCAGCAGAAAAGTGCCGTGGGGTCACTGTCCGCTTTCGGACACGTGAAGCCCTCCACGAGCACGTTTTCTTTGCTGTAGTAACTTTCGCAGTCCGAGCTCATATCCGACAGAGACTGTCCGCACATGGACAGTTGTTTGCACTGTGGCGCACATTAAAGCCCGGTGTCATCTCCACATCAACGTCAGTGTCTGATCCTGGAGCTGCACAGGACGGGTGGAGGTGCTCCCTCCCTCCCTCTCTCTCTCTCTCCCTCTCTCTCTCCCTCTCTCTCTCTCTCTCTCTCTCTCTCTCTCTCTCTCTCTCCCTCTCTCTCTCTCCCTCTCTCTCTCCCTTCCTCCCTCTCTCTCTCTCTCCCTCCCTCTGTCCCTCTCTCCCTCTCTCTCTCCCTCTCTCCTGCCCTCCCTCTCTCTCTCTCCCTCTCTCTCTCCCTCCCTCCACCCCCCCTCTCTCTCCCTCCCTCCCTCCCTCTCTTCTGCTGTAAGCCCTGTTTTATAGGAGTCAGCAGAACCAGGTCGTCTTTTTTATTTATTGTGCACTTATTGTTTGTGTGCATTGATTTAATCATATTATTAGTATAATTATAATAATTATAATATAATTAGTCATATGTTTTACCCCCTACACCAGATTTAATAACTTTGTGTCTATTATGCCAAATAGAATCAAATGCCTTTTTGAAAATCCAGGAAACATGCAAAGATTTTTTCATTGTTTTGATTAAATGTTTGATAATTAGGATTTTAAGATTATTCCTTTTTCCCAAGAATTGGTTCGTGTTTATGGACTTCTCAATGAATGTCTTGTTTGCTGTGTTTTAATTGTTCCACATTAAAGAAGGCGCACGTCAACATTTCCTGGATCTCCTTCCTGGCTTTTTGATTGGCTAATTTTTGTCTAATGAAAAAAAAAAAAAAACACCTGAAACAATCCAAAAATAAAGAAAATAATATCCCCCCACTCATCCCATAATCACTTAAAGGACGAAAGGTTGATTACCGTGCCGGATATAGCCATTAATATATACATACATAAAAAGAAAAGAATATAGATCTGAGGCCAGGTGTAGATTGAGCAGGTCAGTCTGATTTCACATTCAGACCTTGTAGTGCTTCACTCAAAACCATGACCTCACACTCTGCGCTGCACTTCGATTTTCTTTTCTTCTGCTCAACCTCAAGCTTGATATATTGTTGCGTGCACAGATTTCCTGCGCTCCAGCTTCAGCCCTTCTCCTCACACTCCTCCTCTGCTTCTGTGCGTGAAACGTCTGCTCTCGGATTACTCTTCTGCTCTTGGATTGTTTGTGCAATGACCCTCTCAAAACAATGTTCCCAACCAACCATACGGTTCTGCTCCATAGACCTTCATGCAATCGTTTGAGATTTTCATTCATTTTTCATGCTGGTTTTGTAGATTTTGAACTAGTCGTGGTTAAACGTCCTGCTTGACAGGAACAGTGTTGCTCTTTGAAGTTTAACCTGTTTTCGCTGCTGAAGCAGCTTTTTTCGTATTTCCAAAAGGGGAGCGCAGTAGTGATAGTGTGAGCTTCATAGCAGGTCCAACAGCTTGACGCAGTAACAGTGGCCAATTATGAATCTTTAATTTACCTGGGTGAAACTCCTTTGCACCAGGAGCCTGAGGAGGAGGAGTTTGCATGCATGGCGGAGGAGGAGCCGCAGCGAGAAGTTTTAAATCAAATGTGGGCATATCAACAGCTATTATATATGCAACTGGAATGGTTTGCGTTAAGAATTAGCATTTTTCTTAAAGGACAATGGGGTTTGAAGGGGCACTTCACATATGCATTTCTGAAGTGACGTTGGGAGGAACATCATCGGGCAGAGTGACACAGTGTCAGGTCAGACGGTCGCCAATTTATGGTTTTCACATGATGTCACGGCCCTATGGTCACACCCACCGGGAGGGCAAAACAAAGCTCAGCTTTTACCAAATCGCCACGCTTCTCGTCGCTACGCTTCTCGTCGCCACGCTTCTCCTCAAAGCTACCAGATTCCATTGACATATAACAGTCACTTTGCTGATAAACATTAAAACATTTCATTCAAACTCGACAGATAAAACCCATTAAAAATTAAAAATGAATTAGCTTGTTTCCAACAAACTAAATAAACCCCTTAATTACCCGAGTTAAATGTGAAAGTACTGTATGTGTGTTATCTTTAGTAACAGTAGGTAGCTCATAAGCACGTCTTTGCTTTAGACGACTTGAACAACAGCATTGTCGATCCACCCGGATAGAAAGCACAGATAACTGTCTGTCCCTCAGTGCAAGGGGAAGATATAACATTAACGCTTCGTAACCTTTTCTGTCATTTTCCACTTTTGCGAGTTAGTGTGTAAACGCTCAATTTGACAAGGTGGTGCGCGAGCTCGGGTTGAGTTCCCAGTGCAAGCTGGACGCTGTTTTGTCCTCCAAGCCTCCGCATCTGAGCGCATCACTTGTTAGAGCCCCATTGGAAACAGTTTTGTGTTGTGCCGTGTGTAGCTTGCTGCACATTTCTGTAATTGATTGTGTTTTCTGCACTCCCAGGGCCACTGTAGAAAAAAAAGCTATAAAATAAAGTAAGAGGGCTCTAAAGATCTATGTCACTTGTATTATTCCAACTAAGTGAGACCAGCATCCATCAGTCCACGGTCATTCCATCTTTTCTGAAGACTACTTTATAATAGGATGCTTCTGTGAGGCAGGTTCAAAGCAGTGCGGAGGTCTGGTGAAGAATCTTATTAAATCCTGTACTGAGTCTATTATTAGGAAAGTTGTGCCTGTGTGCTCTACAGTCATCTAACGTGAGGTTCATCACCCACATAGTGCTGTGAAACGGTCAAGTGTTGCTGGGCAGATATAAACCCCTTTATCTTCGCTGTGGTTTGAAGCGACCACACACAGCATTCATTAAAGGTTTGAAATGGTATAAACAGGAATGGGACAGCATTTTGCGGAGACATATCACGTTACCATGGCGACCAGAAGACTAGATAAATCGTGGGTTTTATTTAACATTTATTAATGCCTGATTTGAACTTCTTGCCTCAGGAGAGGATAAGTAGTTGTCAAATAATCAAACTACTCTTTTTTTTCAGAACAGCATCATTAAAACTAAGGTTGGTACTCTTCTTCTTCACAAACATTTTTCTGTTATATTTGTCAAAATTCTCTTTACATCCCGACAGCAATCATTAAATCAAATGCTCTCACAAAAAAAGAACCACAATCTGAAACTTGCTTGTGAGTTCTAACAATAGCCGTATGCGTCGTGTACGTTCATAATAATCATTTTGGGGGAGTGGCTTTGAAGGGACAGTCGGTGTTGTCAACTCAGTTGCTAGATTTAGCGACTCTTGGCTCTAGTGCTGCTAGCTGCTTTCATTGGAAAAGAGTTGGGCTGGGTTTTTTGTTTGGATAATTCTTTTAAATTTAGCTTACTCTTGCTGGTTTCTCCAATTGTACCTACCCAAGCTCTGAGCAACATTTAAATAAATGGTTGATGAATAAACAAAATGTGTAATAAAGCCTAAGATTGAATTTATCTGATTTCATGTGTTTGTTTTTTTTTATGTGTGCCATCTTAAATCCTTAATGTTCACAACTTAATGTCCTCCTTGTTCACCTTTCTTTTTTAAACACCTCCAGGCTTCACCTGGTAACCGAGCGTTTAACGTCACCACACTGTGATTGTGGGTAATTCCCTCAGCCAAAGTCTGCAGAAATGTCTGCAAGAGAGCCCTCAAGTTGGACAGCCCTTAACCCTCGCAGACTTCGAGGCGTGGTCCCACACAGTCTGTGAGTGTGGACATTGGGATGGGCCAGGTTTTTATCTGACAAAAAAAAAAACATTACATTAACCCTTCTTCAATCGGAGCACAGAATCGGTACCTTCATCATGTCTGTCCCTAACCATTAATGGGTAGTAATGGTTAGGGACAGACTGTCATCATCCTGGCTTTTAGTTTTTCTGTTTTGTAAAGTACACTCACCTTGTGTCTCGTGTTACTTCCTGTCTTTGTGTGTTTTCCCGCCTTTTGTGATCTGTTTGCCCCGCCCTGATTTGACCCTCCTGTGTCTAACCACCCTGCGTCCTCCAGCTGTGTCCTGTCCATGTGATTAGTGTCCGTGTGTATACACCTGTGTGTCCCGTTGTTCTTTGTCGGTTTGTCTTCTGTGTTTCCTGGTGTGGTCGGTCCGTCTACGTTTATCCCTGCGTTCCTCTGGTCCCTCGAGCCATCCTGGTTTGTCCTGTTTCTTTTTTTTTTTTTTCTTAGCCTGCTCCCTCAGTTCTTGTTTTATACCTGTGTTTTGTATTCAGCTTTGTTAATTAAAGCTCGCTCTTTGTTATTACTACCTGCTGCCACCATTGAGTAAGGCTCTTAACCCCGAGCCGCTCCAGGGGACTGTCGCTGTAGTTAGTTCCCTGAAGTCGCTCTGGATAAGAGCGTCTGCTAAATGACATGTAATAATAATAATAATAATAATAATAATAATAATAATAATAGTTACGATGTATAAGCCTTCATAAAGGGTGTCAGTCTGTCACTGCTGTTGACATACAGTATGGATCCTTATTTTATTCATTGTATTTTAAGTTTTTCTGAACAACTACACCCACTGAATTAAAGCACATACATTTGGTTGGCACAAACCTGGGTAAGGTGCATGCCACTATATTCTGGTTTCTTTTTTTTATACTGACATTCATATTGTGGTTTTTATTATAAGGCCTTATTTTGGTTCCTCTTACCGGGAAGGATAAGGTGTTTTCTAAGAATCAAACATATTACAGGATACTCTAAAAGGGTTCATGTAAGATAATTGATGCACTCAAAAGAGTACGACGAATAATGACGAATTCCATCTTGGACAACATGTGTTCCATCGGTTGGGTCAGTATGCAAAGTTTAGTGGGTCCAGTGTGCTGGGTAGTGAGGAGCAGGTGTAACCCTTGACCAGCCGTTCAAAGAGGTGACTCACTACAGAGGTGGGCGGGAGTCATTCAGGCAGGCTGGTCTTGTCTTTTGGGCGCAGGAATGATGGTGGACTATGACGAACTGAGCCAGGGACAAGTTGAGTACATCACTGTTGAATACAATTATGCTGAACAACACAAAGAGCGCTGATATTAAAGATAAAACATTACTAAGTCAAATGTAATATCCCAACCGTGACATATTAAGTAGCACATGACTGATTTATATTTAGAATAGCATCATCCTCAACATGGAGCAGTGTGTTACCTCATTAAGGTAAAACACCTTTCATTCCATAGGGAAACTGTTATTCCATCAATATCATGTAAATAACCTTCTGTCAAAGTGAAGCCTTTTAGCCATTAGGAGCACTCAAATGGAAATCTGCTTTAGCTTCAAACCCTTCTTTAAATGTCATTTCATCTATTTCAAATAAAATATCAGCTTTTATCTAATTCCATTAATATTTAAACCGGGATAAGGTGAATGCCACAGTATCCTGCTCTCTATTGAATCACTACAGATAACATATCCAGGTTTCTTGAAATCTGAATAAAGGGCTTATCTGTGTTTCGAAAACCACTGTACAATGTTTATATGTGGAAAACATAAATGGATACTGTTAAAAAAACAAACAGATCATAACTGTGATACTCGTGTGCATGTAAATTATTGACAAAAATAAATAGATATAAAATTGCAAAAATATATTTAAATACTGTTTTTAGGTACTGTATGTTGTTTCAAGGGTTGATATTGCACTTTTCACTCCGCTACATTTATTTACCAGCTATAGGAGCTAATTACTTTGCATATCAACACTTATACAAAGTTGCCAAAATTAGCTTCACCTCAGCTCAGCATTAAAATGCTGCTTACACATTAATGCGTCAGTAAAAATAATAATCCAATAGTATAATATGCATAATGGTTAAAACACATTGAAAAGGCTCATTCTGCATAATGGGTATGTTTGCTACTCAAAGCAATTTTCAAGGTTTCATGAAAATAATAAAAAATGGCAGAAAAAAAAGCAATTTTACTTGTAAAAAAGGTATTTTTACATTATGGTACGTACTTAAAGAATACTATGTCACAAATGCTTTAGCCTGCAGGGACAGAAGTGTTGGACCACTGGAGAGATGATGACGTATTGTGGATTTTCAGCAATGACACTGATCAGCCTGATGGGGGCACCATCCCTAAAGGTGCAAACTTTCTCCATCACTGGTCTGGCTTTGACAATATCAGAGGAGACGGAGGGATGATGGTGGTTGATGTGGTGTTTTGGTGGTTTAAGAAATCAGCCGTGATTTAAAAATCAAAAAAATGACAGACTTTGAAGGAGAATGACGTCATCACCAGTCACATTATGATCACATCCTAATAGATGTGGTGAAGGGCAAAATGCTTCCTTGCTTTCTCTTTCTTCTGCCAAATTCCACAGGACTCACGAGCTGCAATGATCCCTGCTACTGTAACTAGCATTGAGCGGCTACGGAGCTCAGGGTGGAGGTCGTGCGTGGTGGTTGTTTTAGGAAATAATGAAATGTTGATTTCTTTTTTTCTTTTTTTTTTCACCTGCAATGTTTTTACTTTTTTTATTTCCGCATTCAACATTAACAATAAGAAATTATTCAAATGATTCCTTAACATAGTTAATGGCAAAATGCGTTTGTTTTAGAAGATCTGAGCAGCCATTGATACACAAGGAGATCAAAGAAAGGCTGAGTAGTTTTAAAGCCTTCCAATAAAGGAATTTGGCTTATAGGCATTTCTGAGTCTTTGTGTAGCTACAGTGTGTGTATGTGTTTGAGTGCATTGGGACAATTTTGTAGAATATTTTTGAGATATCCTAGAACGTGCTGTGTACCATATGTTTCTAAATAAAACCCTACATGGGCTCTTGGTTATTCACTACAGGATATTACACAATCTTAAATATCTGTCAACCAACAATGAACTGATCCTACTAGCAAGTATTTCTAGTATCTAAAGCCTGTTACGACCTTTTTGGCTATAGAGCTCAATTGTTCACTGTTGCTGGGAGACATGTTCCTTCATTACCATGAAGACACTCTGTTACCTTATTGTGACTCCTCTGCCACAGAAGAAAAGTCCCAAACAACTACACCAATGTTTGCAGAAAAAAAACAAAAAACTACCTTTTATTTCGTATATATAAAAATACACTATATGTTCTAACCTCATCGTTTTGAGTGTCAAATTTTAGCTGGAGCTCAAAATGGATCCTGCCCATTCATGCAGTTATCAAGCGTAAATGTGCTGTATGGATGTGGAAGGGGAGGATCATTGATATTCTGTTCTACACTCTCCCTCTCACGTGTTACATTGGCAGTGACATTGAGCCAGCATGCGTTTCACTGCTCGTACAGTTCCATTAAATAACTGTGACATTGACAATGAATGTACAATTCTTTCCATTAGCGTATTCACATACCTCAGCTGAGGTACACTGTGGACTGTCTTAGAACTTCTTTCTCCTATGCTGCCAAAGGGAGCGTATCTATGTTCCCATGGTCCTATATTCTGTTAACACGCATTAAGTGAACAATTCAAAAGGTTTAGTGTTGTCAGGAGCTCATTTTCACTGGGACTTACGTTCAACTATGTTCCCTTTGACAAGTTCCCACAATAGTCCATGTCATATTAAGCGAATATACTGTAGAACTGGGGAACATCTTTTTTTAGTTTCCCATTATGTGCTATATATAGCTGGCGAACCAGACTGGTCTCATGCCCAAGTTGTCAAAAACATACTTATTTGATCTTTTCCTAAACGCAGCCAAGTCATTTAACTAAACCTAAACCTAAGCGACACCAAGGGTCCTGACCCATCGGGCGTATGTGACGAGTTGGGAATGAGAACGGGTTTGGTGGGGGGGGCATAGGAACCTGGGAGAGGTCATATGCAGAACTGGAGAACATAGGTCTGGGAACACGGGACCCTTTTTCATGTTCCCATTATGTGCCATATAAATCTGAGGAACCCTGGGAACATAAGAATGACCATGTGGCGAATCATAGCGTTGCCTTTGATCAGCCTGACAGACAACCACCTGATGTCTTCCCATTTTCTGACATATCGGTGTGGCAGCTGCCTATTTCAGGAGCGGAAACGAGCAAAATGTTCCTAAAGTTTCAAATTCTGCTGCATGTTTTCTGTTGCGAGTCCTTACAAAAAGCTGATATGTGTTGTTTAACATACGCAGGTATGGGAGTGTCACCACCGCTAACAGAACTGTTTATAGTCCAACTAATATACACATATATAAACGAAAACATATCCACATTTGCGATCGAAATCATGTGAATGCGACATTTAGAATTATTGTGAATATTGAAAGGGAGAATAAAATGTCTTAGGACTTGCTTAAAAAATGCACTCTTAATCT
Organism: Bovichtus diacanthus; assembly: GCA_943590825.1. Taxonomy (NCBI): domain Eukaryota; kingdom Metazoa; phylum Chordata; class Actinopteri; order Perciformes; family Bovichtidae; genus Bovichtus; species Bovichtus diacanthus. The sequence continues at coordinate 20,856,087 of CALSBV010011200.1, forward strand.
CGTTTTACCAAGAAGGACACATGACCAACACGTCCTCATACCACAACAACAACAACCAACATATTAACATGTTGACTTCCAGTTTCACACGGGACTCAAACTCCGGCTTCCTGCGTGAAACTCCTTCACTTTGTTTGTATGCAGGTGGTTTTCACCACAACAACCGACATGTTTTTTTTTTTTTGTTCCAGTACGAAAATCCTAAACAAAGACCAATCTCATTCCAGCGAGTGGTGCGCTTATCTTATCCGCTGTCAGTGGCTTTTGTGTTGATGCCCGATTGAAAGAGAGACCTGTCAATCATTTAGTGTGCGGCTTACTTGAAATGACATCTGTCCTAAGCAGATGCTTCATGAGCCTTTGCAGAGCACAATGAGAGCCTGGCATTGTGAGGGGGGGGGGACAACCTTGTCGTGTCCAGGTTCCATCAAAACGGCTTCAGTCTCCTCGTATAGTTCTATATAATTCAGGCAATACATCAAAACAACCTATTTTCATAATAGGTAAGAATCTCCTGCAAGATCAGATCAGATCTTTCAGATCAGAAAGCAACTTTGAATTATTGTAAAGCGTTTTTGTTATGTTGCCAACCCAAGTATAGTTATTCAGAACATTTTTAAATGTAACTTTATGCAGTCATATTGTGCAGTATGTCGTGTATGAAGTGTGTGCCATCGAGCTTGCTGCGATGTTTTTGGAAAGGCTCTATCTGCAGAGAGAAGCCTGCTCCGATGACATCAGGGCCCCATGCTGTCGTCACCACTGCATTACATAACCACAGAGCGCACAGCACAGCCGTCTTGGCACAGCAGTCAACAATAAATATTTTCAAAGACATTCTAACACGTGAATCATATATGACCTTGCTCAATGCCTAATTGGTGGCTGAATTGGAGGCGTGTGAGCAACTGCATTTGGGTTTTTAATGAATGAATGCATGTCAGCTTCTGGGAGGTTGTCTAATCCGGTGTAATCCCTGCCTGATGAAACCAGATAGAGTGGAAATATTGGCAAAAAAGAGGGATTAGGGACCATGGAGTCTGGCAAAACATGTGATCGCAGCACGAGCACATACTTTACACACACACACACTTTACTCACACATACTTTACTCACACACACTTTACACACACACACACTTTACACACACACACTTTACTCACACACACTTTACACACACATACTCTACTTGCACATACTTTACTCACGCATACTTTACACACACATGCAGCTCTCCCCTTGCACACACGGACCAACACGCCCCAGCACCAGCCTCCATTCATGATTCTTGTATATGTAATGCAGAAGCATGAGATCAGGTGTGTGTATGTGTGTTAGTAGGAGGGTGTGAGTGTTCCCATAGAGATCAGAGTAACCCAAGTCCAATGGCAGTAATGCACCGCTCTGAAGAAGAAAGAAGGCAAGACATTCGATTGACAAACTGAATCTGTGTGACCTGACTGGCGCATGCATGGTCTCGTGCTGAGGACAGACTGTGAAGGACAAAGCGACCTGAATCACTCGAGCTTTGGGCAAATGAAAGATTAAAACTCCTCTCTGGGTGAAATAAATAAATAAAATAATATCTGTTGCAGCAGAGAGAAAGGTTCAGCGTTGGAAACACACAACATTGTCTTAAAAACAAGATGCGTAGCTTGCAGTCCCTAGTTTCATGCTGAGGGGCTTTTTCGCGGTAGATAAAGAGATTAAAGGAATAGTTTGGTGTTTTGGGAAATACACATGCGCTTTTTTGCAACGAGTTAGACGAAAAATCTGTAACTTTATGCAGTTTTTTTGCCTCATATTCTATATTATAGGCTATTTATATTACATCTATATATTAATACAGACAAACACTAAGTACCATTAACCTAATATAATACAATAAAGTAAATGATGACATAGTATGGGATATGAGATATAGTATAAGGTGAAAGGTAGTAATATATTGTAACATAATATATGGCATATTGCAGCAACACAACAGATATAATGTCAAATATAAACAGTATAGTATGGTTTATTAAAGTAAAGTGTAGTATAATATATAATATAGTATAATATAGAACAGAATATATCCACACATATAGTAAGGTATATATTTTTTTATATATTCTGTCATGTTGTGTTTGGACAAAGTCGGGTTATCTTCTTTACCCAGCCAGAGTTTAAGCTAAGCTAACAACATCGTATAGGCCTGGTCACATTTAAAATGACGACATTTTGTGACCAAATCAGTTCATTTGAAAGGAATTGTTACGACCAGTGAACAAAATGATGTAAAACAAAATGCTAAGAGGGAGTAAATATGGTAACGTATCCAGACTTCTTTTTTAATTGGGTGGCCAAAGTGTGGAACTGACTTGTGCAGGGGCAGGAAGCACGCACGCGCACGCACACACACACACACACACACACACACACAAGCACAAATCGAACCAAATTCTTTTTCCTATTCTGTGTTTTTGCAGGCTCTACAAAAGATAGGAAGGTTCCCACAGGCCTCAAAAGTTCCCAAATCATCGGCTGTAGAGCGTGTTAGCCGCTAGCTTGCCAGCAGTAGTTCAATTCACCCTTCAAGTAGTTCCTACATCACCAAACTTCTACAACTAAATATTTCAGCAACATGCTGTGCCACTGTCCGGTGTGACCAAGCCTTAATTATACCTCCTATGCATAGAAATGAAGAGAGGTCATCTTCAAATCTAACTCTTGGCACGAAAGTTAACATGCACATTTCCCAACATGTGGAGCTCCTCCTTTTACTTGTTAGGGACTGCGTAAAAAGGTTGGAATTTCAAAATAGCTACAAACATTTACTAAAATGAATGTTCTTCGCTTGTTTAGAATGAAACAAAAAGGTCTAACCGGAGAGACAACGAGATTCGGGAACTTCCATCTGTAGCGGCCGACTCGGTTGTTTATGACCAAATTACGAACCGACTACGTGATCGCGGTGTAATCCGTGCTGTGTCCTGCCCCCTGCATGCTCTACCCAGACGCCACTCCTCGCATATTCTTCCCCTCCCTCAGCCTAACCGACCTCACTCCTCATGCCTGAACCTAACCAACAAAGGCAACGAGTACCAACCAGTCAGAGGCCATAGTAGCAGAGTGTCTGTTTTCTGAGCAACGCGTGTTTGTTTTTGGGTGAACGGCCTGTCGGAATAATGGGCCTTTGGAACGATGGGCACTGAGAGACGCTTCTGACATTCTCCTGTTGTGTGCTACATGTGGGGAAGTGAAACTCCAGAGAATCCGGATGAGAAAAACAGCTTAAAAGTGGATGACAGCTGTCGCAAACAAATAAGAGAAATTGTTATGGATCTCATGTGACAAGCCAGTAAACTGACAGCGACTGCACATGTATGAAAGTCCAGTCAAAATGCATTTCTGCTAATCCCCTGGCTATTCTCAAAAGGCATCCCATCTGACCCGTTAAACCCTCCTGCACGCCACTTCCCTACCACGAAGCAGAGGAAGGTGATCCTTCAAATGTAGACCGTCATTGGACACAGCAGCAGTACTTTCTGGAGAAACGGTCACACCATTTTAAGGCGGTGCATTGGGAATACTGAGCATCAGAATAGCTTACAACCTTGCCATTTAACGTTAATGGTTGGATAGAGACCATACTGGGCATCCCTGTTCTCCCTCTCTCTCTGACAATGCTTTGTTAAAAGTACATGAAACAAAATTGTCTGAATTAATAGCTTTAACTTCCGATGATACAGCACAGATATGCTGTTGCCAATTTCCCTCTAAGTGAGACAGTGATGACACTTAAAATGACACGCAGGTAAATGGACTTAGTGAAGATTGCAGTGGTTTAGAGTTTTTATTCTGTTGTCCACTCATTTTCAAATGGACATGCAAGTGTAGTTTTTCTTTTAGATCTTCTTTTATGTCTTCCTATTGATCTGTTTCACCATTTTTCTTCTGGCATTGAAATCCTTTGTTGACTGGTAGGTGGCCTTCAGTGCCAGCTGGCTGAGGGTGCTAATACAGAGATAATGGATTTGAAATGTTTATTAAATGATTAAATATATATTTAATTTGATCTGGTCTGTCCAACATGAATTAGTGGCTGTGATCCTTTTTTTTTTTTAATGCAAGCTCTGTATGCGCAGCCATGACTACACTTTCAGCCTGAACACACACTTGTAATTACAGAATAATCTATCATTCATAAAAAATTTAAAAAAGAAAAAGGCTCTGAAAACTGTACCTCTATTATGAAGTCAATTCTCTGGACTCACATTCTCTCTCGCTTTTTGCCGGGTGGATATGTTTTGGCAGCAGAAGGATGATTGGTTGTCAGAATCCTCTGACGAAGGAAAATAATGAACTGTGCAAAAACATTAGCCTGACTTGTTGTTTCCCAGTTTGGAATTGACAGATTTTAAAAGCTCTCCAAAGCTCTGCAAAGTCACCGGACTCTCACCTTGTATCATTTTTGTAGAAAATTGTATTTTTGTAATGTAAAAACACCCTTTTTGAAACATACAGGCAACATTTCAGATTCTACAACATGTCCATGTTTTTGTATGAAGAAATCAAACATGTCAAATGAAAATACAAGCAGGAAATAGTATGAGTTCCACCGAGTCACTTCGCACTGCGTAAGAAAAGTGACTAATAATGGATATTCGCTATAATTATAAATAATTTAGAACGAGTCAAATTATTATTATTTTTTCTTTTTGATGATGATGATGATTTCTACCTTATTAAAATTACAGAAAAAATGTCCTGAGTATCAAAGCATTCTTTTCTATCATAGTACAACACCAATAAGCCACCCATCGCCAGCAGATCCTTTATGGATTCATGTATGAGGCCCGATGTTTTCAACCAACTCAGCGAGCTAACGTTAGCCTAAATGAGCCTCCGCTGAGCCCTTTGTTGTTAGCTGCACTCTCGAGGCCTTTCTCTGTGTATTTGCAGTAGAGGCTTCAAGTTTCAGAGGTCTCGAACTCACGCATCACGCGGTCAAACATCCCAGTGGAGTTACAATATTTTATACTCTTATTTAAAACGTCATCTTTAAGAGGCACAGAGAGATGTAAAGGCATGTTTTGTCCTTGGCCACTGTCCCGAGCAGACATCCTCACTGGTGTCATATTCGCCATGCTCTGTCTGTGCAGTTACCTTCCCTGGGAGAGTTGTATTAAATACATGCTGTCAAAAATAACACACAAAATGTATGATAGAAGTCAATAACTTGGACGAGGACACTGAAGTTGACAGGGAGATTGGATGATACTAGACAATGAGGGAGAGGAGGAAACTGTTGAGCCGTGGAAACTCAATAACGGCTGATTTTACTGCTTTTAAAACAATTGAAAGCGCAGCGCCCGGCGCAGTTTGCGAGAAGTACAAAAGTTCAGCGGTAGGTGATACTAAGGAGGTTATTCCTACATCCATAGACAGTAAACAAGTTGTTGTAGATTTCAAATACTGAATTAATGCGTTTTGTGCTTTATTTAATCAACTCAAAGGTATTTTCATTAAGGAGAGGCTAAGCAGACACAGCTGGTGTCCTCGGGATTAGGAAACGAACTGGAGCGAGCTGTTTTCAATCGGTGCTGCCGCTTTTTCCCCTTCACATGGTTATTTTTGCATTCACCTCAGGTAACAGCCTCTTATAAGATGAGAAGAATGAAAACGGCACTGATTTACATGCTAATAAATGATAATAATAATATTAATGAGGGTGATTGTTATTCAAATTATTGTTGAGATATTAATGATTGCAATAATATTCCTAATTATGTAATTAAATGACGAGGGCAATTGTGTGTATTTTACTTAGCACTAGTTTAGTTATTATTAATATGTTATTTGCATAATTATCTTCTGTATCCTGCGTTCAGATTTTACACTTGAGAACAGTTGTATAATGTCCTCTGACGTCTGAGAAAAACTGCTGAAGCAGAGTTAGGTATGTGAATTTTACAGTCAGTGAAGGTCTAACAAAGACATGCTATTGAGTTGCATTATGGGAAATGCGGGATAGTAGGGACTAAAAGGCAGGATATCTCCGGCTCCGCTGCATCGATTTCGACGTCTCTTAATCTGTCTCTCTCTTCCCAACTTTATAAGTGCAAGGCTACATTGCTGGAATTCCCCTTTAAATGAAAGTTCTTGTCAGGACTGGGTGTGCAAGTTCGCTGTTGAGCTAAACCCGACACGTTCAAACTGGATTACGCTGTCAAAACACAGCTCACGTTCGTACAAATGACCTACACCACACATGAGTTGTAAATAATGTCACACTTCACCATGTGATAATTTTTTCCGGAACACAAGTAGTGTAACGGATTTCAATTTGAAGTTCAGTAACTGTGTCACCACTAATAACCCCTGTTTTTGACTTATCACAAACATGTTTCCAATCAAAGTCAGCGTGAATCCGCATGGGGAGGAGGTCGGGGTCGAACAAACATAGACTGCTGTTTGTGTCCCGTCCATCCACTTATCTGACCTTACGTCACACATGTAACGTACTTCACTGGCGTTAAGGTCACCGAACCAAGTAGTTCTGAGCTATTTTTACAACGTTTACTACGTGTGAAAATACGCTTCCCTCGTAACGTTATTGAGAATGCAGTTTCGTTGTATGGAGCGTAATCTTTACGAGACAGAATAGTGCGGAATGTGCTGGACTGTCTCCAAACTTCTCTCATTTACATGGTGTATCTTCTTTTTGCCAATGTTAGTCCCTGGTAAACCCATATTTAGGAATCAGCTGGTTTTGTTCAGAGTTGGAGGGTATGTTGGAGGATGAGGGATTGAATTACTTCAAGTAACTATTTGAGTTTTATGTTTACAGTAGCTTTATGTTGGTGTTATTTAGCCCTTCTGAGGCTATCGCCAAGATGCTGCTCTGATGGTGCAGCGAATTTAGAAAATGTGACGTAGTCTGTCATGATGATTTACGCACAATAAGGAGATTGAAAGCAAATTAGTTATCTTCACATTTTCATTAAGAGTATTATTAATAGGCTGATATTTATACCAAAATCGGCTAAATATCGTGATTTATTGGGAGAAACCGAGCAATCCTATGTAAAATCGGACATGTAGCACCCCCGTATATCCCAAATGGAATGATCCTTTGTTTCATAACCATATTTTTCTGCCACGGCAACGCTTTTGACTTTTAGATTGGCAATGGAATCCGGCTCCTTAGTTTCACTTGTCGATTAGTCGAGTATTTAAATTCACCTCTGATTAGATTATTTAATGTAAAACGCAATAGCTATCTTAAAACAACCCAACAATAACAATGTCACCTCTTAAATCAACATGCATGACATATTGTGAAGCGTCTGTGCTTCGAAAAGGACTTCATTAACCTCTGCGTATACTTTTCTTCAGACCTCGTTCTGTTGCCAGTGTGTGAGGTGCAGAAGGCCGATGTGGCGGCTCCACTCTCACAAAGGTAGTTCATGGATCTTTAATCCAGCTTCAGACCAGTTTAATACAGTATAGCGCCCTAACAGGATTGGTGACGTTAACCCCCAGGGACATGGTTGCCAGCTGTTCCACCCCCCTGGCGGTGGGTCAGCTCACACAGGGCTGCTGATGATGGGTGGAGCTGGGTGGGAGGGGATGCCTGGAAAGTGAGTGGATCTTCTGAGCTCAGTGCAGATTGCTGCAGCAAGAGGACGAGAGGGATGTTGAGCCCAAAGGTGCTTTAAAACGTTCCGCAGGATTGGATATTTCACAACGCATCCCATCCTGGAGCTTTTCTTCATCCGCTCTTGTGTTTTTGTTTTCGCCTACGTTTTCGTCACCACACCTGGATTTCAGGCTCTGAGTTGGCTACATTTATGGGTTGCTGATAGGACACAGGACAGCTGACTTACGATGGCCGTGGCTTTGGATGCGGTGTGGTTGAGGGTGAAGAACGTCTGCAAACAGAATGGGCTCCTCATCATGTCGGTGCTGGCTGTCATCATTGGATGTCTTTTGGGATTCTTCCTGCGGACACGGCGCCTCACAGAGCAGGTCAGTCCGTCTCCTCCCCTTGACCCAGTGCGACGTCACGCAGGCAGAAGATGATCAGGGATCTTCTCCCGGTGCCTCCAACACCTGTGGAGCATCACACTCTGCTTCTCCTCATTTATTATCCTAATTTACTGCATTTTTACCCACAATTTACACTGATACCACACATATCAGTGCTGACCTCTGTGCTTTAAAGTCATTATTTGCACGTGTCTAGTGCTTTACTAGATTTGTATACTGTTCCTTTTCCAAAAGCATATTAGTCTATTGTAATTGTTCAATGGTGGGGAGTAACTAAGTAGGCTATATGTACTCAAGTACTGCACTTAGTGTACATTTAGAGGTATTTTACTTGAGCTTTTCCATTTTATGCTACTTTAAACTAAGGCAAATACTGTATTTGTTTTACAGCACTGTACTGATTTGACAGCTACAGCTACTATTTTCTCAGATTAATATTTCACATAAAAGCTTGTAAGCTTGTTAAAATGTAAACTAGTGCTTCCCCTTTTTGAGAAGCTCTTGTTTCTTTTTGCCACCCTGTCTCCTACGAAATGACGCTCTCATGCAACTCAACATGGATTCTCAATTACATTTTGTGGGGAACGTGTGTTTCTGCAGGATTACGAGATCGCAGTTTTAAACGTGGTTAACGTTGTAAAAAATTAACGAAAAAAACCAGAAAAAAAACTACTTGGTTATGTTGAGGCAACAACGCTACTTAGGTTTAGTAAAAGATCATGGTTTTCAGTTAAAATAGGTACATTTGTTATGTTATTTATGTTACGGATGTAAATTAATGTCCCATTTCATATGTCTATGAGTTGCTGCTAGTTCCACCAGAGAGACATTTCCCATCTGAGCTTCTCACACGCTTTCAGATAAATAACAGTTTGAGGCCCAAGGTGCTCAAATCCTCCAGAATTTCACAAAAAAAACAAAAAAAAAAAGGATTAGGAAAGAAAGCTAAAAAAAAAAAAACTAGTATCAACTTTTTTCTCCTCCTTTCTACCCAATTTATCATTTCACAACCCCTCAAATTTATCTGCTGCAGGGGTCTGAACTCCAGGTTGGGAAGCACTGCACTGAACTAGCTCGTGTGACTGTACAAAGAGTACGAGCTCCACCTCCACCACCTCCACCAGCTATAACAAGAACATGCTGCTTACACATTGATGCATCAGTATTAATCTAATAGTGTCACGTTAAAACACATTAGTCACAGTTGCCATTTGTCTGCAGTACTTTTTATATTTTATGTACATTTTACTGATAATACTTCTTTTACTTGATTAGGATTTTAAATGTTTTACTTGTAATACAGTAATTTTTTCTTGAGTATCAGTTCTTCTTCCACCACTGTATTTATGAAGATGGTTCATACCTTCCAGGGAGCCGTTGGTTTTCCTTCATGTCATATTCATATAAGAATCAAATTTTAGACTTCAAATTAGCTTTGACATAGTTAATACATCAATAAACACCACATTGGCTTTTATTTTCAAAAGATACCAGTATGTTACTGTTTTCGTGTTTTGTGCACTCACAGGTAACAAACGTATACTTTGGACAATAGCAATGAAAGCAGATACGATGTTCACTGGGAGGACTTACCTATTACCTAATACTTTCATATCACGTGATATATATAAATATATATATTAACAACAGAGCTGCCTGGAGGCTTAGAGAAAAAAAAGAAAAGAAATATATATATAAAAAGTCTAAAACACTGCGACAGTATTAGAAGCATCAGAGCAAATATCAACCTGCTGCTGGGACAGTTATTGTGTCACAAACCTGCAGCTAAAAGCCTCATGACTTTAATTTCCATCATGGGGAAGATCACAAAGTTTTCAAAGTAACCGAAAGCATGAGTCGGACAATGTGTCGAGAATGATGCACAAGACTCCATTTTAATAGACTTAATACAGAATATATATGATAGTGTCACAAAGTGTGGAACAAGATTATTTCTCCGACCCTAAAGGAAACATTTTCAAGCCATTCTCACATTCCCGTGTGTACAATGAAATGTGTAGATACTGGCCATTTAGAGATCCCTTCCTAACACAGTGTAAGTGATGGGGAACAACATCTACAGTCCTTGTTCCACGCACAAATATATCCACAAAATGCATCTGATGTTATTATGAGGCTGCAGCAGTCTGAGTTGGAATAATTAAAAAAGTATCTTTCAATGTTCCAGACTTTTTAGTACAAAAGTCCCTCTTTGTGTTTCTATCTCTCAACAAATAAACACTGTCAGGTGGAAACAAAGACAATGTTCCACTAAAACGAGACTGATGAAGCTTCATATTAACTTCAGATGAACTTTAAAATATAAAGAGGACTTTAGATTTTCTCTCCCATCACTTCTATGTCAGTGTGAACAAGAGGAATGATGATAGCAATGTATAATAGCACCATGACTACACACATGAAACTATGCTTTAAAGCTACAGAGGGAAAATAAAGAGGAGAAACGTATCTTCGTATATTAAATTATCAATATTTTGCAAATGTTCCAACGTAGAGGCTACACAAAAGCCTTTAATCTGATCGCATCCTTTTAACTGTCCAATCCTTTATTTATTGTGATCGAAGTGTTCTGATTTTTTATTTTTTGGAAAGTGCCAAATGAAAAACTTTCAAAGGGCAAATACTTTTGATCTGATTGAAATTGGCCCCAATTGGTGTTTCATGCAAGTGTGGTGTGTAAACAAAAAAACAAACAAAAAAAAACATCAATGCACAAATCCAGGCTAAAGACAAGCCCACGAGCTTACTGTAAATACACTGACGTTAATACATGTCACGGCTTCAGCACATTGCTCTAAATACAGCCGAGCAGCTTTATGGAGGGCCTCCATAAACAAAATGTAGCCTTTTCTCTCCATCACCCCTCTGACTAAAACGCTGTCGGATTCTCAAATCGGCCTAAAAATACCCTGTGGCTCCTTTACTCGCACAATAGGGGGATTACAATCCAATCAATGAAATGCTTCCTCTAATTGTGCATCAAATAAGAGGTGTGTCTGTGTGTGTGTGTGTGTGTGTGTGTGTCTGGCACCAATGAAAGTGAGATAAGATGAAACATACTTATTTCGGAGGAGAAAGTACGCGGTGCAGTAGCAACATGTTAAAGGATTCGCCCGAAATGAAAAGAGAATATGAATGAAAAGCTACGCTACGTATGTGAACATGCAGGAGAGAAGAAATGTTTGGATGAATCGATGACATAAGTCTGGATTATAGTATTAGGACGCATCCTCAGACGCAGATTTCCCAGTCAGAAGGACCAAGAGTGTGAAACATAAAATAAAAAAATATATGGACAATACGGGCCATATTTAACTGATAATATTATTAATTAGAAATACTGAAATTAAATGTAATGTACAGCCTTTTGACATTAAGCGTGTACACAAAACTATACATAGGCAAACAGTGTTGCTGCCTGCACACAGAAAGATGACGGCTGACATTTAACATGTTGCGTACTGTACACTCAGCGGCCGCTGTAAGGGACACATTTACAATGTATTGCGATTCAATACAACAGCTCTGTCATAGATTCCACCTGCACAAGGTTATCATTTTCTTTTTCTGTCGATTTTGCTGGAAATGCAATAATATGTTTAATACGGAGGTCCTAGTTAAAGCACGGGTAGGCAACGTTGGAGAAGACGATTTTTCAAATTATCCAACCGAAAGAAAAAGAAAAGTTTGGCAACTCTTTTCTAGTGAAAGTAGCTAGCAGCAGTAGCTCCGAACGTCAACACATTTAGCGAGAAAATTGTCAAGTTGGCAACACAACGCGCATGGCTATTGTTAGCATCAAGCTAGCAGCGTGTAGAAGACTCCGGGCAGAGTGCGCGCAGGTAGACAGGCTGACCCTGAGGTCGGCAGGCCGGGCCTATTACAGTCCTGTTAAAGGCACAGATACCGGATTTGATAGACATCCCAACAGTGCCCCCGGTTTGTAAAGCAGACTCATTTAAAGATTTGTATTTGTGGTCTCCAAGCCAACATATTTTATCTCTTTTGAGGAAAATGTTATGGAGGCTTATATAGTGCTTGATTAATGGTAGTTGGGAGATCATTCCACGAATGTATGATTTTGTTAAAGTAGATCTACATACTGTGTTTGAAGCAGCTACTGCCTAAAAATCTAAATATCGTAGCAGATTTCTGCAATGCTCAACTGTGCCAAACCCAAATAACACGGTGGATGTTTTCCAAAGAAATGTTGTCGCTCAGCAAATAGAATAGAGTTGTTAGTGATATTTGGTCTCTGTACCATCTAAACAGTCATAAGCTGTATGACACAGGCAGGCATTGGCAAACCCATAAAATCAGCACTGCCGCTGCTCTAAAAGCAAATGATATCCTAGTTACAGAGGAAATATTTATATGTGTATATATATATATATATATATATATATATACGTATATATCAATGGGAGAAGTGTAACAAACAAAGTTGAGTTCACTCAGATGAATTTACAAAGAATAAATTGCGGCTGCTGACTGTTCCCTGAATTGCACTTCAGTTTAAACACTATCCGCCCCGTCTCAAGGTCCAATTCACAGCAGATCTTGTGCTCGTCAGCAGGCGACTTGTTAATGTTTAACAGTGGGGATGGACTAAGGGCAGGAATCAGAGAAACAGTATTTTAAACAATAAACTATGCATCCCATGCTTGCTTTGCTTAGCCTTTTGATTTTCCTGTCTTCTCTCTTCTGTTCTCCTCGAGTTTCAATTCCCCACATTTTACCCCCCACGTATGGAAATTTGACAGTCTGCCCAACCACTGAAATGGTCTAGTATTACTGCTGTTTGTGATTATGTTTTTTTAAATGATATACTTCTTCCACATATTTGCCAGTGTCAAAACAAAGAGCAGATGAGGGAACAGACAGACAGACAGACAGACAGACAGACAGACAGAGGAGCAGTCAGTCAGATAAAGGATCAATAAGTCAGGCAGAATAGACAATAACTCCCCTGCACTCTCTCCGCTGCTGGGGAAAGGAGTGGGGGAATGGCAGGTTAACAAGGGGGATGGCGTCCCTCCTCATATCACCGGTGCTAATGATTTTACAGGGTAAACACGGCCATAAAGTTTGGCAGCTGAGTGCAAATAGCGCTTGTAATGCATTCGATTGCAATCATCCATGTGACAAAGTATAGCCTACATGTCGCCTTTGCGACAAGAACACAGTAGGCCGAGCAGCGGCAGAGAGAAAAAGAAAAATGACGTTTTCAGACCGAGCTACAGGTACTGACCGACGAGCTGCAGACGCATCCCTCGAAACTTCAGGCGAGGAATTGAAACGTGACAGAGAAAACCCCTCGTGAATGCGCTTCAGTTACCACCAGCCCTCTAAAGACATATATATATAATTTCACTGTAACTACGTGTGGCTTTGGACTGGCTTGGCAGCGCAGTTAAGAATGCATTCAATCCTTTTGCAGTTGCTACAAGAAAAAAAACATTTCTTTTTGTCTTATTTGTGCAGGTTTAGTGGCCAAAGAAGCCGTGCAATGCTTTTGTAATTTCTCCCCACAGTCTTCTTATAAAATGCTATCAACGATTCAAGGCAATGCTTTGGATTTTGTCAAGCTTTCCTTGTTCGGAGAAGCCAAGCAAGGTATGCGTATGTGTGAGACAGCGTTATTGTACGTGAGATAATGTCATTCGCTCAAGATCAGAGCCCACCCATTGACCACATGCACTGAATGTGTTTCTGTAATGGGAGCTTGAACCTTTGAACCGAACTTCTGCTGACACGTTGTCCCTGCCAGCCGAACCTTTGTCCACCAGGGGTCCTGCTGTGACCTGTGGAGTAACTTGAAAGACTTGCAGATATCAGTTATAGTAAACTGAGAAGGACCTGAAACACAAATGAATTCAGTTTAACATGACCTAAGGTCTTCCATTGGCTGCATTAGTATTTTACTATTGAAGTAGTTCAACTCTGGCTTCCACTCTATTGCATGTCCATATGCTCATGTTATTGAGATCCTTATGTGAACTTAGAAATGTACCAAGAATATATGGCAAAAGTCACCTCGGTGACTTCACGTTGTTCACTTCAACTAAACTCTTTTTTGGTTTGCTTTTATACGCTAGCAAAGTGATTAAAATGTATTGTGTCTTGATCAAGCGACTAATGGAGAAACTATTGAAATCTATAAGGGCACTCGGAGAACGCAGACCTCCTGTTTCCATAAGTAAAAAATAATTGTGTATTCGCCCTTGGCCCATGCTACACCCTACCAACCAACCATCCATCCATCCATCCATCCATCCTTCCTTGGTAGTGGTGATAAGACAGTGGAGGCAGGCATTAAAAGAGCAGGTGGAGAACTGTAACAGGCTACAAAAGCGTCTCTGATGCAATCACTCCAGTGCCCAGCCTTGAAAATCTGGGACAAAGTTGACCGTTGAGTATACATTCTGCACTCAGTCTATGATTGGGTATCAGATACTCAATATTCTAAATGTTTAACCAAGTTATTAGTGTACTGTACTTTAAGATCAACAGTAGTAAGTATATGGCCCTTGAAATTGACTTTCTAGGGCCACACATCTGCTTCTATCCTTGTTTATTCATTTATTTACTGCATAGTCCACAGCCCCACTATTCAATATGTATGCACCAGCAAGGAAAACATCCTACGCTTTGCTTAGTCGTGACATTCCAGAGACATTACTACAACGGTTGGAAATAAATTAGAATTGAAAAAAACAGAGAATTGCAGTATTGTCGCTGGTTGCAGTAGTTGTTGTCTTGTTCACAGTCAGGGCAGACGATGGTCATAGCGCTGTTCTATTTCCAGCATCTGCTACAGCTGCGTGATCACTCTGTGACAGCAGCCTGCCGCTCAATCACAATGGGGATTGTTGCTGCAACTTGCTTTGACTCAAAAGTCAAATGTAACTGAATACCTCGAATATTCATCTGTCTTTGTGGTGCAGCATGAAGTCTGTCAGAGATTTATAACACAGATTACATAAGCAGCAGCAGCAGCAGCAGCAGCATTAGTGGGTGGACTTAAGCCAGCCTCCCCCTGTCTTACTATTGTCTGATTGAAATCAAATCATTTACTGAAGTAAAAGCAACAATACTAATATTAAAAACCTGCATTCAAAATGTGACTTTGTAAACAGATGAATGTGTTAGCAACAATATGTATTTAAAGCATCAGAAGTACAAGTACTCATTAGGCAGAACGGCCCCCGTCGGTATTATATTTTTGGATCATTATTAATTATGTGTAAATATGTAAGCGGTATTTAACTGTTGTAGTTCAGGTGGAGCTAATTCTATCTGCTTTGTATACTGTTTGGGTAGTTTAATCTATACCCAATCTGAAAAGTAACTATAACTGTGAAATAAATATAGTGGAGTAAAAAGTACAATCTATTTAAGTATAAAAAACACTAAAATTGTTCTTAAATACTATACTTGAGTAGATGTAGTTAGTTACTTTCCACAACTGGCTACTTTATTACTCTTTTACTCTGTAATTGTCAACTATGGCCACAACGGCTGCTGTTCAGCAAAGGCACAGGCTCTTTTTAAAATCTTCACATTTATGTAATAACCCATACCAGAGTCCGCAGCTTCTGTATGACACACATGGCTACACATGGCACGTACTCCATGCTGAGTAATGCCAAGGAAGTCAATAAAGTATTTCTGATTCTGGTTCTTGATTACGAATAGATGGCTCAATAATATTCAGAGTAAAAACTTTCATATTTTGTACAAACGCTGCTGTTTGGTGCCTCGTTTTCGGTCACGCTTTGCTGGTAAAAACCTGTCGAACTGCAGCTGGCCTGTTGACTGGTCCTTTGAAAACAGCTGCACTTGCACCACAAACAACACACACACACACACACAAAGTCAAATACACAGCGGCCCATACGCATGAGTGCAAGATGAGCAGAGCCGAGACAAACCTTCTCTGATCCTGCTCTTATACAGCAAACTAAGCTCTCTCTGCTTAATGCCCAACAGAAAAGCTCTTTAGCTGTCATTATGCCCCCGCCTCGCCCTGCAGCCCCTCAATCCACCGTCCACCCGTCTCCCCTGACATCCCTAACCTCACACTCTCTTCCATCAGCTCTATCCAACTCAAAAACTTTTTACATGTGTATTTATTATCACACCGATACCGTACCGGGGTCTCAGCCTCACAGTCATGGCGGTTGCCTCCTGCTCGTCCTACCTCAGTTGTAGTAAATGACAAAGATTTCCTACTGTAGGTTTAGACAACCAAGTAAGGCTTACTTAATCCAAGCTTTTAATAAGATATAAAACAGCTTTAATACCATAATATAATATTACTACAGTGTTTGTGACAGTTGCAGACTTTCAGTTTTCCGACAATGACATGATAATGACATGATACGCCAGATTATCAAATTCAGTTATAACGACGATGTTGCGGTCACTAAAAACAGCGGGAGGACGGTCAGCCTAACGTTGCTTTGGGACGTTTTGGGTTTGAACTGGAACCTGAGACTGACTTTACTCGTGACTAGCAAGATTAAGGGTTAAAGGCAATGTAACAATGTATGAGAGGTATCTGATTCATTTAAGGCTCTAATCTAAGTATGTATTCCTTAAAATGTGCTTACTTGGATGGGCAAAATCATCCTGCAAATTTTCAGAGGAATTAAGTTTGGACATTGGCGTTGACATGCTGACGCTGGCGGTCCACCGACCTGTTAGAACATCCATTTCCTCTTAGATGCCCATCCTATCTGTGAAACTGGCTCCATGTAATCCTCCAGTGGCTGCAGGTGTGACAATCAGGCCCCTTTCACACAAGCACTGCAACCCTGAAATGTTCTAGACTTTACCCGGAGGAGCTGTACGTGAGTACACAAATGTTCAATCTATTCAGACCGGATATTATACGGACTTTACGCTTCCAGCTCCATCAGTGTACTCAGTCTGCGTAATGTCCGATTTAGCACATGAGAAAACGGCTCGAAAAGGCTTCTCACAAGCCCTCTCCAAACCCCAACTTTTCAATTAAGTTTGGTGTGATATAGTAAAATAGCTTCAGACTGTACATGGTCATAGTCGGGGCGTACCTTGATATTTAGCAATATCAAGCGCTCACGCGAGAATCTCGGGATCACAAGATCGCACAAAGATTCATCTCGTGATGCGTTTATGTCCGAACAACCAGTGTCCGGACCAATCAACCTCCTGTGAGAAGCAACTGGCAGCTACGTGCGTGGTTTGGTTGTGTGTAATGCGACACGGAGAGGCGACTGTTGGTTCAAAGCAACAATGGCACCTCCTAAAGAGTTTAGCAAAGCTGTTGTATACATGTTTACAGCCTGGTACAAAAAAAACGGTTTTGGTCTTTAAAGCTCATTTCCCTAATTAGGATTACTGTACCGGGGTTAATTTTTACATAATTCTCCCGTTTTATTTATATTAAGGCCTAAAATTACGCATTATTAGGGCCGTGGCCGCTTTGAGTGACAGGTGGGTGGCGTTTAAGGTTGTAGCTGCTGTCAGGGGCTTCTTTTCGCACCCCTTATAAAATGACATACATATGCACCCATGTTTCTGTTGGATCTATTAGCTCTTTAGATCTCTGTCTCACTTCTGCTTTTAGCTTATTAAAAGTTCCGCAAAGATGATTTGTCAGTGTGCTTAAACCTGCAATAGCAGTTTTTTTTGACCACTTCGGGTCAGTGGAAACAAGCTGTAAAGAAAACACCGACATATGTCATCCTGTAAATTTGTTATGGCTTACTAAGCATACATTTACACATCCAGCAGACACGGAGTAACATCAGAATTCATTTAGAGTCATGTTTCTGTCCAGCTGGGGAATGTAAGCCCACGTTTTTACTGTCTTTTAGCTCTATTTTTGGTCCCCAGCTAATCCTTAGAGCTGCCAAATGCTCCACTGTATTAAACAGCTTGTCTGTCGCTGTGTCTGTCTGCTGTTTGGCGCTGGGTATGTTGTGAACAGTGGGTTGTTAGAGCTATTTAGCTGGAGACAGCTGCCTGCTACGGCCAAAATCGACACTATGACAACTACAGACTGTAAAACCCAAACAATGAGCCAAAAGTCACAAAAACTCCAGTTGGTTTGGTTCAAAATAAGTGTGTGATGTAGTTTCTACGTTAAGTATGTGATGTAGTACGTGATGTGTTACCTACTAACATGCAGTTATAAAAGTAAAAATTATGCTTATGAGGCACTGGTGGACTTCAGTACACCGTGAGTGTCCAATCACCATCATGGATCCTTTCATGTATGCATGTCACAAACGCTGCACCATGAGCCTTTTGTGTGTCCATTATGCAACTAAGTAATTAAAAAAATTCAAAGACTGAATCAAAAAAGCTCAGTGTGGTAAAGAAAAGATTCAGAACATTTGCACCTTGTCTGATTTTTAGGCATTGTTGATGAAAACATTCTAACACCTACATCTGAATGTCCATCTAAAGAGGGCGTAAACAAATGACAACAAACGAAACATGAGCCCACACACCGTATTCACCGGCAGCAGCGTGTGGCTGCTATTGTTTTGACCTTATGAGTCTGTGTGTGTGTGTAATGGAGACACCTACTGTAGCGGGAACTACCACAGAAGAGGTTCTGAGTCCTTTGCCAGGCGTTTATATGTCCGTCCGTCTGTCTGTGGACAGATTTTTTCAACATGATAGCATCACAACCATGCAAGATGCAGTCACACTTTACAGGTGCGTAGTCGGGATAAAAATGAAGGCCGATTTAAAGATGCGTGTGGTCAGAGCAAGGGGGCCGGAAGTAAGGGACTAGGAAGTGAAGAAGGGTCCATTTGAACATGTACAAGCATGGTCTTTTAGAATTTCACCATGAAATAGCCATCTGATTAAAGACTTTTTAATTTTTGCCAGAAGAGAGCCGTGGACATTTTTTTTCTTTATTGAGCCATCATCGTCTAATGCAGTGGTTCCCTAACTGCTATTAAACCGTCCACATGGAGGGAAGGTTGGGCTGGGTAGACGGGTCAAACAAGCACAGAACTTACACCCAGGAAACCGCTGTTCGAGTCCCGCGTGAACCCAAACTCAACACGTTGGCTTCTTTTACGTTACCTAGGCTACGTTTATACATAACTTAAGTTGTGTAACAAATTCATTTTACCCAAATCAAACCTAACCAGGTAGTGTTGTTGCCTAAACCTACGCAAGTTGTCTTGTTTCTATTCACAACGTTAAGCTTCACCTTCACTTTCCCAACGTGCAGTTGGGCCCATCTTAAGCATTAGAAGGGTAGTGATCAACACTGATAAAACACATTCAATCGGCTGATAGCATTTGAAATGGGTGCACCCCGTGAACTGTTGACAAGTGTGTGTGAAGAACAATTATGCTTTTAAAGTGAAGGATCAAACACTGACTGTGACCAAAGAGATGACTTGGGAGGGAAGAAGCTTTTTCGAACTCTTGACATACAGAGAATGAGATACATTGTCTGGCTGCAGGGGGAGATACGATGTCTGGCTGCAGGGGGAGATACGATGTCTGGCTGCAGGGGGATGGAACAGCACAGCTCATAGAGAACAGCTGTCCACTGCTGCTGCACTGGATATTGGCCAGCGTTAAGCCCAGCGGACACTGAAACAAATATACATAAAGCCTGTGAGATCTGAACACTTGTGCCAAACCATCACCCAAAACACTTGGCCTTGGAAACATGTCAGCGGAGTTTGTTATTTTATGGCTGCTCTCCTGTTCTTTTCAAATGAGCTTCACCTGTCTGTGTTTAGCCGTCACCCTCTGACTGCATTTGCTTTCTATAAGCTTTTTCTACTACTATATATATATATATATACTTATATATATTTCTATATATATATATATATATATATACGTATATATATTTATATATATATATATATATATATATATGTGTATATATACATACTGTACATTTCAGAATAATTCTACGGTGACCCTGAAAAACACAAAAACATTTCACAAAACACAAAAACGTTTAAAATAATGTTCTGTTCAATGTCCTGTTCAATACTTGTTTTTGTGTTTTTTGTTTGAATGGTTTTGTGTTTTATGAAATGTCTTTGTGTTTTGATCTTCAAGGCCACCGTATAATTTACTGATAATGAATGCTGTCTGGCTATGCTGTTGTCAACAGGCAGACCAGAAGAGACATTTTTATTGTTGTTAATCATTTATTAATTATAAATATTAATTCAGAGGAACACTCTATTTCAAGCTCTGTAACACAATATCTCTGTGAGATGAACACTAAAGCTTGTAGCCTTTTAAGTAACTCAGCCACATACTTTATAATCAGAATGATTTGTTGCCATTGCAGAGTGAAAACAAGAAAAGGACTTCATGTGTATAATACAAATTGTGACTACACGTTCTCATTTCTGAATAAAATGAAATTTAAACTTCTCGAGTACTTCTCAAAAAAAATCTAAAAACACAAAAAGTTCCATTGTTGTTTGGCAGAAGATGTGAACCATGCAAGTAATAAATTTACCTCACATGCATCCATATCAGAGAGACAAAGTTGAACAAGTTTCACCTTCAGACAATCGGTTGCACAAATATAGCATATACAGTATAAAGTCTTCAAACTGTTTATTAGCACATGTGTGCCACTAGTGTTTTCAGACAAGTGAATTTAATTTTCATGGCAAAAAGTGTAAAATGTAGCTTTGTGACCTTTTAACTTATATATTTAGTAACTGAATTAGAATCGGGGCGATTGTGATAGAGTTGCAACTGTGCACGATGCAGTCACAAAACTTTACATATATGGAGTTGAGATCAAAATGAAGGTCGAGTTCAAAAATGGGCATGGCCTGAGCAAAGACCCCCCCACACAGATACACACACACAGACACACACACTTTATGGCCTCCCTTTACGTCCCTGGTCCATCACAAAACAGGTGTGTAGTTGAGATCAAACTGAAGGCAGAGTTTGAAGATGGGTGTGGTGCGAGCGAGGGCGCCGGCAATAGCAGGGAAGGAAGTGGGGATTTCACAGGTTGACAGCACCACTACATGGACATGTCATACGTTACCTGGTCGTGTTGTGTTATAATTATATTAAGGTAATTGTGTTCTTTTTGTGTCACTCACTAGGTTACAAAATATGTCGGAACTGTGCAAGATGTAGTCAGGACACTTAACAGATGTGTAGTTGAGATGAAGATGAAGGTTGAGCTTGAAGTTAAGCGTGGTCCAAAATAAGGAGCTGTGTGTGTGTGTGTGTGTCTGTGTCTGGGGACACATTGATTTTGCTAGATCCTAAAATACTGCCTGCCTATTACTACTGATTACTGAGCCTTTCCGCAACCTTGCCTTCACAGTCAACAATCTTTATTCGCATCCAAACCTTAGAGGAGAAAACACAAGTCACAATTTCTTATAGTCTCCATATACCTTCGTGGTCGCCATGTGTAGTTAAAATGTTCAGGGTGTGCACATTAGCAGCAAAGCACATAGGGACACGCTAATATAAAGCCACCTTCAGTCTGACTTTTGATGATCACTTAATGTTCTGCAGAGGCAGGATAAGAAAGGCTCACTTCTTTTCTGTGAAAAGAAAATGACCTGCTGACATTGAAAATGAAAAATACATTTATCAGCCACACCGGAGTCGGGAAACTGTCGGGAAACTGCACTGCTTTCTGAAATGAAATGATAATAAAAATGTTTTTAACGGATTAACAAAGTAGTTGCTTTAGCTCAGTGTATGTGTGTACTGCGTCTCTACGTGTACTGTATTGTGGGAGCAGTAGAGGATTAAAAGAGGACATTGATTCTTATATTCCCAAGAAAAATCTGTCCAACAGATGAAGGGAAATAATTCAATAGTTCATATTTTAGATTTACAATTGAGATGATTGAACGTCCCTCAGTTTATTACCAAATCAGGTCAGTTTTAATCATAAATCTGTTGGTCGAGAAAAATAGACAAATTTTCAGCTCCGGCGGTGCTCCACACATCCTGACAAAGCTTTGTTCCTGTTTATTATTTTTTTGTATAACACCTAGTTCCTTTTCGCTCGCTGTCTGATGCTCTTCCTCAAATTACCTGTGACCATAATTCCGTCTTCTCTCGTCCCAACAGGAGGTGAAGTACTTCCAATTTCCTGGAGAGCTGCTGATGAGGATGCTGAAGATGCTGATTCTCCCACTCGTCGTATCCAGGTAATGACATCTGTTCCCTTCGTTATAACCCTAACCCCTTCACCCTTGGGCACATAAGCAGTTTTAAGTGACATATTCTGTGTGTTACGATACTGTATATAAGTGTATACTCATATTCTGTATGTCCACAGCATGGTGGATTGGTGATAGTGCACTCCGGGATAAGGCAGGGCATTAAAGAAGCCCTATGAATGTTCATTTTAACCGCAAAATCCTATCCTAAGTATCAAGTAATGTAAATTTGAATACCTTCATTTTGTAACTTTCTTTCACTGGATTGCTACACATAATAGAGACTAAAGCAGATTGCTCTGTTTAATTACTGGGTGGTCTAGAGGTCAAATAGAAGACCAGAAGGTTGTGAGTTCAACACCAGGCTGCCACCACTGTGCCGCTGAGCAAGGCGCTTAACGGCGAGCTGCTCCAGGGGACTCCAAATGACATGTAATGTAATATAATTAGTTAATTACATTTTCACCTTTTCAAAAGTTAAGATAGCGAAAATTGAACATATCCTTGTTTTAGCACTGCTAAGATTAAGATTATTGTGATTGGTTTGAAGAATTGTTCCCCCCCTATAACAGAATAATAATATGTAGAGCAAGCAGACCTTTCTCCAGCGTTTGCCTATTGCAAGGCTGAATAAATTCCCACTCGCATTGTTGTAGGATGAAATAAAAAATGCACTTAAAGTAGTCTAACCATCAACCAAACTGCAGCAGCGAGTCTCGCCGACGTCCACAGGCAGCGGGAAGAAAAACAGTCTGACTGTTGGACTCATTTATCGGCAAATCACCATCTGCACAAGCTGTAACTTTTTGACACAGCGCTCGATTATGTTTTCGACAATGTTTAAAGCTGTAATGCTGACATTGATAGCTGACAGTTAGTCTGGTAACGTGTAAAAGACGAGACGAGAGAGCAATTGCCAGTGTCGGGCTTAAAGGGCAAGCATGTGGAGGCAGTACCGGTGTTGACCACCATTTGTCAATGAAAGGTGCTCGCACTAGCTCCGAACGTCGCTGAAATGTCGCCGCTAATTTCGGTGACATCATTGCACATCATTTGCATAAAAAGCTCAGTGGTGGTGTGAGCCGTGGACTGCAATGACTGTGAGAAGCATGCATGGAAATGTGTTACAATAGAGTACAAGGCATGGCCTGTTGCACTTATACACTAGGAACTTTGGATTCAAACTGATGACCAATGTCCAAGCTTTGAATAACACGTAACAGCTCTTATATCACTACACCATCGTCTGGATTTGAGTGTTTCAGCCTCCAAAATGGCAACCTTTATTATACTGGCAAACAGCCCTCAGAGGTTCATGCTCATTTACTGTATGTCAAAGAAAAAAACGATTTACAGGATGTGATTGAGAGCAATGAGTGGAATTAAATAAAAGAAAAAAATCCTTAGACATGGCAATGTGTCTCATATCTTTTGAGCACGTTGAGGTGTTCATTGAATTGAATTGATATGGGTGCTGCTGCAGCAAGTTCAAATCTGGCAACACTAATGTGCCGATGGATTCCAGTCATTGGATGATGACAACATTTCCCAGCTGAAAGGCAGAACTTAATCTGTTCTTGTGATGTTGTTCTCTCCTGCTCAGCATACAAGTTAATGGGTGTCGTGACACTGAGTTCTACTCGGTCTATAATTGATGTAATGAGGTAAAAGCAGTCTGCAGCCCTCTCATCTGCTCAGAGTGTAGGATTGTGCTGATTATAAAACAGGAAAGCGGTGCTCACAGATCTTCTGTTTCTTGACTGAGGTGCAAATTAACAGATTTCTTTGGATGCAAATTAGAGTTGTTGCACTTTATTTGGCACGTTCAATGAAGACGGGTGCTCTCGCTTTCACCCCTATCCTCGGCTCGGTAAACTCAGAGTAAAATGTCTCTCGTATAAGAATAAAAAGAAAAAAGTTAAGAAGCAACAGGAGGGCCGTTGACTAAGATTGATAGCATTTAAGTATGTATTCATTACATTACATTACAGTGCACGTGTGTGTGTGTGTGTGTGTTGCATTCTGTCCCTGAGTGAATGCACGAGGAGATTAAGCATCTTTACATTCATAAGAACACATGTGAGGTGACGCCAGCTTGGCTGCGATTAAAATGCTGTCTGCGTGGTTATTGGTGAATCCTCTGGAGGTTACTGGTTATTTATTTAACATGCTGACGTGAGTTTGACGATTCCCAAAACCATCTGATTCATCACTGACACGCTTCATGCTGTTTGAATAATTCATACACTGAATGGATAAGAAGCTGCAGCAGTAATTTAGACCACGTGCAAATAGCCATCCTCAATGCAATGCCCAGAAGAAAGAGACAATGATGAATTTGGCATAATAACAGTTATTAAAAGGATCAAGGGCAGTTTTCAACCTTGTTTTGCAGGCGGTTTCCTATCCCAAAGGACAGAGCACTCCTTCAGTGGTCTGATGGAGCATGCTGTGTATGACTAAGTGCCAGCATTTGTATGAAATGTTTCTTCAATATTTAACCGAAATCTCCGTTTTATTTGCATCTTAGGGAAAAATCATTTATGGCCAAATTGCTCATCACATGCAACAGCTATCGGCCCCTCTCAGGGTCCAACTCACAAAAGATATTGCGCTTATGATGTCGCAGCGCAAACACGGCCCGAAAGTTTTGAAGCCGAGTGCAATTTCTTCTTTTTTTTACGCGTCTCATTTCAATTATCTGTGTGGCAAAGTACAAACGTTGCACCAGGAAGACAGCAGACAGAACAATGGCGGCAGAGAGAAAAAGAACATTTTTCGTCCTGATCGACGAGGTGCAAAGGCATTCCTCAAAATGTCAGGCAAGGAATTGAAACGGGACAGAAACTGTATCTGGAATTTAACTGGAATGTGGTGATCTCTATAAAGTCTGGGCTGAATTAGTCTGTTTTTGCAATGAGGCTCATTTGCATTGAAGGGGACTAGTTTCGTATGCATTTCAATTCATTTAAACACAAATAGCCCAGGAGCAGCAAGACAGCAAACGTAGTTGACCTGGGAAACAGCAGTTAGCTGAACCTACGGTTATATCCTCTTCCTCAGCAGACGATTTTGGCTCAGTTGTGATGTAAATGTAGACGCAAGGCATTCTTGACCTTGGAAACAAAAGCTGGCAAACTCCACGTCATGTAGAAAAAGTTGAACATTCCAGTAGAGCCACAAAATAGACCCTGTGGTGAAATTATTTTCTCAAATGAAGTTTGACGTTTTCAGATAGATTGGAGGATTACATACTCCTGTATAGGTATAGAGTGTTGTCAAAGGTCTTAAGCCTCATAAAGCCATTTCTAAATGCATCGGTGTCACTCAGAAATCCATTGTTTGAATGAATGTCCAAGTTTTATGTATGAAGTTTTCAGATAAACCGAAGGATTGCATACCCTTGAAAAGGTTATGAATATTGTTCAAGCTCTTAAGCCTCATAAAGCCATTTCTAAATGCATTGGCGTCACTCAGAAATCCATTGTTTCCGAGCTGCTGAGAAGATACATTTTGAAGATACAAGACTATCAACATAAGTTGATTTTCAAAGTGAGAAGCACGGGGAAAAAATGAGTCGCTACCGGATGGATTGCGTTGACACATTTTTGGTGTAATCGAGACCGGTGGTGAGACTGTGTCTGTCGGGGAAAGTAGGCTCTGTTTATTTATAGCCCCTTAGTTGGAATGGAGACCTTTTGATGTTGCTGCAATGTTTATTAATGTATGCATGTTGCTAAAATGGGTACTTATTTTAATATTATCATAATTATTCCCTGGGTTTTATTTTCCATCTTATGTTATGCATTCTATTTAATTACATTTTTATTTACCATTTTATTTCCAATTAATTATGGCATTGTATCCCTATGTTTATGTTCATTTTATGTCTATTTTCCCTCAATGTAAAGCATGTTGTGCTGTATTTCTTCTACGACAGGTGCTATACAAATACAGTTTATTATTATTATTGTTATTATCTACACGCATTATGAAAATAAAGCACTGACATTGCCAACTTGCATGTTTCCTCTTCCAGTTTGATGTCAGGGCTGGCAGCCCTCGACGCCAAGTGTTCTAGCCGGCTCGGCCTCATCACGGTGTCTTATTACCTGTGGACCACCTTCGTGGCCGTGGTGGTGGGAATCATCATGGTCTCCATCATCCACCCAGGCGGCGCAGCCCAGAAAGAGGACTCCGAGGACAGCGGCAAGCCTATCATGAGTTCTGCTGATGCCCTGCTGGACCTCATCCGGTGAGACCACCGTAACATCCATCTGACTATCATGTGCACACCATGAACAACCGATACGTATGTGAGCGACACTCGATACATGGCAAGGGCTGTATCAGTTTGTCGGACTGATATAGTACAAGTGGAGCACATGCTGTTTAATTGTTTGGCTGGAAGGAAATCCCTTCAAAGGCAGAAGGCAAAGTCAAGTGTTCCCGCTTCAGTACAGGCACCATGAGCTCTGCAGTCAGCTGCTGTCCTCCCAAATAATAACGCTGAGAGATGCACACAGATTATTTCTGTACCGCAGGGGATTTATGGACATACAGGAGGGAGCAAAAAGAGGATGAGATATAAGGAGATTGATGTTGAGTATGTACATATGTTACATACACAGATCATAACATATACCTTTGTAAAAATGATATGAATAAGGAGACCGGTCTGTCCCATAGACAACCGTTGTAGGAGCTTTATGCCATATTATGATAATAAAGTTGGGGTTTTATGAGAAATCTGAAATTTATCAAATATTCCAAGAAAAAAAAGCTGCATTACTTGTAATATTCTGGGGTCAAAGTCTTAATATTTAAAAAATAGCTCAGATGTGTGTATGTGAGTAAGAGCTGAAGGTGTACTTTGAGAGTTTGGCACATAACGACCACATGATCATAGCTTTAAAAGTATTGCACTTCCACGTTTAAAAAAAAAGGAAAAAAAGGTCAAAATCAAAGCAGCACAGGAACATCGGGGATTTAGGGAAGACCAAGGCCGATCCATTCCAGGCCGAACAGGCCGATTGTCATAGAATTTTTATTTTAACATTTCGGTCAGTAGTTACAGTATGGTCCTCTGCCGTGGCCCGGGTCAGCCTGGCCCTCGCAGTCTCAGACAGCACAGAGTGGCTCTGCCTGTCAGACTGGGACAGTCTAATAGTCAATACTGATTGGGGATACGAGCGGCCCCTCCTAATTTGGACTGATCCCCGTTTTATTGAAA
Source organism: Bovichtus diacanthus (assembly GCA_943590825.1). Lineage (NCBI taxonomy): Eukaryota > Metazoa > Chordata > Actinopteri > Perciformes > Bovichtidae > Bovichtus > Bovichtus diacanthus. Next base: position 20,883,579 of record CALSBV010011200.1, read on the forward strand.
TCTGATTGCCGAACTGATGTGCTTATATAAACTGAGGAGACATCCTAAATATCTTAAAAGGTCGTCAGCATCATCAGATTATCCTTTTGCCTGACAAAATTACTCTCAATTAATCTCAAAGTCCAGGTCCAGAACTTCCCCGAGCTCCGACCAAGACGTCACTTTTAGTCCTTAGTATGGGTGGAGATTCAAACATGCTGGATGCTCCACCTCCCGTAATGGAATCTTCACTGCCCGGTAAATGACTTTGACTCTCAAACTCCATGCCCCTAGTTTATAAAGTCTGTAAGCTTAAACCCAGATAACCAGTGACATCATCAGGGTTATTTTCAGACTTTAGTCAGTTCCCTGCAGAGAGGACATCACACAGGCGGAGTAGCGCCACTCGTGACCGTAAACTGCACTTCACCGTATTGGGCTTGATCATAACCTAATATTTTCACCCCCGACTCCAGCAAACTATGACTGCTGAGGTGAATTAAACCAATTACATGATTTCTTAGTGGCATAACCGAGTTTCAAGCAGCAGCTGGAGAACGGCAGGGACTTTCTTCCAAACGTCTCTGGCACAAGTTGATGGTGTTGGAAATGGATTACCACATTTCGGTTGTATCATAAACACACAACCCTATTTACAGTCTATCCAGCATGTTTTAACCAAAAAACAAAAAAAACAAGAACAGTGTACTCGCACAGGATGTTCCCATGGCAATGTCAGAATGACATCGTGTCAACAAAAAGAACAGCTGTGGGACAAACCTCCTGAGAATCCAGACGTGGAGTAGATTTTTACGAGGTGTTTCTTTGTGCCTGCACCTACAATGACCATGTGTGTGAGGCCCCTTTGATTAAAAAAAATTAATAAATAAATATGGGGCGATTTAAAAAGAATCTTATTCTAGTTGAGTGAGAATGGAACTGTCCAACTCACAACACCCTTTTCACATAAAATCAATTCTTAGTAAGTAACAACACCTCAGCAGAGCGGACATCATCCTCACAGCCTACTTTGCCAGACTGTTTGGATTTGCCACAAATCCGGAGACAGGATTAAAAACATTGGTTGTTTTAAGCTTTTCACTTCCCGCATTCTGGGATGACTTCATTGTTGACGAAAAAAAAAACATTTAATCTTCCTTAATAGGAGATGTTACTCAGTTTCTCAGACCCAGTGTCAGTAAACAGGACTGTTAACGGTCACCTGTCCGTACACTGCGCCTCTGCAGGTCCAATGCAAGCATTTCATTTCATGCTGTTGGTGGAGTCGAGGTGCCCAGAGAGCACACAGCTGTGCAGGCAGGCTGAATGGATCAGCAGGTGACTTTAGGGACGCAGTATAAACGCATTCAGAGAAGCTGCTTCAAAATGCATGTTTGCACGCTGAGCACATAAACAAATTATATAAAAGTGGCATTTCATAAACATATTGATTAGTGCTGCTTGAATGTCTAATTATAATTTACTGTGTGTCCAATTTAAGTCATAGAGAAGAGCAGCTCACTGACTTTGGCTTGTAATGCCGTTTACAGTGGCCATAGAATAATCTGAGCCTGAATTAATCCTCACCAGTGACTCTGTCATTCAGTACATAGGACCAACGTTCGCATAACTTCTGGATTCACTACGTCTTTATCACATATTTGTACTGGACACATAGTTTATAACTGTGCTACAACTAGTTAGGCTGAATTAAGAAATGTTTCCTAAGATTTACCCTCTCATTACCCTTGATGTTACAATTGAGTATTAGAGCCACTGTAAAATAGACAGATATCTCACAATAAGTCCTAATTTCACAAGAAAAACTATCAGAATTTTTTGAGGAAAAAAGTCGCAATATTTAAGATTTCTTTTTAAAACTTTTTGCGAGAAAAAAAAACGTTCACAGTATTTTGAGAAGAAAAGGTGTAACGTTTTGGCACTGTCTATCTATCTATCTATCTATCTATCTATCTATCCAGCTGTACTGTAAGGCTGGAAAACACTGCATGAATGCGCTAAATTTAATTTCGATTAGCCACTATGACAGGATTTTATAATCATATTGTCTGTAAAACATAGGGCATGTTAACATGGACAGGCAGCTCGTCTTATCCAAAGAGGGAAACAAATCATTTTTCTTTACAGTTTAGTTTTCGATGTCTCAGCACTGCTGCACAAGTGAAACGCAACCTTGGATCTTAATACAGTCGTTGAGTGCAAACTGCCTTAATAAAGTCTGTGTTGCATTACAGGCTGAGCTGTTTTGCGGCCCTGGTATTTTCAGTGTTAGTATATCCATATTCTTCAACAAGGACACAATTCAATCAATGCAGGACGAAGCTTTAGCATTTCTGTATCAACCGAGTTGCTCTGACTAAGGTCAGAGAGAGAATATTTTGTGGTTATGTTTCTTAATAAACATACATGTTATGTTATGTTGTTTGAATTGGTCTGCTCTGAAATCTAATGTATTTGTTTAGGATTACTGTTAGCATTGTATGGTTTGGCTGTATTTTTAGAAATAGTATTAGTGTTCCTTACACTGTACAGGAACTTAAGTAGCACAAGTAGAAAAGAGTTCTAAAGTCAGTGAACTGACTCAGTGATGTCTAATGTTATAATGTTACAATTGTATCTGCATAGCTAACATACCACCATAGCCACCATAATAAGCTGGTCATACGAGACCAAGTAAGGGTATCCAATTATGAAAAGGGGCATTTTTTGGCATATTAATGTGACTTTAAATTTGTATGAGGAAATTTGGCAACACGGCATTGGCTGAGCCGGCGGCTAGCTGCTAACGGTGCTAACGGTGAAATACTGCCAACAGCAACAAACAACGGCAACGGTGCCAACAGTGTTAACCTGGGGGGGGGGGCGGAGTGGGTTTTAAGTAAAACACATGAATTAAGCTGTTTATATACGTATATTGGGTTGAGTGTGTTGTGATCCATATTTAATTTTCCAGTTATCACACCATTGGGTGCATTTAGGCTATTATTTTGTACAGTGGTTGGTTATTACCTCCGTCGTCATGTTTTCGGTTTGGTTTGTTTGTTTGATTACGGAGAAAACTACTGGCCTGAATTTCCTAAAACTTGGTAGAAGGGTGCATCATGGGCCAAGGAAGAACCCTTTGCATTTTGGAGCGGATCTGAATCATGGGCCGGATACAAGCATTATTGTTGACTTATGTCTACGGCGTTTGTGGAGGTCTGCGATCTCCGGACGCCCTTCTATTTTTAATAGAGCCAGGGGCAGAGATGAAATGATCTGTCTGGGCCATTATTGTCAGACCTGATAGCTTATCATATCTTTATACACCACACCTCCCTCCATGAGTAGGGTGTCTGGAGTGCAGATGGTTTTTCAAATTCACTTTTGGAAAGCATCTCCGTAGTTGTGTGGTTTCGACAACAAAAGGTTAGAGTGAGGATTTTGTTGTAGTTTAATAAACCAAATTTCACTGAAAATGCTGTTTCACTGAAACCTCTATTTGTTTCAGTCTAATGAACCCTGCCTCTTGGTTTTTTCTTAAATTGTAGAATGTCATAAAAAAAAAAAAGGTACTGTTCTGAATATCTAGCACCATGATTTGAGGTCAAGCCTGCCGAGTAGGCACTTTATTGCGCAACTTCAGGAGCCACGATAATAATTTCACTTAGATTTTGTTGTTTGTTTTATTATGGGTTTTTCTGTTGTTGTATAAATGTGAATAATTATGTCTTCTGCCACCAGCTCTCTTACTAAATAGCAAAAGGTCTTTTCACCCCCGAAAGTATGCAGTATCTATTTGTTCAAACCTTTCGAACAGAGTGTTTTAATATGTGTTTATCTTTGACTTGCAGCAACATGTTTCCATCTAATCTGGTCCAGGCCACATTTCAGCAGGTGAGACGTTCGATAACAAACACATATCACTTTCAAACACAAAGGCAAAGCTTTCATTTGAATTATTTTTCTGCTTCTGTTTCTATTCCCTGGCAACAGTATCGAACGAGTAGCGAGTACACTGTGAAACCCAAGCCAACGGTGAGTCAGGCCCAATCAGAGTCCACGACGCGGCGAGCGCTCATCTACGGTATCCAGGACGATAATGGGACTGACATTCAGAACTTTGCCCTTGACCTGACTCCCCCCCCTGATGTGCTCGTACGCATACGAGAGGGAACAAGCGATGGGATGAATGTTCTTGGAATTGTTATATTTTCAGCCACCATGGGTAAAGAAAAAAAACGTTTTTATTCAATTCACTTCAATTCAATTCGGCCTCATGTTGAATGTATCATTGCAAATGAAATGTGCTTTGGTTCATCACTTTAAAGATTGTGCTGTATATTTTCACAGGTATTATGTTGGGAAGGATGGGGCCAAATGGCAGCGCCTTGGTGAACTTCTGCCAGAGCCTGAATGAGGCCGTCCTTAGAATTGTTGCCATCGTCATATGGTAATGCTTTCTTCAAACGTACTACTTTACTTTAGGAAGCCATAGACATTCAAAGACGTGGTCATTTGATATTTAAAGCAATTTTAGTATTTAATAAAGGGGGTTCATTATAGAGACTCTGCGCTGTACCTGTTTGTCATTTTTTGACTTCTCTGAGAATTAAAAGCAAAACAACGTGATGCATTTTCCCTTCAAAACCATCAGTTAGCCTCATAATGATCATAGAGGCTGACAAACTTCTTCAGTGTTCATTAAACAGCCATAAACACACAATAACAATATACGTCTTACCTTAAAACAGATGTTATTTGCCCATCAGTTTCTGTCATCACTATCCACCATCGCGTCACTATCCAGGGCCCTGACCAGAGTCTTCTGAGCTGAACGGGAGGCTTCTTGCTATTTTGTTGTTGTATCATTTATAAAAGACTTAACAGCCACAGTTGCTGACTTTTAGCTACTCCTCGCCCTGACAGGTACTTCCCGTTTGGCATTGTGTTCCTGGTGGCTGGTAAAATCCTGGAGATGAGCGATCCGTCAGCCATGGGGAAAAAGCTGGGCTTCTACGCCATCACCGTGGTGTTTGGTCTGGTGTTGCACGGCTTGTTCATCCTGCCTGCCATGTACTTCTTCATCACCAAAAAGAGCCCCATCGTTTACATACGGGGAATTCTGCAAGCCCTGCTTATCGCCCTGGCAACCTCTTCCAGGTAAAGGAAAAATGACTGAATGGTGAACAAACTCAATTATCTCGGTCTTTGTTTATATTGTAAAAAGAAGAAGAAGATCAGTAAGTGTTTTTTATTTTGTCATGTGTGAATCAAAATAATATATCCCTGAGCCCTAATACCACTTATCCTTTCCTGTCCTATCCATTTACCAGAACATTAGCATGAAAAGCCTCAAAGGGACTTTGGGAGATCAGAAAACATCTGGTGTGTGTGGGAAGAGATGGGAATGTAAAGGAGCATTCCACGCATTCGACTAGACTGGCAGCTATCCATGTGCGTGCGTGTGTGTACGTGCGTGTGTTTGTGTGTGCGTGCGTGTGTCTGTGTGTGTGCCTGTGTGTGCATGTGCGTGTGTGTGTGTGTGTGTGTGTGTGTGTGTGTGTGTGTGTGCGTGTGTGCGTGTGTGTGTGTGCGTGTGTGTGTGTGTGTGTGTGTGCGCGCACATGTTGTGTTGATAGTTTGGGACAGTGTTTTTGCACGTTTTAGTTTGGGAACATTATCAGACATTGTGTTCACCGTGGTAGACTGGTTTAATGTTTTCCCAACACATACGGAAATGAATGAATCAGTGGCTGCCTGAAAGGTCTAAATCTACAACATAACAGCGCGCTTCGGAAAAATGCTCCTCAGCCATGATGTGAGTTTATGTGAATTGCTTCACACTAAAACTTTGGCACGGTCCATTATATTTTGTGGAATCAAACCCCGTTCCTGTGGTAGACTGGAGAAAGCATCTGTGTGCGGAGATCGTAGTGCAGGCGATCGCAGATACCACTTGTTTACACATTTTCCCAGGAGAAATTAGGAGGTGGTTATGTAATGATTTTTGCTCCTGACCTTTGAATGTTCTGAGCTCTCTGTCTTGTTCTCTGTCTTCCACAGCTCTGCCACATTGCCTATAACCTTCAAGTGCCTCTTAGAGAACAACCACATTGACCGCCGCATCATCCGTTTTGTGCTCCCTGTGGGTGCCACCATCAATATGGACGGCACCGCTCTCTATGAGGCTGTGGCAGCAATATTCATCGCACAAGTTAACAATTACGAGCTGGACTTTGGACAGATCATCACCATCAGGTCAGTGGACTGTGCTGTGGGCCTACACCATCTGTGCTCCTAAGCTCATTAACATTGTACATATATCATTGGGATTGTAAAGCAATGATATCAACGGCAATAATTCCTTTACACTGAGTAGCAAAAATGCATTATGCATAATAACATGGCTTTTAAAATGTCCACTTTAATTAGTGTTTTCTGGGATTTTCTGACCTGATCAGTTGCAACACAGATGCAGGAAAATATCTTTCACCAGTTTGCACATGCTAGTTTTAAACCTGACACACAAGCAGATCAATTGGAAATATTGATGATGGATCTGAGATTCCCTCATGTTTTGGACGCACTGTTATATGAGCATCAATGAACACCTTTTGAGTCATTCCTGCAATATGCCATTATAAAACATTAATAGGCAGTCTTTAAAAAAAAAAAAAAAAAGTATTAAGAGCATGCTACTTCTGAAGCCAGGTCCAATTAAACATTCAAGGCCTGTACAAACAATCTGGGATAGTCATTAGCGTTTCATTATAGGGAAAATGTGCCACCTTTTATGTAGATGTCCAATCAGTGCTGATGGTAAATGCACTGGATGTGTGTGCTGTCTCGACTAAATATCTGTTGTACTTCCTTCATTCAGTTTGATGAGACAGTGAAGTAGTTGGAGGAGAGCAAGAGCTACCGGCTAATTCAGCTTGGATTTTAGTGTTAGCCAGGGGCGTGCGCTAGATGCCACTCACAAACATTACTTCATAAACCTGTTGTAGGTTCCTTTGAGTAAATAAAAAAAAAAAAACAACAGAACTTCCTTGTTCTCTTTGCTTGTATTGCAAACAAGCATCATTTCCAACAGCGAAAATGCCATCCAAAATCTCAGTGCAGAGGATGTTGAGGAGGAGGATAGAGTGTTTTCGCTGACTCGGATATTCATCTGTATTCATACGAGCCAGAGTGTAAGGCTAAAGAGATGCTGCGGAGTGAGGTCGAGGCTAAGAGGACATGGCCGACAGGGACACTGGGCATCAGGTACCGGCAGTGTCTGGTTGATGGAATAATTATAACAATAATAAATACAATTTATATTGCGCTTTTCTAGAATTTAAAGTCGCTCTGTACCAGGGGGTCGGAGGTGGCACGAGTAAGAGACAGCACAGGTAGACGCTGCTGGCAGGGCTCTGCGAGCAGGAGAACCCTTTCTTGCCTTTTTGGTCAATACAGCACGCGCTGAGGAATTTATTGCTTCAATCGACTACATTTCCCATCAACACTGATTAGACATCCATATGAGAAGAGAGAGAGTTGGGATAGAAGGAACATCCCACCCTTTCTTACTCTACTTAGGTGAACACGGCATGCTCAAAAAAAACTACAAAGTATAAAGTATACTACAAAGTATACAAATTAAGAGACCATAGATAAGAACTTTATTCATCCCACACCAGGGTTATTCAGGCAAAACAGTTTTTACCTCCTCAGAATGGTTTTCATGGATAGAAACAAACTTATAAAGAGGTACAAGACGCAATAAAGTGTACAAATCAACATCACAGTCTGTCTTTGAAGAGCTTCATGGTGTAACACTCTGTTGTACACAAACAAGTGATACAGGTAGTTTGAAGTATGAAGAATGAAAAAAGAGTGCTTGAGAGAGAAGTATAAATCCGGCCTGCTTTCTGTCTTCAGCACACTTGGCCAAGCCCAGTCCACACACTTCATCAGTGTATGAAGTGGGTGTGATTTCAGGGTTGTCACTTTCAGAAGGTTATAAAAATTGTCAGAAATCGAAAGTTACAAAAATTGCCCTGCCAAGTAGTGGGGGCATATTGATGCCTTTAGGGGTCTTGGATCTGGATGTTAATCTCTTTGACGATGATGTCCTTCCTATGGCTCTGACACTGACACATCAATGACTGTGACTGTGCAGCGTAGTGTACATAATGTACAGAGCAGTTTGGCAGGCCTCCATTTTTTTACATCTGGGTTGAGTGAATAAAAGAAATGTGGCGATTGTGACAATTCTCCCCGGACATAAGCTTTCTGACATCCCTGGTGCATTCAGAAACAAATCTTTTACTGTTGACTCCCAAACTACCTGTAAAGAACAGTGTTACAAATGAGTAATGTTAAGAATATGTTTGTAACCGCAACTCTGTCATCACCGCTTTACTGAAAACAAAGGAAATGATTTTGTGTTTTTATCCAACAACCGCCCTTATATTTGCCACTGTATGTTTTTCTATATAATTCCATATAACCACTGTAGATTGAATTTATCCGCTTATCTCCCTCTGAAAAGAGCCATGTGGCCTTGATAAACCACCATGTCCCGGTCACGTCACTGCTGGACTTCTGACCCCCGCCATCTCTCACCATCATGCTGTAATGAGCGGCGGGATGATCCTCAACCTCTGGCTCTGCACCAGATATAAGATGTACACTTGCATGGAGTTCACTCTGCACACAGTCTCTACTGTTACGCACTGATCTCATTTAACATTTAATAGAGAATCACTATGCAGTTAGACAGTTGCTATGGAGACACAGGCTCAAGTCTCAGGAGGCCAGGCTCATTTTTTTTTATTCCATCCCAAAGAACAAATTGAGAATACGATACTTCATTAATTGAATCTGAGTGTATGCGCTCAACTTTTCCTCCGCGTTCTCATAATCAGTAACTGTTCAAGCGTTCGTCAAAGCAACCTACCAGCTGTCTGCTCAGGGAAAGTAGAGCATTCAACAAAAGATTGTCTCAGTCTGTGAGTACAATGATACTAAAGGAGGGTAAACACTAAATAAGACCAACGTGTGTATTTTGTTGTAGGATTTTTTCCTTAAAGCCACAAACAGCGATGACCTTTGTTCCGAAACAACAGCTAGGAGATAGTACGCATATGTATCTCGGCCAATCATTTTGTTGCTATTGCGTTTTTCTATAAAGATACATAAAGTTCAAACAGAGGGATATCAATTAGCCAAAAAAACTAAACATGATTTGACGATAGGCAAGTCTGACCAATCACATTCCACCATGTAAAGTCTTAGTCGGGGACAGTCCCTAGTCTGGTATATTTAGGATTACACTAACGTTAAGGGCAAGATCGTGATTCCAGCTAACAAAACTTTATGTATTTCTTTTGTCCCCTGTGGGACAGAAGGCCCCAATGAACTCCCTCTATTGTTCCGTATCCTTGACAACATGTTGAGCCTCCGTCTAACTTTGGTTAATTTCGGCTCGCTCGTCCATCCCAGTTCGGTTCCAGGTCAGTTTCGGTGTTCCTGGTTTTACTTTGTCTGCAGGAGTTTATCTCAACGCAACCTTTTTGGATGCAATCTGTCTCCATACGAAGCACATGGCTCCCCCGTCACCTCCGCCTTATTTCAGTGCTGTTTTTGCTTCATGCCTGTGCGCCGGTGATGGCCATGGCCGAATGTAATATTTTTTCGGGTTGTGTACATCCGTCCTTTACATTTTCGTGAACGCAAGATCTTAGAAATACCTTGAGAGAATTTCATCAAATTTCGCACACGTCCTCTTGGACTCAAGGATGAACTGATTGTATTTAAAACACGTTTTTGGCAACTAGTATGTGGAGGCATAAAACAGCAAGGCGGTAATTCTATTTCTGTATATTTTCATGAGAGTAACATAGATGGACAGACAAATACAATTGGAAAAGAGAAGTGGAGATATACTGTACCTTTTGTGAAAAAAACATCAAGGACTGAAAAAAGCATTTCCTTGTGACCTTTAGTTGTGTATTGGTCCCTCATGACATCCCGCAGGAACCTCTGTTCAGGGTTAACAGTCACTATGTCTCTTCAGGTGTTACATTACATTACCATTCTTAATGTTTATGTTTGTTAATTGACATCCGGTTTCTCTCAAACATCTCCAGTATCACAGCCACTGCAGCCAGTATCGGTGCAGCAGGGATCCCACAAGCTGGACTGGTCACCATGGTGATCGTGCTAACATCTGTTGGGTTGCCAACTGATGACATCACGCTCATCATTGCAGTAGACTGGGCATTGTAAGTAGCATGTGTGTTCACTTCCACCACGTTTGCCCACCAGATCCAAGCTATTCATACCAGAGGAAAAATTCTTCTTCATCTCCTCTTCATTCGGCCAAAATGTCCCGAAATATTTCAGGTTTCACTTCAACTCGTTCTCTCAATCGTCTTTCTCTTCCACAGAGACAGGTTCCGCACCATGGTGAATGTGATGGGCGATGCTTTGGCCACAGGCATCATGGCACACATCTGCAGGAAAGACTTCATGAAAGAGGGAGATGGGGTGAGTTTTAATTACGGCTTTTCTCTACAGAAAGCAATAGAAGTACTTAAGACTGGCACAATTGTGACACCGAACGCAGTTTTTCATTAAAAGGTTACTTCAAAAACATAGCACAGGGGCTGGTTCTGATTGATCGAGCTGTTGCGATCAAAGGTTAGTCCCCCGGCGTGCTGTCAATACCACCTGCTGAGACTGAAAACCACACAACGTCATGTTTCTGTTTCTTTAAATGTCCGAACTTTTGCTAAAAACTAGTGTCGTCGTTGTTAACTTGAGTCAGTTACTCCGAGTCTTCCTGTCTGCTCATTGTCTGCTGCCGCTGTAGGCCTGATATGGCGAACGCAGTACAGGCAACCCAACTGCTGCGTTGAAGCAAAGAAAAAACGTCCATAACATGTTGTCTGCTCTTTTTTGTCAACGTAAACGTAAAGAGATTTTGGTAAAGCTTTTATTTTTGGAACTACATTTTAGTCCCGTCTTTTCACGTCAACAATATTTCATGTTGATGATATCGTCGCAGTTAGTGTTCAATGACGTCGGTGCCGTCTCGTCATTGCATTGGCTTAGTAATGAAAGTAAGGAAAAGGTTGTTGACGAACGTATTTAGTCATAGTTTATGTTAACGAAATGACCACTGCTAAACACTCCATAAAAGCAGACATTTAAGAAGGAAGGATGTTTTTAACTGTAGTTACTGTCATTATACATTATACAACATCTTCACAATTTAATATCATAAAAAAAAAACATTTATTATGGTGAAAGAATATAAAAGATCTGGCTAAATCACTGTCCAGCTCCTTTCAACATGTTGCATCAATTCCCTTCCTGACAAGCTTTCTTTTTCTTATTCCACTTCCCAATTTCTGCTTCCCTTCCTGTGACCCCCGTCGGCCCCCAGGTGCCTTTGATCTGTGAGCCCAAACCAGTGACGAACGCCCCGACTCTGATGAATTGTCACAACAACAACGGCAACTACCGGCCCCCATCTTCAGGAGCCAAACACGAGCTCATCCCTTCTGACGTGGCCCGGCTGATACAGCTGGAGGAGGGCGTCCGGCCGCAGACAGAGAGGAAGAAGCCTCCGATTCCCCCGAGGCACCTGAAGAAGAGCAAAGAACACTGCACCATTGACATTAATGGTCTTGAGACCAATGTATAACCTCCTCCTGGAGTTCATCAGGTCGTCTGTGTAGAAGCACTGATCAGAACCTCGGAGCAAACGACGTCTGTGCAGGTGGGGGACAGAACGGCCGGGCTCATCTTCATCTCTCATCTTCATGTGGTGGGGGCAAAACGTATTGGTGGCAAGATGTCCTGGAAACTAAGAGGAAAGCCTTGTAGTGGGGAAATTGTACAGCAGTGAAATGCTTTCTGTGAGACTGGACAAGTATCTCACTAACCGTGGAATTTATGACACCAAAAGGACACGTTTATGATTTTATACATAAAATTCGTCCTTGGTGTGGACCTGCACCTAAACTCCCAGACTCTGATTACAGGTGTGAGTACTTGCATTGATAAACTGATTTCTATTTGATATCTACATTTTATATTATTTATGCTTTTTGTTTTCGTCTGTATTTATTATATTTTATACTACTGCAAGCAACCAGTTGTTTGTGTCATATTAGCAGCCTCGTCTCATAAAAACTCAGTTCCCATACAATTAAACTGCATTGTCCATTACTTTTGAAGGGAAACGTATTTTACTACGGATTACATTTGTTTTTGACGTAACACGGATACTTTTGTAATAAGTCAGCAGAAATCTGCATCGGCAGGCGGTGTGGTGTGGGGAGGGGGGTTGCATGAGACGAGGGGGAGAGGGGGGGGCAGGGGGGGGGTGAGGGGGACTGTCACCCAGGAGACTGCTGTTTGTGTCCTGTGTAAAATCAAGTCAACATTGACTCTTTACGGCTCAGCAACAGCACGAGCGTCCTCTTGGACTCACAGATAGACTGAATTTGAATTTTGGGGGTCAAAGGTCACTCACATCCGTTCCATTCCCGTGAACGTGTTATCCCAGGAGTGCCTGGAGGGAATTTTCTTCCAATTTGGGACAAACGTCCACTTCAAGGATAAACTGATTCGATTTTGGTGGGCAAAAGTCAAAGGACCTCACGAAACACGTTTCTGGACAAAATTTAAGAAGAATTTATACGCTAATTATGACAATTTTACATAAATTGCTAATAGCATAAAATGCTGACGTGGAGACATTTTGGACTGACATGGATGCAAACTGCAACTTGACCGGTTGGCAAGGCAACGGCAAGGCAGTAATTCACGTTTAAATTTACGTCCGTAACTTAAATAAGCCAAAGCACAATCTTTTTTTTTTTTTTTTAGAAACGTAACCAAGTAGTTTTCCTGCGTTTTTTAACTTTTCTTTTCATTTACAACGTTGACAAGTATTTTAATCTGCGACAGTAATCCCTGAGAAAACAAGTTCCCCTCAAAACGTAATTGAAAATGCAGTTAAGTTGTATGAGAATGTACATTTGTAGGAGACAGGGTTGCACATAAGAGACAAGACAGGAGTGCAAGTGTCTGGTTTGCGCTAAATGATCAGGAGGCAAAGTGAAATGCCCTAATTGTTTAATTTTGCCTTAACAAAGCTGGTGGTGCTAGGCGGACGGGATGACAGGGAAGAGAGGGCTGAAGAAGAAGATCAGAAGGTTCACCATCCCCTGTGGTCATGTTATAACCGTAAAACAAGGGCAACATAGAGATTTATTTGAAACAGCCTCAGGAGCACCTGCTTTTATATTCAACTTTCCTGGCACTTGAACAGCCTAAAACAACAACTGGTAATTCCACACAACCCAAGGAGCCCTTGTTTGTTTCTCCACTTCTATCTGCAATACATCGAACAGGATCTGAACATTCTGTATCTACAACACATGGACTCCAGTGGCACTTTTCTACTGCATTAAAACAACTTCAAATAACCGATCAATATCACGCACTGAAGCCATTCAAGTAAGGCTTAGGCTTTATGGTACATTTCACCCTAATCACATAAAGACTCCAATTCTAGTCAAACGCGGTTTCATGTATTTTGTCATTTTATCAACCATTGTGTCAGCGCTGTGCACAGTAGCTGTCAAAGAGTGGAGCAGGCTGCCAACATGAGATGTGTTTGTTGTTGCTCTTGACAGTATCTGGCTTGTATTTATGATATTGAAATGATATTGGACATAACGTAGCTGCATATTGGAGTCAAATGAGAAACGAGCGGTGACGCTGCCCTGTGTGGCAGCACCTGCTGTAATAGTGATTAGATGTTCCGGTGAATGTTAAGAAACGCACAGTCTTCTTCAGCCTTTTCAAATAATTTATTGCTGTGTTCAATGACTGTATATGTGAAAATACTATACTGCTGTATGTGAAAGTGACACTGTATTCATAGCAATATAGTGAGTGTAATAGGATGAGTATTTTCATTGTCATATAAAAATATTTGCTATCATTTAAAAAAAGAAAAAAAAGAGAAGTGGCAGCGGCATGGATTGAAGCTTTAGATACTATGTCGGGATTGCTTTTGTAACATCAAATGATGATCATATCCACAATCATCTGCATTGTAGGTAAATTACTGGTATTTTAAGAGGTTGCTGTCATTCCCATAGCTCACTGTCTGTCACTTTCCCCCAACTTGCTGAAACAGTACTCTCAACTCAATTTGTCAATTGGAAGAAAAATAACATACGATCCTTTTGATTCCGATTGATAATGTTAATGATGTATCAGGTTAACCTGCTGAGCCAACACGTTGCCCCTCCCAACTCGTCCAGTTTAGTCCCGGACCTCTTGGCGTCACTTTTTAACACATCGGGTACTCCTTGAGCTTGATTTGTCGACATGCAGGGTATTCTGAATAGACTACAACATGTGGTTAAGTTTCTTACATGTGCGTCGTGAGTTAAGTATGTTATGTTACTACTTGGTTAGGTTTAGGAAGAGCACGTGTGACGGGGTAGAGGGGTAAATGGAGCGCCGTAGGGCCACTGACCAAGCTGCCGTGTTTGACGAGCTGGGAGTGAGAACGCCTTTACTGGCCAAAGTAACAATCCTCAAGAATTCAGTCCTGGTTGGTTTGACGACAGCTGTGTTGACTGTTGGTAGCAGCAAGTGCAATTTAAAAAAAAAAAAAAAAACATAGGTCCAAGAGTTCTGTTGGAAATGTCACACATATTGTCCACTGGCGGCAGCTAACATGCTCTGGGTGGCTATCCTGTCTTCTGGAGTGCGTCCGACCTAATCGTGGGCTAATAGAATTCATCACATTACAATCTTTTAATAAAAAAACATAAAAACAATGTCATCCGACTTGGAAACACTGAAATATGTGCATCACGCCCTGTACATTTACGTATCGTGTCTTATGAATCCTTTGAGCGTTGATCCTCAATTTGTATTCCATAACATTTAAAACTGCTATAGTGCGTACTAACTCCTTTACAGAATGCAAATACAGTGAATGGCTACTGCTAAAAAAAAAATTAAAAATGCAGGCCATAAATCATATAAAAAATGGTGCTTGAAATAATAAACATTTTAAAAAGGGAAAGTTTTTTTGAAGTGGGGCTGTATTAGACACTCATCAATAGTTAGTGTATTACTACCTACAGTAGATGGTGGTCAGCACGCCCCCCCAGTTTGGTCCATTGACATTGCAGAACACAGGATTCTACCGCCACCTCGATCACAACAACACTTAAAACTAACTAACAGATCGAGGCTGCGGTAGAACAACATCTTCCGTGTGCTGCGAGGTAAAATGACATGGTAAAATGACAAAATGGCTTTGAAGAGAGCATAGATAACGGCCCGTCAAAAAGGGCTGTCTGAGGGCAAAGACAGACTTTTTTAGGTGTCTAAAATAAGTTTTTTTAGACACCTCATCCACTGTAGGTAATAGAAGACTATGGAGAAACACCTGATACAACCGCACTTCAAAATCTGAACTATCCCTTTAAGGTTTGTAACTTTAAAGCTTCTCAAATGTTAGGTTTTGCTCTTTATTCTTTTCTATATCATAAATGGAATGAGATGTTTTGATTTTTGATCGGACAAAAGCAAGCAATTTGGATAATCACATCAGGCTTGTGATGAGCGTTTGTCATTTTTGACATATTATAGACTAAGAAATTAATCGATTACATGAAAAAGAAAAAAAAGAGGGACTTAAAAAAAGATAGAATAATCAATAATGAAATTGAATTGCAGCCTTATCTTTTTTGAGTGCTTGTTGCAGTGTTTCATTCAGTGGTTTGTGAATACTGAGGCTTCATTGGTCTCTTTTATGGTCTCAATGGGAAACTGCTAATCTTTCTAGATTACAGTATTTCTTGTAAAATCACTTTTTTAAACCAGGGAGACATAAAGCGAAAGAGACAGAGACACACCGTGTGAACAACGTGTCCTCAGGTTTTTGGTATTGATTCTGAAACATTTACATGGAAAAATTCACATTGAACTATGTGAATGTATATATATTTTTTTTTAAAGCACAAAAACACAATTAGATGATACATTTTGCGTGTCAACAGTCCAAAACAAATATTTAAAGCTCAGATATAAAGATATACTAACCAGCCCAAAAAAATGGAAACTAAAGTAACTTCATCTGGTATCCTGCACCAGAAATATGTAACTGCCACATTCGATAATGGACCAGGGAAATGACATTCACAGGTTCATTCCCATTAAAAAGCCGTTTCTGTCCTTGACAAAATGCAGTCCAATGTCAGTTAAGTTTTATGTTTCCTGTTCCTCTTCCATCTCCTCCCTTTTAAAGGGGAGGTCGGTGTTTCCTGTGCCAATGTCCAGCACTTGTAAGTTAGACAGGTGTGCGAAAGAGCTCTCGTCCACAGAGTCCACAGACAGGCGGTTAAACCTTAAAGGAAAAGAAGAGAGGCATTTGTGAGGTGTTTTTTACTCACTTGATTCGCTGATTAAATAGGCTTTTGATGACCTTTCAGAAGCTAAAAAGCAGAAATCCTGCCATGCAGAATGGTTAACAGACAGCAGGTGAAATTTACAAATCACATCTGTCATCTGAGAGCTTTGATCCACTCTGGGATCAGTACAGTGGGACCCATCCATTGAACATATATGCCACACTGAAGTGCACCCACTCTAATGTTCTCGATCAAACTCAGTCGCAGTCACTCACTTATCATCAAAGCACTTCTGAAACACTGGAATCACCTGCATCTACTCTTATCTATCAGTAAATATGATTGCATATGCTGACCATGAACTACAGCCAACATGCAATGCACATGCAATTAGTAATGAATACACAGATAAATCCCCGTTCCACTTCCCCCACTAACAGAAAGCATTCCAGCGGCTCTAAATTGGCTCAGGCCAAAGGCTCCCAGCTGTGGGGGAGCTTGGTGGGGGAAAAAAAGAAAAGAAATGTGGCAACAGCTGATATGAACAACACGAAGAGCACAGCAGCCTGGAAGGGGTCAAGTCCCGTAAACACGAGCCATAAAGCAGCTAGGTTGAGGTCAGACTGACAACCAAACAGAACAAAAGCCTTAAAGCGCTCGTTCGAAACCTCTTTACTGCGCTGTCTGACCGCTGCTTTCAGCTGCAGTGCTTGTGGGTATAAGCCTGCACTATGTGGAATAAAACAAAGTGGAAAATTTGCTGAATGCACACAAGTTAGAGGAGATGGAGAGATTAGATTCCACACAGCAGTACTCTGCGAAATGAAGCTCGGTCAGACTTTCCAACACAGTAAATTTAGTTGATAAGTAACAGACCAGGACAGCAGGGATATATTTTGAAAAGTTTAACACAAGGTTTATCTCATTCACATACCACTGAAATGATTTAACAGTTTAAACTGCGGTGTGAGGGGTTAACAGTAGGGTTTAGGGTTCCACGCCTCTCTGGTAATTATGAAGCTACCGCCAACAGCAGGCTAGTTTAGGAGGTCGCAGCCTCGTCTCCTATTACGTTCCAATACAATAAAACTGCATTGTCCATTACCATATTTTGTCCACGTTTTTCCACATATAAATTCTGCGAAAGTCCGCAAAAGTAGGAGTGGCTGGCTGGGTGGGTCGAACAAGCACAGGGCCGCTGGTCGTGTCTGTGTGAAACCAAAAGCCGCCGATAATTTTTTTTTTGATTCACGTCGGTAATTTGAATAACATAACCAACTTCCCCTTTTTCAGCCAAACCGTGATCTTTTTTCTGACCGTCACCAAGCAGTTTTGTTGAGTGTTGTTTTATTTCAGTTTAGAACGTTAACCACTTATTAAAAACTGAGACCGTAATCTGGGTGAAAATTCCTTTCGCTGGGAACGTAATTAAGAATGCAGTTTTGTTGTATGGGAACGGGAATCCAATGCTTGGCCAAGAAATAGTCTGGCAAAGTTGTTGTATGAATTAAACAAAGAAAATATAATGTTTGAAACAGTTAGGTTAGCAGACTTAGTGGCTTTTGGAATGAGCCAGGCCTACTGTTTCCAGTCTTTTTGCTAAGCTAAGCTAACCAGCTGCTGGCTGTACCTTCATTTCCAGTACAGACAAATAAGCATATTTGCCAAAAATTTTAAAATTCCTTTAAATTTCGAGTTTCTGAACACAATTAACGAAAGGCTGACACTACTTTAATGTATTCAACACGATACTTTCAGAGATTGATAGCACTGTAAATGTCCTCTTTCCTCAGACACTTTCACAAGAATAAAAAGAGAAAATCCAAACCTTTTCATTGTCCTAAAATACACTGAGCTGATCGTAAAAATATTTGTTTTAAAAAGGGGGAAAGAACAATGGTGTATGTCTACCCGCCAGCAGCTGTCCCCTGGAGACTTGCAGAGCAGTATAAACAAAAGCAAAAATTTCCTCACAGCCATTCTTTCGGTCGAGAGTCGAGATCAATCCAAATGGAAAAGAAAGTTATGTAAGGGGCCACCCACCAGATTTCCACAAAGCCCTGAGTACGGCGAAGAGTGTTAAGGCCTATCCCCTCCTGCATGTGTCATGAAATAAAACAGCTTGTGTAAACAATCATGGAGGATAAATGGAGTGTTGAGAAGAGTTTAACACCCGTTCAGAAAGGAAGGACTGGCTATTACCAGTAACTGAGTTTTAGAACTACAACCTCCTGGTGTAACAAAGGTTTTTTTCTGTCGCTTACCGGAGAAAGACGCCTTTGATGTTTGGAGTGCCTTCAAATGCTGAAGCAGAAACACTGGAGATGCGGTTACTTTGCAGGTAAAGGTACTCCAGAGACTCAGGCAGGTCAGGCGGGATGTGCGACAACTGGTTGCCAGACAGGTCTAGCGTCTAAAATGACAAGATGCACGATGAATACTAAACATAATGACTTACTTTCCCTGATCTATGCGATAAGTTATTGTAAAATGAGAAGATTTATACAGAAATATGCTTTATATGTGTAACTCGTATCCTTTTCCTATTGCAGGAACAAATCTAAACTTAAACTGTAGCCGTTGTCAGAGGTTCTGCTTTTGCTTACACTGTTCTACATCTGCTTTGGGTATGAGTATTATAAACTCACTTGAGTACTCTGCTCTGCTTAAACAGACAAGTCTGCAGGAAGCTTGAGCACGGTCTTGAGTCTTTTCCAATATCACTTCTCACGTGTGTAGTTTGGAGACCAGACAGACCTCCTCTTTGTGAAAGGTCTTATAATGTGTAATGTGCAAACCAAAACAACTTTATGACAACCCATTATAAGTCGCGTAATGTGATGTGATACAGCACTATGACGACTTTGAAAGTCGCACAGCGTGTAGGTGCCATTTGTGTGCCTTGTACTGTACTTGTGGCCTAAATGGTGCCAAACGCCTAACGCTCAAACACCCGAAAAGGTCCAACCACAGAGGCAACAGAACACTTCCTGGCAGGTTGTTTAGTTTTTTGCAGTGGACAAGGGCTACAAAATGTATCTGACATGTGTCTTCCTCCCCTAGCCACTCACTGTGAGCGCACTGAGCTCCATCCAGGCTCCCTGGTAGGCTGAATTCAGTTTCAGCTGGTTGTCACTCAGGATGAGCTTTTGTAGCTTCTCCATGCCCGTAAGTGCACCGTCCGGTATGGAGTTCAGCTGGTTGTTCTTGACTTCGAGCACCTGCAGGCTGCGAGGAAGACCAAGGGGCATGGAGTGAAGGCTGTTTCCAGACAGATCGAGGGTTTCCAGAACACGCAGCTTTCTGAAGGCCTCGCGGTGCACCTTGGGGCTCGTCAGCTTGTTGTAGCTGAGGTTGAGCTCTGTCAGGGTGTACAGCAGGGCCAGGTCGTTACGGCTAATGTCAGTGATGAAGTTGTGAAGCAGCATTAGGGTCTTGGCCCTCTTAGGCAAGCCCCTGGGAACCCGCTCCAGCAAGTTGTTGTACATGTGGAGAGTGTGCAGTTTCTTCAAACCCTAGTCAAAACGAAAATGTATTACGCAAAGCAGTTGAGCATATCATCTCTTCCAGCCTGTTCTTACAATTGAAAATACAATCTGAAATGTCTTTATAAAAAAGTAATGCACCTGGAAGGCAGTCGGGTGGATGGACCGTGAGCGCAGCTTGTTATTGTGAAGGAGCAGGTACTCGAGGTTTCGGACAGAAGCAAGAGCGTCTCCGGGTATGCTACGAATGGAGTTCTTCTCCAGGTGTAGCAGCACTAGATTGCGAGGCAGACCCTTCGGGACGACGCTCAGGTTGTTATTTGACAAGTCCAGACACTCTAGGCTGCTCAGTTGGCTGCCACGACAGAAGGAGAGAAAGTCATCAGATGAGCTCTGTGTGCTTTCTGTCTGATACAGCAACACAAGAATTCACATTGTGGAGTGTATGCTTTCTTCTGGTACACACTTAAAAACACATAAATCAAGGCTTTTCTTCCTTTCCACTTAGCAATAGCATAAAGATGTTAGAACATGATAACTCCTCGGGGTTTGTCCACCTGAAAGTCTCGTTGTCCATGCCCTCATTGCTGAGGAGGTTGTCCTGGAGATACAGCTCTCTGAGGTTTGACAACCTGTCAAAGGCCCCCACTGGGATTTTCTCCAGCTTGTTACTCTGTTACAACAAGAGCAATTCTTATGCTATCATCATTTACCATATACAACAACAAAAGATAAAAAGAAACAATAATTATGTATATCATTCACCTAACATCTAAATGAAAACTTAACAAGTGCTGAACCTTCAGATGAAGACGGTAAAGGCTGGAGGGCAGGTTGCTCGGGACGGCCCGCAGGAAGTTGCTGGACAAAGTGAGGATCTCCAGGCTGTTAGAACCATTGAACGTATTATCAGGGAGCCCTGCTTCAGCCAGCTTGTTGTTATGGAGATACACAGACCTGGGAGCCACGATCAAGGGACATTGCCACGTGTAAATGGACATGATTCCAGGAACGAAGGGTAAATTTACACAAACACACGTATATGTACCTCAGTTTTGGTTTTTGGCCAAACGTATATAGGTAGATCCTTGTAAGCTGATTAGCAGCAAAATCAGCACTAACCAAAGAGGGTGGAAGGACTTTTGGTGCTGAGGTGAGCTACAAGCACAAGAACAGAAGCATGAGAGGACATTGTTACTGTAGAGATGGCCATGTCCAACAGCCGGCTGTTCCATCTGTCCACCACATCAGTCCTGAGAGAAAACTCTCAACATAATATTGGATGAATTGTATGTTGAATTGGATGTGAATTGGATGAAATGTTGTATAGAAATTCATAGTTCCAGGATGATGTATGCTAATGACTTTGGTCACTTGATCCCCTGGTCAAAGTTTCAATTTCTAAAATACTGCAAAACCATCCCCAGCTGACTTTGTGTTTACTGCTAATTAGGGAACAGTATCACGCTAAAACAGAAAACTAAGATGGTGACCATGGTAAACATTATACCTAATAAACATAAGCATGTTACCACTGTCATTGGGAGCATGCTAACGTTATTAGTATATTATTATCATTTACCTCAAAGCTTCACCATGCCTAAGCATAGCCTCATAGAGCTGTTAGGGTGGCTGCACACTTTTATTTGTTTTATTCATGCATGATGAGCGATCACAAACTTTCCATAACTTTAACCAAGTATTTTCAATTGCCCCACAGAGGTGGCAGAGGAAACGCTCATATCAATGCTGATATTCGATTTTTTTTTTATGGACATATGGGTTGTTTTGAAAGGAAAGGACAAAAAAAAACACCTATTTTTGTGGTTTGATTTTTCTTACGTTTAAAATATTAACTTTAATGCAGTCTGCCCTCTGCCGTGTACTCCTTAATGCAATCAAGGTTTTCGTCTCTCCTTTCTCTCCACAGAACAAGTGCTACATTGTACAAAACAGCAAATCCGAGAAGCACTGGTGAGATTAGATGTTCATTTAGAGCTCTCTCCTTTATAACATGGTTTATGGATTAAAGCAGCACGGGTGTCTTTGAGGCTTAGTGAGCACTTTAAAATCCCCTATTCTTCCTGTTTGCCTATTCATCTCTGTGAAGGCACAAACCAATCTGTCCATCCTTTCTCTCTCTCTCGCTCTGTGTCCAGTAACATTTTAGCTCTCACCAGCTGGTACAGCCATACTGGAAGTGATTACAAGCATAAGCTCGCACAGAGTGTATGAGAGGAGACCTGCCACCTCTCTCTGCCAGCTGGCGCTATGTTAGTGTATCAGAAAAGAATAGAGTCAAATTACTGTGAGATAGACACAGAAAAGATCAAAATTGGCATTTGCCTCATGTAAACACATTTTAAGGTCAGAATTGCGAACAAACATATGAAAATGTGGTGTGTGACTCACCTTGTTATTTGCCAAGTACAGATAAGCCAGCTCTTCAAGCATCTCGAAACCTTCATCTTCAAGGCCTATAAAGAGAAAAACATACTGAATTATGAATCAATTTACCCTCCATCACAAGCTGATACACAAGTATACAGCGTGTGTAGTTTTCATCAGACACAAAATACACATGAAAATAAATTAAAATTCTGTGAAGGCATTTCTAGAATAACTGCACTGATTTTTTTAAAGCTCTTTCTAGGCTGAGCTGTGGAATGCCAAATTACTGAAGTGATATTACTCTGTAATATCTGTCCGACTTGATGTATACTAATATGTGCAGAGGTGGAAATTACACATCACTTTGCTAATTTAACTTGTTGGATTAGCTAAATGATTTATTGGCAACGACTGGACTTAATTCTTTTCCTAAAACGGAGGCGTTAATGGTTCAATCTGTAAGATATGCCAGTATTTGAATGTATTACATTTTTTAAAAAAAACGAATGTGAAGAGGTAACAGTGTTGACGTTATGTAGAAAGACATCTATGGTTTGTGTTGCAGAGATATCTACTGAAGTTAGCATGCTAACAGCTAGCCCCGGCCCCCCGGGGAAGGGGACTGCCCCAACTCCCCAACTTTCTGTTGCTGCCGTTACACAGGTTAGACTCAGCACTCCGGTCGAATCCGAGCCATCACAGCTGCTAAGTGAAGCTCTGTCCCCGATGCTGCTTCACAGACTGGGCAATGGGAACGAAATAAAAACACGACTCGTAGGCGGGAGTCTTAGCTTTGTCAGTTGACCATGATGTTGCTGTCATTTCTTTTTTTATCTGGGTCTTATCGTAGTAAAATTGTTCAAAATTGACCTGACAGTGACGCCTCTGCTGAGCAGGACAAGCAGGAATTCAACAAAACGCAACCAGGTGTTTAGACTGTTGAACGGTATTTACCATCGGTGGTAAGCCAGTTGTTCTGAAGGTTGAGAGTCTCGAGCTGATGCAGGTGGGAAATGTGCTCCACTGTTATCTCCTTGATTTTGTTGTTCTGGCATCAGGGGGTACAACACAGACAGTGAACAGCAGACAAGTTGGCACTCATCTCCCTGTTTTCTAAATGCAATTACAAAACGTGGATGTGTATAACTGTGTATGTTTGTGCAGTTGTGAGACGGACCTGTAGAGAGAGCTGGCGAGTTGTGTCCGATAGCTCGGCGGGGAACTCTGTGAGGTCGACTCCAGCACAGTCCACTGCCCCTTCCGCCGTACAGCTGCACTCCAGCGGACATTCAAGCGGCTCAGATTTCGTCACCGCTGTTGCAATGTTGCTCTCTTTTATTGGCTCCTCCTCCTCCTCTTCCTCTGGCTCGAGGGGGGCCTGGCAACGCACCAACACCCAGGCCAAGAGCAGCACACTCAGGGCCTGCAGGATGGAATGCTTGGGAAAGGCCATGTCCACTGAGCTCTCCTGTTGCACAAGCACATATATATAATAAAGCTCAAAACATCAGGAGTGTTTTGTTCCTGGAAACAGGGCATTGTTAAAACTACGATCTGCCTTTAAAGCAGTGGTTTTGTTCCCGTACTTTTTTGATCAATGCAAGTGATTATTATGTTGGGTGAGATGCACCACTGAGGCTCTCAGATAAACGTTTGTGTGGGGAGCAGCAATCCTCAATGTGTACTACCCCACCTCCAGTGTGCCCACTGTCTGCCAAGCACACATGCAGAACTCAGTCTGGTACTCACTCATCTCTATAAACAGAGACCTACACAATGTAGACCTGCTGGTGGCTCTAGAAGGAAAGTCAGGGCAATAGTACACAGGCAGAATTATTATCGTAGGGTTAAAATGTTTTACAACAAGATTTCCATTTGTATTTAACTGATCAAAACCTATTGTACATTCTGTCACATTATCTAACTTGCAGCCTCTGAAGCTATTGGGCTTGTTGTTATGGCATTTGATGCCGACATTCATGTTCCCCTCAGAGGGAATTCTAAGAACTTTGGTGACCGTCTGACTTTTCCATCAAGTTGATCATCATTTCACTTTGTTCAAACATTGGTTTATAACCAAACTCCTCCAAAACGTATGGCTTTCCCATTAGCTTCAGTTGTGAAAAACAGAGTAAACTAAGATGGTGAACATATTAAAGGTGCTAAATTCTAAATTTATGCAGCTAAATCGGGGCCAAAGGTTTTGATTATATGAAAAATACAATAATATATTTAAACTAAAAATTAGTGTATGAAAAGTTTTTTTCACATTGAATATTATTTTGATTCTGTTCTGTAATTCTTTGGAATAAAATTATTTTTCACTTTCGTATATATTTTGATATTTGAGTTCTTGTTTTTTTTTTCATTTGCAGATTTTATGTGTGATGTATTTTATGTATATATGACGTTTGGCCCTGAACAGCAAAACAAAGAAGGCTGAGGACCTTCCTCAACCATGTTGCCTTCAGGAAACGCAGGTACTTGGAGAAGTGTGATTCAACACTTTCTGTACACCATATTCCCGTGATTGGCAGTAAAAAAAACTTTCTCTGAATATAATAATGGTTGGTAATAACTAACGCTAAGTCATAAGTATCACCTTTTCATAGAGTTAGTTTATATGTCATAGCCTTTGTTATAAACACAAAGCAGGACAAAATCTCTCTCTCTATATATATATATATATATATATGTATAGGTTATTTCACATCACCCTCAAAAGGACATTTAAAAGTGTAAAATGACAGTGCAAGGCAGCATATATGTTCCTCATATGACAGTCATGTTACTTGACAACGTTGCCTGTTTTGATGTGTGTTTGCAATTTCAACAACAGTAAAAGTATTTTATTTTTCTCCTCGTCGATTCAACAAAATCATAAAATTGCCACATCGAAATACTGTGTTTTACAAATATCTGGGTTGGATCCATAAAACATGGACAGGCAGCGAGAGAGCGGAGTCACTTTTCCGTGAGCGCCGGCTGCCGGTCAAACAGCCGACTATTGTGTGTGTGTGTGTGTATGTGTGTGTGCTCAGCTGAGCGGTTGTGTCCCGCTGAGTAGAGAGCGGATTCTTTACTCGTCGTATTAAAAATAGGGAGCAGGTTGTCCTGATGGACGCCATCGCAAGCGCCAAGCAAATACTGGGAGCGCAGTATTCGCTGCCAGCCGGCTGCCTGCCAGTTCCCAGCCAAATCACAGCTGCTTGGAGTTCCCCCGTCCCCCCCTATTTACTGACAGGGTGAGTCCAGATTGCCCATTCATTCAATTGCAGGGCTACATGACGCTTCCTTCACACAAAACATTTGAAAATTATGCCGTTATACCTGCTTAACATCAACCTGTTAGCATGCTGATATTAGCTTTTAGCCCAGAGAACTGCTGTGCCTATAAGTAGTATCGTAGAGGGGCTCCTGTTATTCTGAAAATCAGAGATCTGATCCACATCAGAAGTCTTAACCTTCCCATGAATGCAATCAACTGCAAACTATAAACCAGTTGTGCGGAGTCTGATAGATGTTGGCATTTACCAGCCATGGAGGATGTAATGATAAATACTTTTGAGTGGCATTATATGAAGTGTAGGATCCAGGGTCCTTCTCTCTCAAGTTCCCCGACCCATTAAAGCAAGCAAATCTTTTCAATTCACCAACACTGATCTATCCCTGCAGGGCCCGTTCTGACTGGTGTAGAGAAAAAAACACCCTTGCTCATTACTCCTTGAAAAATGTATTTAACTGATGGAGGGTTTGCATTGTTTACGCACCAGGCCAACAACAAAAGACAGCCGGTTTTCTTTCCCCGCTCTCTGCTGTGTCGGAAGCTTCAGGCCTCACCAACTGAAAGGGCTAGTTTGAAAAAAGAACACAAGCATCACCCATGTCAGGATTAACAAAAATCAACAATGTTTGTTTGAAGTGGGGACGTATGAGGTGCTTCTCCATAGTCCTGTCTTATCTACAGTAGATGACGGTCGGCACGCCCCCCAGTTTGGATAACAGACAAGAGAAGCAGCACAGAAGCTAAGTAATGTACTGCTGTGGACGGGGGCAGCAGCAAAACAGACATCTAAAGGAAAGGACCACTGAACTAAACTGAAGCCGTTATCTATGCTCTTGCCAAAGCCACCAGGCTACAGAAACAAATACAGCCATTTTACCTCGCAGAACACAGGAGTTGCTGGTGTACGGCTGCCTTGATCTGTTAGTTTGTTTGTGTTATTGTGGGACTTTGGTGAATCCGAACTAACCCTTTAAAACACCAAATTCACACAATAACACAAACAAACTAACAAATCGAGGCAGAGATAGACCAAGGTCTGGTGGTTCTGGTGAGTGCATGGATGAATATAACACCTTCAGGTCCCTGTGGTAAAGGGCTGTCTGAAGGCAAGGTAAAGCAGTGAAAATATTCTAAATATAAATTTTTTTAGGTGTCTCAAATACGTTTTGCTGCTGCCCCCGTCCACAGCAGTACATTGTTTAGCTTCTGTGCTGGTGCTCCTGTCTGCTTCTCCAATATCAAAGCTTCAGGTATAGATTAAATAGAATTATACGAATCTAGCCTTGTGCTATTGTCCGACAAGCACAAGGACAGCAGTGTTTATTTGAGGCTAGCGTTTTTGTCAAAACCAGGAAAAAGCCCTCTAATCTTCTCCACCAATGTTGATAGGAATATTTTTAGGGTGCACTCAAGGCAAATGTCTAAAAGCCATCCATCAGAAGAGACTTGTTCTGTGTGTCCACACAGAAAAACACACAGCTGCATGCGTACACCCACAGCAAATGAAAAATAAAAGCCTTTCCTACACTTATTGTACAATGTGGACCCTGGCTACAATAAAAACAGCACAGCACCCAGGGGTCAGAGAGGAGTTAAGAGCCGCCATTAAGTCAACAGCACTCTCATGTTACCATATAATTTACTGGCTTGGAGTGAAAATAGTATTTAATAGCAGAGATGCTAAGCATTTTAAAAGTCTTCACCATACTCTTTCTCAGTCAAGCCAGGGTCTTGAAGTTGCTTTGTTTCACTGTTAAGTGGATCGTCTGAAATACACATGCCACATTGTCATGCATGGATGAATGAAACTGACACTTAAAGCTCAGTCTAAGCTACACATAACATAACAGCAGCCACGCATAAAACATGCAGCAGCAAAGTTTGCCAAAGCTACATTCTGGTCTCGTACTTTACCCCGTTTGACCAACGTTTTCTGAAACGCACTGAAGTCTGACGTCCAGTCCAAACACGGGCTGTCCCATAGCAGGCGAGGAGTCACACAGCCACAGCAGATACCCTCCAGATGTGAGAGAGAGAGCGGGAGAGGGAAAGTTAAGAGAAGGAAAGGAAGGGAAACAGGCGAGAGTGAAAAGGAAGGGAGTGAGTAAGAGAGACAGCTCTGACCTGAAAGCCAAAAACACAAATTCTTTCCTTTTTTTTCTCATATTTTTCTCTCCGAGAATCATTTTTTTCCCCCTTAAATGTAGCAGTTCTAGTATTAGAGTAATGCTTTTGTGTTGTGATAAAAAATGTTCCTCTGGACTCAACAAAAACGTTCCAATGCCACATGGTTCAAGTGAGATAATAACCATAGACCAGGGATTGCACTCCTGATCACTTCAAATAAATATGCTGCGTATCTTGAATAAAACAGCAAAAAAGTCTTGTTCTCCAATGTACAAAAAGGAGATTATTGATAAAAGATGTCACCTATCTGAAAAAGTGTCTGTTACTCTATTTGTTGACACGTTCTGAGATAACTTTCATTTGGGAACGAGACAAATGACTTTGTCCTAAATATTCCAGTAATAAATCAAAAAGTAGAAGAGTCGCCTGCCAAAAAGGGGCAGCAGGATATGATCTAATGTCCCACGTGTTTCTGAATCAGGCCTCTTCTTCAACAGGCCCATCTCCCATTAGGCCAAGTGTGTGAACATCTGCTGCCATTATGATGTATTAGCACAGATCACTGAACTTCAACTTTACATGTTTGTTCTGGGATGATTCATCACCGTAGATAGTTAAAACATGCTTTGGCAAACTTTTGTTTTTGTCCATTTTCTTTTCTTCCTTTTACACCTCATTTCTTACCTTATGATTCTGATTAAAAACTATTTCAACAATCTGTGAGTAAGAGACCATTAATTCCTCATTTCCAATCTCCACTACCATAGTTGTTTGTTGAAAGGCATTAAAATAAAATGGCTTAAAACAAAGGACTGGTCCACAAAGCCTGCTATTTATTGGCCAGGAGCAGTGATTTCCTGGAGTCTCTACTGTTTGCAGGCTAGCTGTTTCTTTAAGCTAAGCTAACCGGCTGATGGCTGTACCCTAATATTTAACATGAGAGTGGTATCAATCTTCTCAACTCATTCTCGGCGAGAAAGCAAATAAGCGTATTTTCAGATATTAAACTATTCCTTTAATTTCCATTGAAACAGTATGTAACATTTGCAGTAACTGTTAATGCGCTTACTGCACTCTATCACAGTCAACACTACAGGTAATATTAAAGCAAGAGAACTATATATTAAGTGAAAGCTAGCTGGTGAGCTAAGCAAGTAAGAAATTGGCTAAAGCTAAAAACAAGGTCCTATGTTCCCATGGTGCTATGTTCCCAGGGTCCTATGTTACCATGGTGCTATGTTCCCAAGGTCCTATGTTCCCAAGGTCCTATGTTCTCAGGGTCCTATGTTCCCAGGGTCCTATGTTCCCAGGGTCCTATGTTCCTATGGTGCTATGTTCCCAAGGCCCTATGTTCCCCAGTTCAATGTTCTGTTAACACACAGTAAGTAAACTTTTCAAAAGGTTTATTGTTGTCAGAGACAAATTTTTCCAGGGCCCTATATTCAACTCCATGCTATGTTCCCTTTGAGGACTTTCCACTATAGTCCATGTCATATAAGGTGAATCCAGAGCTGGGGAACATCTTTTTCAGGTTCCCATTATGTGCTTCATAAACTGGGGAACTAGTCCGGTCTCATTCTTAGCCTTCCACCCAGAAAGCTGTTGGATTCAGGGTTTTCAGTTTGTTTAGCATTAAGAGGTTTAAAAACATCCAGTCTTTAATGTACTTGAGACAGTGGAAAAGAGGCTGCAATGACCGAGAACTGTGGCTTTATAGCGGGAGGTATAGCTGGGTGTCTTCGCAAAACAATGAATGAAGATGCCATTGTGGTTTCTTTCGTCGTGATGTTGTGATGATGATGAAGGAATCTCTGCTGACACCGGCTCCGTTGTATATAAAAAGTTTAATACAAGTAGCACAGCATCAAACACCAAAAACAGGCGATGTGAGGATCCCAAGCCAAAATGAATCCTCCCTTTACATCACTCTGTCCCTGTTATTTATAGGGCACAGAGACCACCTCACCCCCTAGCAGGTTATCTGAGGTCAATGTATGGATGACCAACTATGGGCAAACCCACATGTTATTGGGTAAACACAGATGTCCTACTCTCTATTGTGTAGTGAAGAGGCTCCTTCCAACATTCCTCAGGATCCCTTATCTAGGAATGTACCCCTCCAGGATAAAGAGAATAAACATGTGTATACCTGTGTATTGCCAGGTTATACACCACACCATGCTTTGGCAGGAGACCAAGTGGGAGCATGTATAGGAAGAAGAGACGAGGTACAAGGACAGAGCCCTGAGGTACCCTGCAGGTAAAATGGTCCCAGAAGGAAGAATTATTCCCCACGCATTGAGAGAAACTTCTATTTTCTATATACGGCCTAAAAAAAAAAAGAAACCACTGCTTTTTTGGAAAACAGGAGGGAAAAACAACCTGTGGAAAGGCAACAATTTATAATAAACAGGATGCTAGGGCCCATAATATCAAGCAGTTATTTTGGTAGGAGTGAGGGAATGTAGTTAGAAGGGAATGTTGTGGGCTTCAGATGACACACAGGTTTGAGCTGATTAAAAACAGACAGGGTTATGGGATGATCACGAGGTACCAGAGAGGAGGGTGAGATTCCCCTTCTCATACTAACTACCTTGTTGACAAAGACATTTTCACAAGTTACTGTGGAGATGTTGGAAATAGTATTGTCAGCATCCTCATGAATAAGAGAGCTGACATTAAGGCCCAGAGTAAAAACGAAATCGTGGCCATGTGTATGAGTTGGACCAGACACAATGTTGAGGAAGATTAAAAGACTTGGTCATATTTAAAAACTCAGTAGCAAATGTGCCTGAGGAATCAACAACATCAATCTTAAAATCACCAGCTATAATAACTTTTTTTCGTTGTTTCGTAACTCGATGAAGGACATACAATCAGAAAATTCCAAAAATGGCGTTGTTCCGTTAAACAACTCAACATAGGATGGGCTCTGAGCAGCAGATTTTGAACACAATGTAACACTTTCTTTTACTGGTCCCTTATTTGCCCCTAAATATTCTGATTTTTTTTTCCTATTCATTTCCTGGAAAGACTCTAATGCTTAGCTGGTAACTCTTAGGATGTTTCCAGGAAAAGGCTACGTAATTTATTACCAATCATGGGAGAAATGCTGAAAGTGTTAATTTGCTAGAGTTGAGAAAAAAGAATAGAAACCTCTGATAGTTCTCTCCATTAGAGACAGGGATGTGAACAATGCCCTTAATCTCACACAGTGTACAGATACAAAGTGAGTGATTCACCAAGGGACACCTCAGGGACCTCAGGGACATTTACATGGTCTGCTTCTTCTTCACCAGGGATTCCTACATGTATTCATCTCGTGTGTTTTAAACGCACAACATGTCATTTTCTTCAACTCGGCTCTCTAAATCAAAAACAACAACAAAAGAAGTTTGGTGGCATTGCTAAGTAACGTGGGATCATGGGAGTTGAAAGGTGACAATGTTCATCGTTCAAGAGGTTTTTACACAGAGCTGAATTAGCAGAAACAAACAGACCTGGTGAGTAAAACTGGTTAAAACAAAACACTGAATAATGCAGTTTCACGATACAAATCAGTGTTCCTCCGAAGCTGCTCGGCAGACAGCGGTTGCATCGAGCCGAATTGCCACTAATGTTTGCTCAGCTTGTTTCTCTGATTACTTAAGATCCAGACGCTCGGGAGTTTTTTACCGGGAGCCCAATTATGCCAATGATGTATTTTCCTCTCCAAAACAAACAGAACATAAACTGAATAAAGCAGAATTAAGTTTCTCCCTTCGCGCTGTTCGGCATTCTGCTAACGTTTGCTCAGCTTGTTTCTCTCCCTCTCTCTTAAGATCAAGAGTTCAAAATGAGCACAATCTCAAAAGTGTATAGTAGAAATGTGACCTGGATAGAAAAATAAAAGTGTAACCACAACTCTGACACATTGCAGGCGACAGAATGAAACGGACCATTACTTTGATTAAAAGGACGTATTTCTCTAGGTTTAGTTGGAAACATTTGGGTTAATGTAAGTACGCAACCCAACAATATATACAGCCTTCGTTTTTAGACATTTTAATGCGATAACATATCATACCTTTAAATCTGAATCTGAAACTGAATAAATGTTTTTATCAAGTGCATCTGGACTTACTCAACACTAAGCAATCACAGTGAATCTTCTAGAAGTGGCCTCTAGTATTTGTTTATAGAGTATAAATCTCCCGCTTATAGCTATTTGTGCTGGAAGAGAGAGACCTCGGTTTGTAACCTTGACTCCCCTCCAGAAATGGGAGAAAACATCCTCTGATCCATGCTCTGGTTATTACTCGTCATATTTTTTGGCAGGCTGTTTTCCAGAGGGGCTCTGGTCACTGCAACGTGTTTTTAATAAGTTTCCACTGTTTTAGTGGAATATGTTCAGACAAGTCTCTAAAAAGCAGTGGTCCTTCCAACACATTAATTTCACAATAGTTTGGCATGTACCTGGTTGGTATGTGTCATGACATTCTTCATTACACTGCACAGGGATCATGTTAGCTGTTTTAAAGTCAGTACGCTGTTGCCCCTGCTGTGTTAAAGGGATAGTGCTGATTGTTTGAGGTGTGGTTGTATCAGGTGTATTACCTACAGTGGATGACGGTCGACACGCCCCCAGTTTGGATAACAGAAGAGTAGCAGCGCAGAAGCTAAGTAATGTACTGATGTGGACGGAGGCAGCAGCAAAACTTATTTTAGACACCTAAAAAAATCTATATCAGTTTAAATGAACGCTACATTTAGAATATTTTCATGCTTGACCTCGCAGTCAGACCGCCCATTCCTGCTGTCATCCATCCAAGCTCTATTAGAAGCCACCAGACTCCATTTCAAAGGTTTAGTTCGGATTCACCAAAGTACCACAATAACACAAACTAATTAACCGTTTGAGGCAGCGGTAGACCAGCAACTCCTGGGTTCTGCAAGTTGGTTCCCCGTGAGAAAGGGCTGTCTGACAGCAAGGTCAAGTAGGGAAAATGTGCTAAATATAGCGTCCACTTAAACTGATATTAATTTGTTAATTTGCAAAACAAGTTTTGCTGCTGCCCCCGT
This sequence comes from Bovichtus diacanthus, assembly GCA_943590825.1. Classification (NCBI taxonomy): domain Eukaryota; kingdom Metazoa; phylum Chordata; class Actinopteri; order Perciformes; family Bovichtidae; genus Bovichtus; species Bovichtus diacanthus. The sequence continues at coordinate 20,916,356 of CALSBV010011200.1, forward strand.
TCACAGCGGCACATTGCTTATCTTCCGTACCTCTATTCCAGTCTGTTTCTCCAAACTGGGGGCGTGTTGACCGCCATATACTGACTACGGATCAGGACCTCATATGACCCTACTTCCAAAAACTCTGAACTATCCCATTAAAGCATGGACACATAGTCAAACATCCCCAGCATGATCATGTTTTGCTTCCAGTTTCGATCAATAACAGCTGGGATATTTATTACTTGCTCTCTTAGCACACAGTTGAGCTCCTGCCTGCATTTGCATGAACTAAGCCTTCTCCCCTTCAAACTATTTCCCACTGAACTTTAAAAGGCAGTTCTCTTTCTCTTGTGTAAAAGCAGACCACGAAAACAAGGTATACCACCCAGAAAGTGTTTGCAATGTAAAAAGTGTCCACTCGAGCTTCTCAGCTGCCGGCCTCTTAGTCCTCGCTGTTCAATCAGCACTACAAGTGTGACAATTATTGCACCATGTAGCATTGACAGCACGCAGTCAATATGTCGTCTAACAGCTGTAAAAGCCTGATTTTCCTGAGATATGGTTATCGCTGCTCCAAGCGGCCGGGCTCATCTCCCGCCTGTTCCGAACAACCCCCCCCCTCCTCCCTGGATTTATGGAAACGTACGACACGGCACATCTCGCAGGCGGCAGATAATCATTTCCCAGGACAGTAATGACGTGTACACAAGCTGAATCACTGCTGTGTTACGTAACTCCCGAAATGTAGCAAACATTTCAATCAGGTCAGGTCATGGTGACAACAGAGCAAGAAGACAATAATTGAAGGGCTTAATGCAAGAGCATCAAAGCACATTGCTACTGGGAGTTGAAAATAAAACGTTAAAAAAAAGAAAGGGTCAAAGTTGATGCAGTTGTTGCGGAGACACCGTGACTTTTAGTCCCTTGTATGGGTCAAGCTCCAAAAACTGTTGATCTTACATATCCCATAATGCAATTGACTGTAATAGCATCTTTTAGCATAAGTCAGTCAATTGCATTATGGGATATGTAAGATCAACAGTTTTCCTGGTAAACACCCACGTCTTTAACATCACTGTGACATCAGGGTCATTTCTCCCCCCCCGGACTTTACAAAGCTCCTCCACAGCCACGGCAGAACTCTGTTTGACAAGCTGAGTGAGGAGCACTATCCTCCACACGTTTAGTGAATGCCATGTTTAACATTGGTGGAGCGCCCCTTTAAGTACTCATTTTGGGGAAAGACGTGGATGATAAAGGAGAAAAAAACATCTGTAATTTACCTATTTCTTTAATCCTTTTTGACCTCAAGTTGTTTGTTTTTTTTAATTCAGCTTGTAGGCCTTTCACAATAAGATTAGAGCATGTAATAAAAAAAGGTTTGATGCCAACATTTCTAATCGAATTTAAATGCAACATAAGATGTTAAACTTACTTAAATCTCTTACATGAAAAAGTAACCATAAGTGACCAAAGAAATCCCCCCACTGTGACTGCAGGGTAAAAGTGCAAGAGCCGAGCCAAAGCTGCAGTGGAATCTGGGTCAGAGCTAGTTAACAGATTTGTCTTTCAGCCATGCTCCTCCATTTACAGAGGAAAAACTACAGCGTGGCAGTCTGGAGCACGGTGGCTGCAGCGTTGGAACATATGCAGGCCCCAGCCAAGAAGCCCTCATCTTAAATGCCATTTCACAGACAAGCTGATCTGGCTTTTTAAGTTTACGTCTTCAAAATGATTAGGAAACACAAGAGGGGCACTCGGAGGGTCAGTGAAAAATGACTAAGACTATCCGCCCCGGGATTCGGAGCCACTGTAGCATTTTATGGGTTCTTCCTTGGGCCATGCTTCACCCTTCGAGGAAGTTTCATAGAAATAGGGCCAGTGGTTTTTCCGTAATCCAGATGATAAACAAACTAGAAGGGAACTTGGAGAGCGCAGACCAACACGCAATGCCCAATCCCGCAATGTTAGAAAATGTGAAAAATGATTTGCGCGTCCGCCCCATGATTTGGATCCTCTCCAATGTGTAATGTGTTCTTCCTCGGCCCACCATACACCCTTCCACCAAAGTTTCGAGAAAAATCGGGCGAGTAGCTTTCCATAATCCTGCGCACAGACAGGCGGAACAGAAAACACAACCTCCTTGGTAGTGGTAATACAAGTCAGGGCAAGGGTGTGTGCTAAAAACACTTACTGGACAGGAAACACAGACCCTAGTCAAGACCACCCAAACTGATGTTGCGGCAAAGGCCAATTTATTTAGAAGACATCTTTTAGAGATTCATACAATAATGACAATACATAGTACAGCAGAAAATGACAACCCCCCCCATCTTAAAATGTCAGACTGCCACAGTGAAAAATATGTTCTACGTTGTGAGCTAAAAACCTTTGAGCAAACTGCAAGTCTGAGACGATGAGGCACTTAGACTGTTGTGGCCGTGATTGGGGAAAATGACATCAACCTGCTCTACTCAAAACATTTCCAGACATAATACACTCAAAGAAAGATTGCATTAGCAACAGACAATGGGAAGTTATTGAAAACTGGACATAAACTGAATTAGTATCTATAAGTAGCGAGCACCTGTCTCTACTCTAGTGTACTGGCAGAATTGCATGAGGGACTTGATTAGAGAATTAATTATCTGTCCATCTATCTTATTCTCCAGTTATATTGGCAGGGCTGCTGACTAATCCCCTGCTCGGTCAGTGAGGTCACTCGGAGGGAAAGTGGTTCAGTCCTGCGATGAGAAGCTTTACGGACCTTTAACATCCATTCTGAAACTTATCAGACTTGCAGTTAAATTCTTTGCGTGTTAACTATTCAGTGTTCAGAGGTGTAGTTATTGCAGCTGGCTGCGATGTCTCATCTACAGCTTGGCTTTGCCCGGCTGCAGCTGCAGGCTCTGAAGCTTCATGGCCAGTCCCATGTTCCCTGTGATCTTCAGCTTGCCCTGGAAGAACGCCTGTGAATGAGAGGAGAGCGAAAAGATGTCACTCGGACAAAATCTGAATGTGAAGTGCTGTTCGTCCTGTTTGGGAGAGAACTACACGCTGCTAGTTTTAAGAGTTACCGTGAGAGATTAACACAACCCAGGGAAAGTGGGGCAACGGCAACAACAGCTTATGAAATGTCGGGAAAGTACGTGGCACACAGGCACACAGTGGGTCGAGTTAGAGGAATGAATGTGTGCGCACTGGAGTGCCGGAGGTAATAACTTAAAACACTCTCAGCGAGCAGAAATTCTATTATTAACCTTTGTACCTCACATAGGGAAACCTTTGGCTTTTTCATTTTTCAATAACTTTGGCTGTGTTGCATATGGCATACATCATGGCATCTTTTTTTTTTTTTTTTCTTTTCCACATTTTGGAAGTTCAACCTCAGCTCCTATAGTATAGTGTATAATAAAGTGTGTTGCTGAAATACATACTCACACCTTCAAAGACAGGAATGTAATTGAAACCACAATGTTTGATCCAACAGCCATCACAGCTTTAAAGCAGCCTTCTATTATATCACGCTTTACATCTCAGATTGAAACATTAAATGTTTGTGTTTTTTCATGAACAACATGAGCATTATGTAAACTAAATGAATTTGTTTATGACTAAAAAAAAAAAGTGGAAATTAATATTCATAAATGTTATAGCAGTTTTCGGATGGAAAGCCTTTTATTCTGAAGGGGAACAAGGGGGAGTTTTACTTATTTATTTAAAATCACTGTTGTTGCTAATGTAATGTAGCATTTAGTGTACAGAAAATATGAGTCGTTTTCCATATTAAAAAAAAAATAACATTATGTTAACACGTTATGTTTTAGGTTAATGAAAGTGGAAAATAATATTTATATCTAATTTTATTGCAGTTCTTTGACGCAGACATATTTGTCCTTGAGTGACATCAGAGCAACTTTTGGAGGCACAGCGGTGAAGTTCTCAGAAGGACAATGAAAACTTTTTATTTATTTATTTTTAAACATGTAAAAAGAAATGTCTGTCCTTCATGACATAAACACAGTGCAGTGACGTCTTTCTGGGACTCCTAATTCATGTAATGGCTTTAAATGGCGGCGGACTGATTGCAGAGATGTGCGTCATCATCTTACTCTTCACGTACAAAAGAACTTGAGTCTCATGATTCCCTGCTGTTGGAAAACACAGCATGAAAATCAAGAGAGTGTATTTAAGACTCATCTTGAAAGAAATGGCTGGCTTTACGTTTATATTTTCCTTAATGTCAACAAATCCCATGACAGACAGACAGACAGACAGACAGACAGCTTGTTAGTAGATCTAGTAGATAGTTGTTGCTTTTGGTCTTTTCAGTCATTATCCTTTGAGCACTAATGTTTCTACTAACATTAGAGTTAGAGCATATCTGATGCTGAAACATCTGCTATTTTTTGCCTCTTTTGCGCACAGTTAACATTTTATTTTGAAGCCAGGCGTGAAATCAATCTTCGTCATTTAAAATCGGCAGATCTCTCACCCCACACAGCGACGGCTTTATGGTCTCTAGCCCGAGGGAGGTGAATTGGCACGATCAGCTATTGATGATGTGGCACATTGTTTCCTCTTAATTTCACCCAGGCACCAGCAAAATATCCTGTCAGTACTACATCCAACTGGCAAACTAATCTGTTCCACTTTGTTGTTTTTAGGAGAATCATTGGACAGGAATATAAACTGCACTACGGGAAAGAGCCAGGACACTACACAGCTCAATCAGTCCAACATTAATGTTATACTGATGCCGTATAAAAGAAATACCAGACTATTAACGTCAGTAATCAATAAAAAATTGAGGGTTGTTATTTTGTCTTTTAAGAAATAAGAACACTTTTATTAGTTTGTTTCTTCTTCTCTTTCTGAACAAATAAGTTAGGTTGGAGTGAATACATTTGGTTTATCTGTGGCAGTTTATAGAGCAGGGTATGAGATGCGTAGTGCAACATCTCAAGTTGACGGTGGTTTATAAACAGGGGGAAATGTGCAAATAACGTTGGATTTTTCTGCCATTTCTTGCTTAGACTTGTGCACATGTAACATCTTAGTGGTTAATCAGTAGAAAAGGTTAGACATTAGGCCCCAGATGTACTAAGTGTGACCCTGGATGTCCACTGGATCCGACTGATTGGTTTGTAAAAGTTTACAGGCTGCCATGCAGCTCCTGCATTGCTGTGTAGTGACGCCAGATAAGATTAGACTCGGGGCGATTCTCGACTGATGATGTGAATCCACAACGTTTAGAAGGCAGCAAATCAAGAGAGTATCTTCCAGAGATGCAGTCTTTATGTTACCGACCTTCCACAGCAGCTCCGCAAGAAAACACAGTCCAGGGAAACACAAAGAGGGAATTTCACACTAAAAGAGAGCCACTTTGGAAGAGACACACTTGTTTTACTTCACGTTGTCCCCCCATCAGGAATCTCTTCAGGCTCCTACAGCTTAGCACAAGTTCAATTTAAAATTGTACTTTTTTTTAATGCTTTTCGGAATTACATTTTAGGCCAACTTTACAGTAAGTGATAATTGAAGAAAAAAGTGACATAAATTGTTTAGGGTGAGGGACAATTTTGTCTAAATGTTTATTGTAACATAACAATAAACATTGTAACATAAAACATAATTTTCTTTGATCCAGTGAATAAGTCAGCGGAGTCTGATCGGTGTGACGTTAATGCGTTCGGTAAATCGATCTTACCTATTACTTTGAAATCATAAATTGCAATGTCAGAAAAAAAAGAATAATAAAATCCTACTTCCCATGTCTTAGCAAATTTTTTGAAAGATTGATTCAAGCCATTTTAATACCAATTAAAGACCTTATTTATTAAGACTTTTTAAGGATCCGCAGGTTCCACAAGTACATCTGGGCATGTGAGCGTTGCTTTTGGCATTTTCAGGCATTTCTATACTGTACAGTCATGAGTGAATTTCACATTTCAGAGACACTGTTGTGGCAAAAATAGATCCAGTGCATAAGGATAACAGAGAGGAGTAAAGAGCGAGACACCCGGGTTGTGAAACCAGTGGCACACCAGCTAGACTGGCATCTTTCCAGCAGCCACAAAAGAGACTGGACAGAGCTGCATCCAGCAGACATTGAGGGTCAGACAGGTACAATCTAAATACTCCCACACACTTTGACTTGATAAGACAAAAAAGGTCAATGGTATCCTTGTGCCTTCTCTGAATCGGAATCAATACTAAATACAAACCAGTCCACTCAAACCTCACTGAGACTGAATACTCACAGTCTGTGGGTTCATCTTCCCCGTCATCAGGGCCAACAGGTCTGTATCGGACATGGAGATGGTGCAATCTGCCTTTTTCGCTGCAGAGCAGAGATACATGTTAAAGTCTAATCACACACACACACACACACACACACACACACACACACACACACACACACACACACACACACACACACACACACACACACACACACACACACAC